>JARGXW010000507.1:0-101827 GCA_029204085.1 Mycena sp. CBHHK59/15
GCTGATATTTCAAAAATAGTTTGATTCCGACAGCAACCGGGGACTTCAGACTCAGCGGAATACCCACTGAGGGTTTCATATGCACAGAAACGTGTCGAGGAGGTCTGCGGAGGTCAGTAGCGGTCTGGCTAGGGGACGAAACTGGGTCCTACTCAGCTAAACTCGGCTAAGCTCGGCTAAACTCGGCTAAACAGAGACAGTCTAGCCGACCCATCGTTGCTAAACTTGGACCGCCAACAGCTAAACACAGGACCCGATTTCTCTGTCTAGTCGACCCAAAATGGTCTGTTGGGTAAGCAAACGTTGCCAGACAGACCTAGCCTGACCTGAGTTTAGGAGCCGCGGAACATAGTGATTGATGGCCAGATCGAACCTTGTTGATGTCGCATGATGTGTGATCGCTCATGAAATGACAGCTAGAGACAACCACGAGTGTGAGTGGAATGCCTGACTGAGCCCTTTCCCTCAAATCATAGATACTTACCTCAGTAGAGGTGATGAGGTACGACTATACTGACCTATACTGACCTAGACTGACCTAGACTGACCTAGCCAGAGCTAACTGCAGCTAGACTGAGCTAGCAAGAGCTAAACAGACCTTCACTGCACAGCTAAACACAGACTCTGTTCAGCTATGTCTAGACGGGCCTTACTCATGCTGAGTTTAGGAGGCTGCGGAACGTAGTGACTGTTTGACAAACAGACAGCTGCAAAAGAATTTTACCTGGTCACGGATAATATTATCCACCGTCATTTCCGGATCCAGATTCTGCATGTCAGTGAGATCGACGAAGAAGGCAGTGCGCTTGCGATAAAATGGGAACTGGGATGGGCAGCCCTTCACACGGTGTAAAGCGTAAATCTTTTGTTTATCGGTGAGCTGGGTCCCGTTCGGAAACTCTACAACTTCCGAAGACACTTCGGGATCCAACCATTTCACACCTGACGGCTTCCACTCCCAGCCAAGGCGTGCATCCATGTCAGGAGCCTCATCGACCAGATCCAGATCCGGCTCCGGGACAGGAAACATCTCGGAACTGGGATTAATGAGCTTCAGCGAAATTAATGGCATGATTGAAAGAAAACATACGATCGGTCATCGGAGGTCCAGTCCGCATCGTCCCACGGTTCAATTTCAACGAATACGGTTGGTGGGCTGGCGAGGGAAAAATCAGTATGAGCCCCACAACAAAGGCGGCGTAAATCACTGGCCTATTTTTGACTAGGTCGCCATAGACGCTCGACGGCGCCGCCGAGACCGGACGTGAACTGCTAGATGACCACCCGCTGGGAATTGTTAAATGGTGCCAAATCGTTCGAGAACATATGGAAGACGCACCGGGATGACCAACCGTCGTCTTCAGGAGTGCTGGAGGGTGGAGCGGACGGAAATCTTGAGCTTGAGTATTCATCACTGGCTCGGATTAGCACATCGGCTGGACGAAGAGCCAAGAAATATTACCCGATATCAGCCATGAGGAGATCGATGCTGAAAGTGGACATTCAGCTGGATGAAAACTGCTCTAATTCGAAATCTTACCCATAGCCATCATTAAAAAAATCCCCTGCACCCGAGCCTGTGGAGGGGGTTCGAGCCGGCGCTGGCCGAAGGCTGTAGAGGCAAGGCATATTTTTTTCAGCTGCACACACGGGGTAAATAATGGAACCAACTGTCGCACCTGGAAACAAAATCATCCCAGTGTGGTTGTACCGAGGGGTCGTCGATGGATCCGCTCGGTTGCTGTGAGAATGGCGCCGGCGAAGAGAACGGCGCGGCATCCCACAGGGCGGGTACCGAGAAATCAGAATGAAAGGTGGACTGTGACACGCCAGGAAACAAATCTGAAAAGAGTTATTGCCACGGTAACCCTGAAGAACGGCGTACGCACCGAATGGTAGAAGCTGGGATGGGTGACCAAAATCAGTGAGATTGATGGACGGTTTTGCCGCGATAGACGAAAAACCGGAATCGGCTGGGGATGGAACAACGTGAGCGCACGGATGGACAGCGTGGGTATGGATCAATAGCGTGTGTACGTACTGGGCAATGCAAACGATGGCAATACGCCGGCCGCTGGATCCGAGCTGACGTGCGGCGGTTGTCTGAGGAGGTGGGTGAGCATACGGCCGCCGAAAAATGTGGGAGCATACCGCCGCTGTGCCTCGCTGCTGTCGTCCCAGAAGGGCTGTGAATATTGCCACTCGTCCATCGCCGCCTGTGAGCATGAGAAACACATTGGTTGGCGTCAAGCAAGCACCAATATTGGCAGGGTACGCACTGTGAAGCTGGCCAGAACGCGCGCGGGGGGCGGGACGAGATGATGGTGGGAGAGGATAAGAATCGGGCGCATCATCCATCGATGACAGAATCGATCAGATGGCTGGCCGAATTTGGGCTTGCGACGAACTTGCACGGTTTCTGGAGCACGCGACTGCTTCCGACGAACTTTCCCTCGCTTAGTTTTGATCTCACGAACTTGCACAGACATCCGACGAACTTTCCCCATCAAATGACGAAGATCCTCATCCTACGAAGTGACGAGGTACTATACGACTCTCAAGAGTGTCATACGAGCGAAAGAGTTCGGGAAGACCCGCATTCATGTTCATTTCATTCATTGCACATACAAAGCTGGGAATTGTTGAGGATATTAACCAGGGTCCCCAGGTACAAAGACATATGTCTTGCAGGCATCAGGTCGATCATCTTTCATGTTTTCGTCCTTGAATATATTCTTGAGTTCTTCCTCAAGTCTGCTGGCTTGGAACCGCTCCGTGAATCCCAATTTAACTTGTGGGCGGAGCTTCTCATACGTGGACCTCGCCTCCGGTATGGACAACCGCAGACGTCCCAACATCAAGGCGATGATACTACATGTCCCATCAGCTTTTGAGAGCTTTTGAGGAAATACCACACACCCTCCTGTGCCGCTGCCTCCGATGAGTTCGAAGTATTCCCATGGGGAAGGCATCGTGTCAAGCCCGCGCTCAGTCTTAGTCCGATACATCAGCCGTTCGAGTATGAGCAGCTCAGACAGGGTCCCAACTCCGCCGCCGTCTAGTCAAGCCTGTAAGAATAACACATGAGGATAGTATCTATGTCTGCATCACCTAGAGACAACACCCTCAAACCCATATTTGGGTGCTTCTCGGGAAGGGCGTTCGGCATGGTTGTTCTGGAACTTCGGTTACGCTGAAATGTAAAGCACTCGCAGATAGACACAGCGGACAAGTTGATGTCATCTCCCCTTTTGACATGTGCAGTCACTATGACTGTCATCTTGATTGTCGTGCAGACTGTCATCTTGATTGTCATGCGGACTGTCATCTATGCAAAACTGTCCGGCACCACGCCACTGTCACGGGTGACGGTCCCGTTCGGCCTGGTTCTTAACGGTCTACAGAGCGAGGGGCATTACCAGAAATTGGTAGAGAAATAGAGCCAGTAAGGTTTGACAGGTCAATAACTTTGATCAGGTCGAAATCATCGGCAGAGTGAGAGTTATTCAATACTATAATTGTTATGTCTCAAAACCACGTCTCATTCCAGAAAGGGTAACAGTGTCCTATTTACCTTATTGTTCTCTGCAAGATGTGACACCGTACTGTGTCCAACGAACTTTCATGTCCCAACCGTCTCCCCACAAGAAGGCAAAGATCACAGCGCGTCCCTAGGATAGGCCTAACTATGAGTTATGTCGCTGTCGCTACAAGAATTGCCAGGGTCTACTTGGGAGGCATCTGATGGATCGCTACGTTCTGGAAAATGGTTACATCGCAATACTGTTGGAAACCATCGCAAGAAAGACCAAGAAATGTTTCCAAGCATACATGTATGATCTCAAAAAGCCACTGACAACTCTCATGAACTTATGCATACTTGCACGCGTGTAGGCTGAGAGCACTTCTCAGCCACTCATCTTTGAGCTTCCTGCAGCAGTATCAGTTGGGGTTGGCGTGAGTGATCCAAAAACAAGTAGGAGCAAGTACACTCTGTCAAACCTTACTGGCTCTATTTCTCCACCAATTTCTGGTAACACCCCTCGCTCTCACGGCGGACAATCCGGTGTCACTTTCCGTTTGCCGTGCATCAGTCACCTAGACTGTCACCGCACCTGTCATGTTCCTTTTGATCCTAGCTTTGATTGCCGGTTCCGTTGGTTGTCACACCGGTTGGTTGAATTTCTTCGAGTGCCTCTACTCTGACTTGATTTCTGATCCCTGTGCTCCGTAAATTTAGGAGTTCAAATAGAGTGGAGATATTGCCTTCTACATCTTCGAATTTCCTGAATCTGCGACCAGGTTGTGCGACGAGGTGGGGGGTCTGAGTTTCGAGTTTCCCTGGCTCAATTATTATCCTGTACCCCCGGAATTCTCCGGCATTGCTTCTTGTACTGGCAATTTATATATAACCCAAATTTTGAGGGATATGGGAGGGGAAGGAATTGAAAACTCGTTGCTGGTCCATCAACTCGGGCGATTTTTGTACAGCCACACCGGTTCTTGGACAATTACTCCTCCGGAAAAGCCAGATAAATTTGAGGAGTATACCGTGTACTCCCTCAGGCTTATTATTCACTTGTAATGTTTTGCCGGAGTCGAGTTCCTGTGGTTCTAGGAGGAAAACCTACTAGTGTGACATATATGTGACAGTTTCTCCACCGGGACTTTCCGTGACTGGCGGTGCCTCTCCTGCAGGACGCGACGGTATCCCCGGCAAGAAATTCCGAAGACTTAGAAAGCAATATATAGACCATACCTGACCTCCGTATTTTTCTGGAGCTCAGACTTAGAAACCAGGTGGCAGTCGAAGAAATTCAACCAAAACCGCCGTGACGAACCGGTGATCAAAGTGGAACATGACAGTGCCATGCCCGTACATGACACTGATGCACGACAAGCGTAAGTGACACGGGATTGTCCGCCGTGTCTGTAGACCGGGCCGAACGGGACCGTCACCCGTGACAGTGGCGTGGTGCCGGACAGTTTTGCATAGATGACAGTCCGCATGACAGACAGTCTGCACGACAATCAAGATGACAGTCACAGTGACTGCACATGTCAAAAGGGGAGATGACATCAACTTGTCCGCCGTGAGAATGATGGGGGTTTGCATCAGGAAAAACCTCCTCAGCTAATTCAGCCGAACTTTCCCTAAATTATATTGACAGGACATAACTTCGTCAAACTACCCATAATTCGGTGAACTTTCACTAAACTTTGCGCAATTTGGATCTCTAGGGATAATTTAGCGAAATGTAGTATAAGCTAGGTTACTTTGGACCTCAAGCGTTCTCGGCACCAACACACTAAACATCACATTGAACTAGAATAGGGTTGCATACATATGTCTGTCTGTCCACGGGTTTGCGAAGAAAGTTGAGCACTTCTCCAACACGTTGCTCGATTTCCAGTCAGAGGGTGCGACAGTGCCAAATTTCGGCAGGAGATGAATGCTACGGCGGATATTTTGAACCGGGATGATACTTGCCATCCGTTCTCCGTCTTTCTCTGTCCGTGAGATCTTGTACATGAGATGGTTGGGCTCGGGAGAACGGTTGAACGGCGAAAACCATTCCACATAGGCCAAATATTTCGATGGCTCGATGCCAGGTGGAAATAAGGTTTTTGCGACACGGGGAGGAATGGTGAATACAACACGAATTTGTGCAATTCGGTAACCTGCGGAATTTGAGTCAGAACCATCGCCGTTAGACCACATGAACTCACCCTTCGTTCCAGTGATTCCACCGTCCCCAGTGTTGATCAGTGCTGTATCGAAACGAGCTGGAATTTCATCGCCATTTGGTAGAGTCCGGGTGGGTTGAACATGAATAGCATCAACAATTTTATCGGCTGGCCCATCATTGGTGTATGGATCCGTGGCGCTGAACTTGATGCGTTGAAAAACGGGGAGTGAATTGAAGAGGAGGTTGACATGGACATTGTCCAGCTGTCGGCGAGACAAGTTAGGATCAGAGAGCTGGGCAATATAGCGAGACAGGGCCTCGGGGAACAGTTTGGCGCCGTAGTGTGTCTCGATACTGCGAAATTTGACAGATTTATGAGTGGGGTGCTTGGGCATGACAAGCTTTCGCTCGTAAACAATGCCAGGGTGCAGATATTTCACCACAGGAGGGCCGGGACAACCCTTAAGCCGCCATTGGATGTACTGCTCGTGACGGAGGATTTTCTCCTTGCGCTCGAGCCACAAGGTCATCTGCGGATATTCGTCTTTTGAATTCGTCGCTCGGTATGTGTCTTTAGCCAAGTCGATGTGCAGACGTTCGGTGTATTCCGTGTTGTAATTGTCGGACGTCCCGTAGAATGTGATATTTAACTCGTAGTGGTCCCACGAGTGGACCTTCGGAAGATTGAAGTCGTTACGGATCCCGAGATCCACAATATGCCTTTGTTCTCGTGAAAGCGCTCACGGGCATTTGCGAGAAGCGCAAGAGACTCCGTGCTGTGAAGGGGATACTGTGCCAGGTAGACAAAATCCAAAATAGCTCGGACAGACCGAATCAGACGGACTGGAGAATATCCGCCTGGAATTGGTAGGTCGATGATGATACCCAGCAGAAAACGTGCAATCTGGTCATGTTCCTTGCCGGTGACACGGTTCAGATTGGAAATGCCCTTCAGGAAAACACGGATACAGTGATTGGGAGGGAGGCGCCGACATCGCGCATCAATTTCTGCCTCTCCGAAAGTCTCCTTGATCCACGAGATCAGGTGCTTGACAATTCCTTGGTAGAGTTGGTGCAGAATATCGGAAGTGATGGATGTGAAGATATTGGTATACGGAAGCTTCTCCCAGAACGGGTGAACGACGGGTTTGATGCCGGCTGTTGTGCAAGCTTTCGCGTAGACCGTACCACCCTGATCCAGTGTATCCAGTGCGTCAAGGATATTATCGAGATGGCGAAGATGGGCAGCTATGCCATCACCCAACTTGCCGTGAACGACGTCGCAGGTAGGGCATTCCCCGGTCTTCACGCAAGTGACGAGAACCTGTTCTGGATAGTCCCCAATGTAGCACGCGACAATTGGGTGGCAGCGTCGAATTTGGCCATCGCCGCTAGCCATCGGCAGGCCGCTGATTCCAGCATCGCGAAGTGGAGCTGTGATGTATGAGAGGCAGGCATGGAAAAGATTTGCGAGGGTGCGCCGCCGCGAAGCATCGTTTGTGATGTGGTTTAAACGAGACGTCGGGAGATACGCAAGGAGTACATATGCGCGGCGGGAGGTTTTACGTCGGATCTCCTTGGGGATGTTCCCAATAGTCATGTAGACAGGGTACGCACTCCGATTTCCGAACATCGTCAATTGTGTTTTATCGGATGAAAGAAGAATCGGGATAATCGTGGCGCCCGGGTTATCTTTCTCCACTTCTTTCTACCGTACCATGGGTAAGTGTGGGAGCTAGCATATCATGATTCAGACGTACCTGTGTACTCCACCACCATTTTGCGGTATGCATGTTATGATAAAGGCGAATTGTTTTATCCTTGTCCGCATAGTGGCGTTCCGGAAGAACAAACAAGTACGGTGCAAAGTCTGTATCACCGAAGAGTGCGCGTACACACACAATTATATCCCGAGAGTACAGATCAAAGGATTCCCCACCCACTACGACCTCCGAGCGAGTGAACTGCGGGCGGCCTGGGAGATTCTTGTCAATCACTTGGTTGAGTTGGGCGGACGTCCCATATGATAATCCTAGCACGTCGCGAACCTTTTGAAATTCGTGTTAGTTTTAACTGGAGTTCAAGTGATAATGTGGCGTACTCCATCGATTTTAAGCAAGTCCGTGAATGCTGTAGACCCAGAGCCCCGTAACTTTGCCCAACGGGCGACTTCCTAGTCCATTTTAGATGCAAACGGAGCATACAGATTCGTAGGATCACCCAATGCTGCACGATACCGTTCCTCCGCTGACTGGGTACGATCTTTCGAAATCACTTCCCCTGCCCTGGCTCCGGGGAATTTTTCGATAATGGGTTGCACATGGAAACGATCTTCAGCGATTACTCTCGTCTCACGTGTCGGAGGAGGTCGGGACTCAGGGATATCTTGGACGTCTTGCATCTCTGCATCCTGATCCAGACGCCGCTCCGGCTCCCAGCCATCCTCGTCCTGGGCGCGCGCGGCATCAGCGAGGTCATTGACAGCTGGATCCCCAAGCTCATCGCTAGAATCTGAATCGTCCGGATTTCCACTAGCATCGCCTCGTTCCGCGTCCGAGTCGTAGACATAGCCGAAATCCTCATCAGCGTAGTTATCCCCGAAGAAATCCCCAGAAAATCGAGTTTGGCCGTGCGGAAATGTGCCCCGGCGATCCTGACCAAAGTTCTCCTCGTCCGTGCTGCTATCGGACGACGGCAAATCAGCCTCGGCATCCTCACGAATTTTGAGGCAGGGTTCGTGTGTGGTTTTCGAAAAGTGGGTGTGATATCCGCGAGTAGTGGGGAACGTTTTGCTGCATCCAGAGCAATGAGGCATCGTTTGCGTGCGGGGAAGACGATGACTTGGAGAAAGATTTATTTGATTCCAAGTGTAAAGACGGTAGCCGAGCTGCGTAACGATAGGGCCCAACCTGCGCATGGTGACGCAAGCGAGGAGTCAGCTTCATCTGCCACGCCACGGGCGCTCCCCAAAAAAATGGTTTGGCACCCCAAAGGAAAAAGGCTTATGGCTTATTGCTGTGGATGGGGGATCAAAATGCGTTTTTTTCAAGTTGAGAGAGAGAGGGAAAAGAGAGAGAAAAGAGTGAAAAGAGAGGGATATTCAGAGACTTACAATAGATTTATCTGCACCAAAACCGCGGTTTCCGACTGCTTTCCAATGCGAGAATTGAATTTTTTATCTTGATTGGCCTACCACGATGCCTGACTGTTCCGCTGATCATCACCGCTTTCAAGACCTATTGCCGTCGGAGATATTTCCCAAAATGCTATAGGTCCCAGCCAATCAGTTTTCAAGATTTTATCACCGCTGACAATCACCACGCTGACTCCGCCGACTCTGAGTCTCTCTTCGTTCTTGCCGCCACTCGTGCCCCTTCCTCGACCTTACAACATCGCCTTCGCGCGCCCGTGCGCCCTGTGTCAACACCCAACCTATACTACATCACTCTTGGACCCCTGCCCAATTCCAACAGACCCGCGCGCCCGAAATCGCGCCCCACTCCCACCGTCGCTCCGCACTGGCCCCACGACGTCTCCACACGCGCACGCCCCGCTCCAACATCGCTAGGATAGCCGGATTCCAAATCCGCCGAACCTCTCCTGCGCTCTCCGACTTTGAGGGAGTGCGCGGGCGGGGAGGAGCCTCTGGCCGGCGCGCACGCCCCCGGCTGCACTGCACGCTGGCACACCACTCGTGTTCCCGCGTTCACACTACGCGTACGCGTGGACGCAGTCCAGCGCCAGCGCCAGGTAAAATTCCAGGCCCAGCTCAGGCTCGGACTTTGGTACCCCGGCCGAGGTGGGATCCAGCGCGGCATGCAAACCCTGGAGGGCGGCTCCGGTGCTGCATGCGACGGGGTCGCAGGTGGATGTGCGGGGCCTGTGGCTACCTCGGGCAAAGACGAGGGTGTAGAGGGGGGCAAGGACAGTGAGTCAATGTTTCACACTAACCAGTCCCTCTGGCTCAACGCGTTCGACGCGTGTAGATGTGCCCCCTGTTAGGCGACACGTTCGAAACGGCGTCCGCCGCCGCCCGCAACCACGTCCCGTCACGCGTAGCGCACGCCGATTGGGCACGCCCCACCGATGTTCATGCAGCTCCTCCCCGCGCGCGGCCGTCGTGTGCGTGGTTCGAGGGGCCGGGCGGCGTGAGGGAGCCTTGTGTTTGGCTGGTGGATGGGTCGGCACGGCAAGGGGGTGTGAGCGGGGGTAAGCCGCGCGCTGGAGCTTGGGCATGTTCAATCCATGCATACCATGTATACGCAACTCTCACAAAAAAATCTAAACTCTATGTTTACCAACAAAAAGAGATATGGAGTACATTAATGTGAAGAACAATTACAGTGCTCGAAGGGATGTGAGGACCCCGATTGCGACCGCTGTGCCCAATAAGCAAGTATAACTTCCTCCGAGATCCGCGCGCGACTTCCAGATGCCATACGAGGATGCTTGCAAGGGCAATACTCTTTCCTCGACCTACCTGGGCACTTGTTCCACTTGAGACAAAAAGCTTTCACGCACACGGCACACCGTTTCGGAGATTTGGATGTTGTGGGGGCTGGTACGGAAGCTCCGGGCAAAAGCAATTGTTGGTGCAGTGCCGGAGTGGTTGATTGGAGAGGACCTGGGGCAGCAAAGTCCTCGTCAGGGTCCAACGGAGGTGGTAATTCATCGAGTCCAAATGGAATTGCAACGTCACGGTCGACGTCTTGATGTGGTTCCAATTCCAGGAGCTGAAATTCGAGCCCCGGCCGTTCGCTCTCTTCTGGCCGCGCAGTTACCAAGTCAAAGGACATGGGAACCGCGAATGCTGAAATTATTCAAGTTGAGTGACACGAAAGTAGTCCCAGAAAATAATGTGGGCCACGTACATGAGAATGAAACATCCTGTTCTCCGTCGGGAACAGCAGCGAACGAGATTGCGGGAAGAACATCTCCGAGATTGTCGTCGGAGTTGAGAATTTCGAGAAATTCTTTTCTCGCAGCGAAGTTTGCGCCCGCGGCCAGTGTCGAACGTTCCGAAGACCATGAAATGGTCTTCTTGTGATGGGCTTCGAGATGCTGAGGAAGTTTGTAGTAGAGGCGCAGATTTGAGTCAGTGATTGTGCGAGGTTGAAAGTTAACTTGCGCATTCCACCACTGAGCGAATTTTTCGAAATCCACATTCTTCCAGCGTTCGTGGGGAGGGTATGTTTTACCACCCGTCCTGAAATCCTGGCGATTTATGTTGCTCTTGAATGTGATGTACTCCTGGTGTGTATGAACCGGGACCACCGGGGTGAGCACACGTTGACGCAACTGAAGATACTGGTACGGGTTTGTTGGTTTTGTGGAAAGGCGGGTCATGGTCCGGACCGGAGTATCGCGATGATGAGGTATCCCGGCGATGCGTGGGGTTGGAAGAGTGGTGATATTGAGATGGCCAGCGAGTGTTTTGGAGATGGGGAGGATCCCAATAGTCTCTGAGGTTACTATTCGCGTGGAGAGCATGCGGGGAAGAGGGAATGAGGTCTTGATGCCAGCTGCTACCGCAAGTTCGACAATGTAATCCTGGATCCAGATATCAAAGTGTCCGCGGAATTTTTCTCCCGTGCGATTATGAAACCCAACCTGGTGTGTCATCAAAACAATAGTGTATGAGAGATGGAGGAGGTAGTTACCCTTTTATTTCTCCGAAGGATCCAATTGAGCATCAAACACTCCGCCAATTCTGGAGAAGCACGCAACGAACCAAAGATTCGGCGGACTGCCATATGAAAACCGCCCTCGACGGAGTTCGTCCCGCGCACAGTGCGGTACAGGTTCAACCCGTCACGATCCTTCCCCATCAAATAATAGAGGGAGATTCCGTTCGGGTCGGAGAGATACCCTTTGCGCACGGTGTCAAGTAGGTGAACTACCATCTCCTTGGCCTCGTCGGAGAAAAAAGCCCCATGGCTCTTCTTGACGGTACACTCGATGTCTGCATAGGCGGTGAACAGCTTCTCCAGCCTCTTCAAAAGAATGGTGCGCTCTGGGATGTACCGTCGAATACGCCGGTTGAGGGCGTCTCCTTTTGCGCGCTTCGCATACTCCCAGCTGACATTGTTCTTTTCGAGTACGGCACGAACTGCGAGGGTATCTGACTTGTCGCGTATAAATATGGCTTCGCTGAAATCATGAGCAAATGCCTTGAACGCGGAGTGCTTCTTCGATAAGAGCCGGAGAAGCCGGTCCATGTAGTGGAATGCATCGTCGAGCACACGGGAAGGGAGGATTTCGGATTGCCGCAATAGTTCGAAAGTGTTGTCGAGATTTGCCATGAGGACATCCTCAGGAACATTCTATGGGACAGTAAGAGCTCCGCAGAGAGACGTGAAGAGTGTGACATACATTTTCATCGCCGTAAGAGCCAAGTGGGTCGGTCTCAATCCCCTGCATTGCATCCGAACTCTAGAAATTGTTCATGAACCAAGAGTCTGAGGAATAAGGAATGACCCACCGTTTCAAAGACTACCTGCCGACTATATATATCGTCTTCGGACTCGGATTCATCGTCGGATTCGTCCGAATCATCCTCTAGGTCTTTTGTACTGCTATTCCAATGCTCAAAGTTGATAGATCTTTCATTCGACGACATGTAAGTGGTGGAAAAATTAGTTTCGTCGTCTGATGATGGTGTCGGCGGCATTGGAACTGCGAAGATACGGAGGGAGCCACCCGAGAGGGGTGCAGTTTCGTTTCGGGTGTGAAGCTGCGAGGTCGTGACAACAGCATGTGCACCATGGGTGAAGATCCACTCCATGGTTTGCCCGTGTAATGAGTGAAGGGCGCCGGAAACCAGGACCTTGAATGGGACAAGTGAGATTCAGAGCACGGAGGTTAGGAGGTAATTTGACTCACCTTCGAAATCCGGATCAGCGAACGCGAGGGTGAGATATTGATCTTCTTCGTATGAGCTTGATCGTCCATCACAGCATTCAAAAACCCGCTGTGCGGCACTACAATTGAGCCCTCGGCGATCGGTTTACAGCCCTGCACGAGGGTTACCAGCTGGCCGTGAGTTGTGGCTTGCGTTGGTTGGAGTGGGAGCCCGACTGAGTTCCGCTCGGAGAGTGAAACATAAACTTGCCAAATGCAGTCTATTTCCAAGAAAAGGAACTCGTTTTGCTGTGATGATGTATTACCGGACCAGGGGTAGGGCAAAAATTGCGGTGCGGCGAAAGATTTCTTGAGAACGACTCCGGCCAGTGCGGTAAGCGAGACTGACGGATCGTCGAGTACGCCTTTTAGCTTTGCATACTTCCCTAGATCGAGGAGTGGTGGACTGCGAGTCTTCAAAACTGTGTCAATATCGGGCTGGGAGAGTGCCTGGGAAATTGTTTGCAGTGTCTGGCGTATTGAATGGCCGATTTTTATAATGGTGGGATTGGTGAGAATGGCTCGGAGCGAGGGCAGCATATCACTGCGTGAGGTGAGATCTGTAACCTAGCGGGACATTAGAAAATAGTGATTGCGCACACCAAATAAATATCGCACCTTGAAAACACAAACATGATTGGCCGTTTGAAGCTGAATGATGTCGAGACACGATTCTCCGGCGCGTTGCTCCATTTTGATCGTGAGGGCAACAACATTGAATTGGGAGGACGAGGATGGAATGTTCACCAAATCCTCGAGGAGGGCATTGGCTGCCGCTTCGATGTCCATGGAATTGGAGGCAATAGTAACCGGAGCGACCAGGCTACGCGTCAACAAGGGTAAATCGGTCCACTCTGTCACTTGTACCACATTTTTTGTCAAAGAACTGTTGATTGACTCGTGGAACAAGCGCTCGGCTGAAGGACAATGAATATCACGTCAAAGACTACAGCAAAATGCTTACCCTGTGGCGAATCCGTGTATAAAACCTGTGTAGGAGGATGGTTCGCATTTTTCAGACCTTCTTGAATCCGTTCCCACAGGTCCTGGACGAACAACAGTGATTTTGTCTGGGTCAGAGAATGACCTCGACACTCCTCGAATTCGTTTAGGATGTTGTATGCTGCATTAAAAACCTGTTCCCCTTTCAATCCCGCAATGTACTTGAGAAACTGGTTCAAAATCAAGTTAGCCAGTGTTGCACGACACGGATATGGTCTCACCTGGAAGGTATGATCCGCTTTTGCGATTGTTAGCGGCAATGACGAGATATAGCGCTCGATGTAGATGCGGTGGGCGGTAACAAAATCCGTAAACAACCCTTTCAAATATCCAACGGATGGGGGCGATCCAGCATACCCTTGGCGATCATCAAACTTGGAGAACTGTTTGCGTCCGCGCTGGCCGTAAAAAATGACTGCAGCAAGATACATCAGTTCCGCATCCGCATGATACCGGTGCTGGACCTCGGAGATCATTTCAGAAAATGGTGAGGGACCAAATCGTGTCGCAAACGTGTTGCACATCAGCCACATCATCGTTTTGGAGACTGCACCCCGTGCAGAGATATATGCTGGGTAATGTGAGTTGTTTTCCGTGAGCAAGAAAAATTTACATACCAGGGAATGCTGTCTGGACAAATGAGGGAAGTTGCGCGATGATATGGGGGTCCGTGCCTTGATAACTTTTACCGCAACCACGGTCGACCTCCCGCTCCCGCCGAGGATTACAGACAAACCGATTGGTTAAGAGGAAAAAATCGACGGGGAGGGAGCGGACTCGGCGTGCAATCGGGTCGTCATTGAAACCTGAAAACCCAATGAGAAATGTGGTACGGAATTTCGAAGACAAAATTACCGTTTCGAAAGAGTGGCTTTCCGCAATCACATTTGAATCGTTCAGGTGCGCCAGGGAGCAATGATGGAATCCATATAAAGACGTCACGTGCATAAAGCTTGGTGGGATCAAGCCCATCTTTGCTACCTGTACTGCGATGAAGTGCGAATACCGGATGGGGTGGGCGGTCGTAGAAATCGCCGCGGCGGTAGCATAAGGGCTGTCCATATTTTGTGATTTCGCGGGAAAGCTTCGCTCTTAGCTCGGTGAACTGGTTTTGCAGGACTGAGTCGTTTACTGCCTCCGAGGAATTATTGTCCACCTGCTCGGTCGTCGGGTCGGTGCCAGAAGCCTCGAGAATTGCATCCATGAGACTGTCATTAATCACCTTATCGCCAGAGGCGATGTCCGCGTACTCATTGTTTTCGTCAATGAATTGCAGCTGCTCGGCGAGCTGGTCAAACTCTGCCGGCGAAATGTGTGACCGAATTGCTGCCAACAATAGTAAGTGTGAGTTGAGTAACATAAAAAGAGGACACTGTATACCATTATCAGCATCAAATCCTGGTTGCAAGGGTTGTGCGTTCTCGCGACTGGGGCCTGCTCCGTGCCAGATACCGGACCAAAACGCCGGCCTTCCCGTATGTGCGGAGTTGGTGAATGGGTTGCCAAGTGGTGTCGCTTGATGAGTATTGTACGGCCCAAAGAATGGGGCTGCTGACTGGGGAGGAATGGGGGCAGGGGTAGCACGGATAGAACTTGTCTGCACAGGATGGGAGGGATTTCTACGCTGCGAGTTTCCCGGGTTTTGTGGTGGATTTCCCAGGGTTGTATCTTTCGTCTTGCGCCCAGATCCGGCCCGCTTCCCACCATGTGTTCCCTTCGGTTTTGGTGTGGCGAAATCCATGGATGCACGACGCCCGAGAAGATGCGGCTGACGTACGTATGTAGGCTGTGCACGGATCATGCGGAACAGTTCGCATCACTCATCAGTACGGGTGCAGTCCTACTGCAGTAGGTATCAACGGCCATAGTGCATGGGCCCGGATAGAACTTGTCTGCACAGGATGGGAGGGATTTCTACGCTGCGAGTTTCCCGGGTTTTGTGGTGGATTTCCCAGGGTTGTATCTTTCTTCTTGCGCCCAGATCCGGCCCGCTTCCCACCGTGTGTTCCCTTCGGTTTTGGTGTGGCGAAATCCATGGATGCACGACGCCCGAGAAGATGCGGCTGACGTACGTATGTAGGCTGTGCACGGATCATGCGGAACAGTTCGCATCACTCATCAGTACGGGTGCAGTCCTACTGCAGTAGGTATCAACGGCCATAGTGCATGGGCCCGGATAGAACTTGTCTGCACAGGATGGGAGGGATTTCTACGCTGCGAGTTTCCCGGGTTTTGTGGTGGATTTCCCAGGGTTGTATCTTTCTTCTTGCGCCCAGATCCGGCCCGCTTCCCACCGTGTGTTCCCTTCGGTTTTGGTGTGGCGAAATCCATGGATGCACGACGCCCGAGAAGATGCGGCTGACGTACGTATGTAGGCTGTGCACGGATCATGCGGAACAGTTCGCATCACTCATCAGTACGGGTGCAGTCCTACTGCAGTAGGTATCAACGGCCATAGTGCATGGGCCAGGAAAAATCGGCTAACACATATTGTCCCACACCTGTCCCACACATCCATTCCTTTCTTATAACTCTCACCTTCCGACATTCCTTTAATCATCGTGCTCGGGCATGGCCCACCGCCTGGCCACAGTGGTCTCTAGTGACTCCGAAGCAGAGGCCCCTCCTCTTACCGCCGCCGAAAAAAGGAAGGCCACCCGGGCGGCTAATCTGGTTGTGAGGAAGCCGACAACAACGCCCACCAAGAGGCCACCTCAGGTATAGTATCGACACATTGAGCTTGGGATCCATCTAACACGTGAGGCAAAACAGGCAAGGTGAGAAGATCCAAGGCCACCGCACTCGAAAAGAAGGGTAAGACCGGCTTCCGAGACTCGATTGTCGCTGATAAACTGTCAGTCTGGGAGACTAGCAAGGCCCCAGTGAGCAATGCAAACGGCGCTAGAAAGCGGACCGCATCATCAGCAACAGAGCCAGAGGGCGTCAAGAGAGTCAAGCCGGCGACCACATCAGATTTCGCTTCTCTGAAAGTTGCCTCACAGAGACCTTATCCCGTTGTCATTTCATGCAGATCCCGAGAAGCCGCCGAAGAAGAGTTCGTCTGGCTCAAAGCTGCAAGCTGCCCAAGTCGAGAATGGTGGTGAGCCAGGATTCATCTGAGAGTCTTCTCTGAGTACTAAGAGCTTTCCAGATCTTGACCCAGGGGAGAAAACGGAGCAGCGGCGAGGTGCCGTGAATGCAAAACGTGAGTGATGTTGATGGCATCGTTTCTCGGACTTGCCTTCTCACATCACCACCAGGACGTTACGCTCCCGCCATCGTCGTCGACTCCGATGAGGACGAAGGTATGGCTGCAAGCGCAACTGAAGGTGTTTACTCACTAGCCCTTGAAGCCCTTCCACCTAGTCCCAAACCCCGCTTGAAGCCGAGCAGTAAGACATTCCTTCGCTGCGGCCGACATTCTCACATGTCTTCCAGAACCTGCCACCATGTCCGCGGCATCGAAGACTACGCGAAAGACCAGCAAGGGTGCCGACATCAGCGAAGACGAGGCAGCCCAAGCCAGTCAGTCCGAAGATGATACCAAGTCCTTACGATCGGACGGCGCTCTCTCGGCTGACGACAATACGTTCGATGGGGATCCCGAGAATGTCGCTGAGATGATGCGTATGGAGGTGAGTGATCCACCCACACATTCCTGCATGACGTTCATATCTCCCGTAGGTCCCGCGTATTGTGAGGCATCGCACTATGTCTCTCGAGCCGGAAGACATAGAGATGGAGGATGAGCGCGTGTCTAAAGCGCCGCTCCATCGTCGCCAATCTTCGGCGTCATCCAGAGCGTCGGAGTACGATGTGCCTGTCAACACGGACTTCGAGAGCAGCGAGCCCGGTGATCTTTTCGTGGAAGACGAGGACCCGTCTGAATCTGAGTCCAGCATGTGCAAAGTATACCTTCCTCTCCCGTGCAGCGATATATATTCATTCCATCTGTAGGCTTCTGCTTCCCGCACCCGCAGATCGGCCAAGGACACGGACGATGGGATCTCAGACTCCGATGCCATGGCCGTGCCCAAGGTTCTCTCCTTCGCTGTGTCGCTGCTGTCTATTTCTCACCCCCACTGTCTAGCTTCCTCCAGCCCTTCCCCGTAAGTCTGCTCAACAAGTGAAGTATGATCTCGAGGTACGCCGATTCTCGACTCAGTAGCAGACACTGATTCTCTCATAGAAACCCCAAGTGAAAGCGCGGCCGATTCCCGTGAAGACGACCGCGGGGCACGGCGACACCGCAATCCCCGCGCCACCAAAGAAAACTGGCACCAAGGTCAAAGTCAAATCCGAGCAGCGTGAGGCTGTAGTCCCGCTGACAGCTGTTGACGAACGTCAATGGGGACGCACTGCACGTCTCACCTTCCCGGCCTCTGGCAAAGGTGATCTTCGCTTAACTGATCAAAACGAAATTTCATTATCCCAAACGCTCCAAAAAAAAAAAAAAAAAAAAAACTGATCAAAACGAGGCACTCCAAAGCGTGATCAAAGACGCTATAGACCTCGCCCTCGCCGACATTTGTTTCATCGACGGGTACCCGGCAACCTCCTCCCGCGGCGCCTTCGCCCGACCGTACCTTCTCAAGGCCGCCCGGGCTCGCAAACTGACGGACATCAAGGAGCGCGTCAAGGACGATGTCTCATTTTCTCAGGCCCTTGCCGACTTGGTACGTTCCTCATCTCTGATATGGACACGTTGGTCATCAGCATCTAGATCTGTGCGCGCATCGGGCTCCTTCGAAACATCATCAAAAAGCTCGCCGTCGCGAAGGTTCCGATCTACTATCAACTGACTGCAGATGGCGTAACCCCCCACGACGTCCACGAACGTGTCGGGGCCGCCCTGGCCGACGAAAAGTTCATATTTCCTATCACCTGGCATTCACCTTTAAAACCAGTGCCTGGCGCCGCCGCCTCCACGGCCACCGACGGTGCCGCGGCGGCTCCCGCGGCACCAGCCCCTCGCAAAAATCTCACGATGGAGGTACTTGCTTCATCTGCGCACCAGCCCCACTTACATCAACTCCTTCGCAGCTAAAATTCAAAGTTAATCTTCCTTTCCACGCGTCCCCCATCACCGAGATTATGCAAGAAGTCTTTTTCACCGCTAAAGGCCTTGGCCGCAAGCACCCGGAGCTTTTCAATTCGCGCGGCTCGGATCAAGACCTCCCAAAGGAGTTTGAATTGCCCGACGCGATGCCAGTTCTCGTTGCATCACATGTGAGCTATGGCGGATCCCAATAATAAGTGGACCTGCTCACTCTATCTCTGCAGGTTGCTGGTGCCTTGCATAACTGGAAGACAGGCCGCTGCCAAAACTCCGATTTCACCCAAGAGCGCCTCGAAGCAACGTACAACAGTCTCATCAAGCTGATGGCTGCCATTCGAGAGGACACACCGGAATTGTGTCACAACGTCATGCACGCCCTGTACAAGAAGACCACGTACGTTTACTCCAACTGCTTGGACTTGATTCTGGCTAATCATGCTTGATGCAAGACAATCCCAATCTGCAGCCACTGTCGCGTCACTGGGGTCGGCTCGCAACGTCATCCGCTTGGACCTGGCCGACGACGAGGACTAAATCTCTCTTTAATTCACCCATAAATAGTATTGTATCGCAATCCCCGTTATTCTTGTACATAATTCATGTCTTATTCTACGTTATCCCAATCCTAATATTTGACGTATCTATGGCTAAAGACCAGTATCTGTGCAGGGGAGCGCGTATAATGGTGGCGCAAACTGTCAAAAAGGAGACCTAAAGTTCCATCAATCCTAATATTTGACGTATCTGTGGCTGAAGACCGGTATCTGTGCAGGGAAGCACGTATAATGGTGGCGCAAACTGTCAAAAAGGAGACCTAAAGTTTGCCTAAAGTTCCATCTAAACTTCGTGAAACTTGGCGAAATTTCGTATCGACAACTTAATTATACCCAATTTGGCGAAGTCGGGATAGTGGGGATAATTTGGCCATATTATCCCAAGTTCTACCATATTTCACATAAGTTTGGTGTAATTAGCTGGGAGGGCTTTTCCTGATGTGTGTAGGAGGGGTCGACCATCGACGTGGTTAAGAGGCCGCCAAGAGGAAGCTGTCACCGCCGGTGCTCATTAATCAGTGCTGCACTCAATCATTGCCTCCCACGAGTTCCCACGCCGTAATTTATGCGACAAATGAAGCTGATAACCATCAGTCCCAAGAATATCACAATCGGGAAAATACCTTGAAGAGTGCTGGATTTGTGAAAGCCTTATATTTTGTGGCTTAATCCCTGCTGAGTCGAGCATCGAATCAGGGAGCCCGGCGCCCACCAGCAGATTATGAAAGTTGCCATGCATCTACATCCGGTAAATTACGAGCCTGAGAAAATGATTAACAACGAAAGTAATAGCATCCGTACAGATCCGACACTCTGGCGACAGGAACGAACGACATTCAAACTCTGTCCGCCATACGAGCCAGTTTAACCCAAAGCGTCACCGAGCACTGGCGCGGCGTAGGCTTCCACATCGACCGCCGCGGGGATAGTCTCCAATGCAACGGGAAAGGCTCCGGCCTGTATCCAACGATCTGGCCTTCTGCATTCAATTCCTGGTTCCGTAGGTAACCAGGTCTGAGACACCTAATTGTCTGTCCGAATTTTCAAAATATGGATTTCGTCCCACGCTCTGATTGGCCAGCATTCGGATCAAACCGGAGTTTCCCCGATATGTTCGGTCTCAAGGGCTACACCTCTCCGCCGCATCTCCGCCAGCATCATCGGATGTTCCCGTGCCTGCCATGACACCCCATCAAAGCGCCTGTCGATGTTCGCAAACACCTCGGCTTCCTTGCGTGTACTATTGATGTCCCCCGACATCACTTTCCTGTCCAGGCCATCAATTTAGTGTTCATCAAACAAGCCGATCATGTCCTCCACGAAAGTGTATTATGTCCCCTTTGTCAAGGATTTCTGTCAGCCTCGTTTCCACTTGTTGTCCAAGTGGAAATCCTTTTTTGTTCTCCTGCCAAGACGTTTGTGTCCCGAGGAAGCCGAGATCATGTCCTATCAAGATCAATTTCCGGTCCGCCCGGTAATCTAATTTGGTCCAGCCATCAACAATTTTCTGTCCGCTCTTTCTGGATCTCAACAACTACTAGGTCAAATCCCCTGATCTTGGTTGGCAGTATACTCCGTTTTGCACATAGATTCCACGAAAAATATAACTAGGCATATATTCTTGCTTGGTCCCCCGATACAGGATAATCTTGCGTCTTTGAACCAGAATTGCCTGATTTGGGTTGTTCAACGATGTCAAAATTGCGAGCCAGCGGTTACCAACGACCCTCTTAAGGTATTAACCCTGTGCTGTTCATGCACTAGTACCTCCCAAGGCATTAACCATGTCCTCTGTATGCCCTGCCAACCACAGTTCAATCCCTCAGGAGTGCATTCTGCTCTGCCAGCATATCCTCGATGTCCTCGAGGAAAGGGGTTTTGGTCCCGCAAAAGTGACCATAAATGTCCATGGGATATCTAAATTTTGTCCCGAGATTTTGCCGTTTCGGTCCCATCAGCACTCATTTGCTGTCCATCGGATATCGTGTTTCTGTCCAGTCTTTAAAAATCTACACAACCATTGCACCAAATCACATGATCTTGGTGAGGGGTATACCTCTTTTTTGAGTACTTCCCAGGAAAAATAACCCCGAACCCCCAATGTTTAAAAATCGACGAGATGACCTTCCAAATCGAGCAGGTGGCGTTGAGTACTGGTCAACAATTTCAACTGTACTCTGGGGCGGGTTCTCGGACTGTTCATTTGATGGTATTGATACTCCACTAGATGTTTCAACCATACCCCCAGCTGAAATAAATGTTTGGTTACATTTTTGAGTGATTTGACAGACAATAGCAATGCGTTGTAGTGTGTTGTGGGAGAAATGTCAATTGCTCACGTGGAGATCACGCAGGTTTGGTCAAACACAAGTTGCCCCCACGTCGTGTCTCTCACCCCCGGACACCCTCCCTTCGCACTCGCCTCGGATGCGTCTTAGGACGTCCGGGTTCAGAATGTGTCCTGGGGACGCATTCTACTTCTCAACACCCTGCCTTTGCACTCGCCTCGGGCGCATTGCAGGAAGTCGGGGTCGGCGTGTTCTGCATTGAGTCTGGTGCCACCATGTCTTGTCGACAAACTCCAACCTCCAGCCTCTCTCAATCTTTTTTTCCACTTCCACCTCTGCTCTTCGTGCACGTCGAGACTTTCGCCCACGTCGAGACGAGACTTTCGCGCACATCGTGACTACAACTCACCATGGCAGGGAGTAGAGGTACAGCCTTCTCGCGCTGAGCCTACACCTCGGCAACCCTTAAACTTTGCTGCTTGATGACGATGGACGGGGAGGAGGTGATTTGCATTAACATAGTGCGTATTCCCTCTGCTTTTTTCGTCTTTCTATTATGGTTACTCTTCCAAAATCTCTTTCTTTCTCTTATTTACGTCCGTCCCTTCTTCCCTGGAGTAAGTAACTATGCGTGGAGGGATCTCTTCATTCTGGGTCCCATGTGACCTCCTCACTTCCCTGTATCGTCGTTCTGCGTTGCGTTTTACCGCAGGCCTCGCGCATTCAGGTGGTTTGAGAATTGCCATTCATTCCTAGAACGGGCGCAAGGGAAAGCACAGAGCCGAATGAGATCTCAAACACAGTTCTCCGTCTGTTTCTGCTCAGTTGTGTCTCGCCGGGCGAGTTTTGGCAGTCGCAATTTTATACGGGGCATCCTATAAATCCCTAGCAGGTTTGCTCGAACACTTGGCTTTGCATTGCCGAACGGGTTTTGAACCTGGTTCAGTTAAACCGTGCCTTGGCGCGGACTGTGTATGGTTGGGGAAAGCTGTGGTGACTGTTTAAACATCGAGACGAACAATCCCCATTTAAACAAATTGAACACAGTTCAAACTCTGTTTCTGGCTGAACAGTGGGGCCGGTGTTTGGCGGTTTAACTCCACCGCGTTCAAACAGAGATTCAACCTAGTTCAAACAGATAGTTAAAACGGAGATTGAACCTGGTTAAAAGTAACCCACGGAAGTCCATAAAAAAACATACCACACAACAGAATCGAACTCAAGACCGCAGAATTCATGCTGATTTATCAAGATCGGATAGAAAATCACTTGACCAAAGACACATCTGCAAAGAGGCAACTGTCTGTGTACCACCAGCAGCCGCCTGAATGTTTCGACCCGGTCTGCTTCACGGAACGGAATTCACAGTATACACAGATGCATAAATTATTTAATTTGACCCTCGGCATGGTTTCACCAGTCGGCGTGTGCGTCGTTGTTCTGGATTTGGCGGTGGGCATGCGGTCACGAGATTGTTTATCCCCACTCGCTTTTGTCTTACTATTAGCACACAGCTCTAAGTTGCCTCCATCATGACCCCGAACAACTCAATTTCGCGGTTTGTAACGGATCTCTGAGCATGCTGATGGGTGAAGCAATCATCACTTGGCTCTGTGACTGACTGGATCCGAGGTGGATGAGTTCGAATATTTGACTCGGATACCGGCTGCCAGTGGCAACTTACTTACTTCGGAATGTACGGTCCGTGCTCTACTACAGATTATTGTGGGGTTCGCCACCATACTCATCGGGTAGCGAAAATGGATCTGCCACACTACAATCTATTCAAATTCGCACCAAGACATGCATCTGCAACAACCTTGGATTCTCTGGCACAGTCTAATTCCACCCTGCCAACAAGACTGGCATTGTCTTCCAGCAACTCTGGATAACCCACCAAGGTAATAAAGCCTTGTACCTGTTCGGCTCTTCTTCGATGCATTGCTGCCTTCTGCCTTGCATATGCCTGGTGTCCAGGGAGATAATTTGTTGAGGCCAAAGCGGTCCATATGGCCTCCATCCGTTTGAAACTTCGGTTGGATCTCAAAAGTTCGGCAATTTTCTGTTCCCCTTGCTCTTGCCATCGTTTCATCTCTGCTTCCGCCCGGAACCATTGGACTCGGTCACCTATAGGAGTATATAGGTTATTTTCGCTCATTTAAGAGAGAATACCTTCACTTGACCATTCCTCCATCACAGCATCGGTCATTTTCGTCAATTTGCCAAGTTGCCACAGCCATCCTGCTAGCGGTTCATCGACAGGTGGCTTGACAGGTCTGGTTGGTTTGCTCTGTGGCCCTAGGAACAAATGTGTCAACGTAGAAAACGAAAGGATTCCAGCAGTACCTGATCTTCTTTTATCCATTTGTGTACCGCTGATCGCTGGTACCGGATCCGGTGATTTTGCATCTTCACCTTCAGCATCTGGTGATCGAATATCAGGAATGGGAAACATATCGATATTCAAACCCCGTCACCTTCCATGTCAATATCCTCCTCGAGCGGAATTGGTGAGAAGATTCTCCACAAGGCTCCATCTGTGTGTCTGGAGTCCCCGACACGCTGTTTTTGTTGCATGGACTTCATGTACAAGTCTGGTTCAGTCAGTGGAGGGAATCCAGATCCGGTGTTTAATGCAATGAGTGCTGTTCGAGCGATTTCGTATGATGCCATGTGTGCATCACGCAGCGCGATTGCCTCCCGAATATTGTCGCCAGCTCGAGTGTTCTCCTTCTGTTTGTGTTCGTCCCTTCCTTTGCGGTTGCGTAATGCTGTGATAGTCTTCATGATGTTTTGCAGGGCACGTAAGTGATCAAATGCTTCCCCTTCTCTCCATTTCACCTCCTCAACCCCTAAACTGATCAGGTTCAGGGCTTGTCGCTCCTTTTCCGAAATGAAATCTGAGGGTAAAAACAATTTTTCATTGTGGATTGAGGGTGCTTTCAGGGTCTGTGCCGCCACAATGTCTCTGACCAGCGGCATCAATTCGGTCTGGATTTTGCGCCAAGCTGTGATTCGAACTTGGATCTTCAAGGTGCGCTTTCCGATCTCTTTTTGCCTGGAGACGAGTGTGTGTTCCTCTGTGGCATCAATAAGCTGCCTTAGTTTACACCTGGGGACTCTATTCAATTCTGGTTCAGCTGGTAAATGGAGAGCAACACATACTGGACATCCTGAATCTTGAACCCTTCGTCCAAGATTCGAGCAACCTTGCTTTGGGGAATCTCGGTGGAAGCAAAAGTGCTCTCATCGCTCAACATCTTTTGATAAATTGCGGGCTGAGATGGGACTATTATACACGCAATGAGATCTGTGAACACGGAAAAGTGAAAGCGTACCTTTTGTACTGTTGTGCTTGTAAACACTAACTGCCTCCTTTCCCTTCTTAGTAGATGTGCGTGGCATTTCGTCCCACTTTTTGACCCGGTTGTGAAAAGCCACAGAGAGTCCAATAAAGTGATTGCATTTCTGCACATATTTGACTTTGGCATCAGCGATATCCTCTGCCAACGATACGGCTAGACCAATATGCAGTGTGGATAAATATAAAATAGGCAGCATACTCACCCAGGTTCATTGTCTTATTGTGGTTCCAGTCACCGTGGTGATTGATCATTGTATCCTGTCGGTGTCCATTATTCATCTGCCACACATGAGGGCCCAACTGGTTACTCACACTCCATATACGCCATTCCAAACAAGTATGTGCATGAGTCTTGATAGCCTTGAACATGAAGTGCAGGTACTCCCCATCGCATGTGTTTAATCATGTGGACCAAGTCAGGAATTTTCTTTTGGAACCGCTCCTCCAAGTGAATGAAATATTCACAAGCAATGTCATATGTTGTGACCTCGTCGATATCATTGACTTCGAGCCACAATGTGACCTGGAAGGACTCATTTGGCCGGTGCTGTCTGAGATCCATCGCAAGAGCCATATCCGAGTTCGCAAATCTGGTTTACTCCATCAGTGGTTGATATCATTGCTGAACCTTTAGGTTTGGCTACCCAGGAGAACATCGATTTCGAGCCATTTTGCTACAAGGACAAACAAAGAATTCGTCATATAAGTTTAGTCATCTACGAAAGAAAGATTCAATCGTTCAAAACCTATCGTTCACTGGTAAAACCAGTTGGCCTCCTTTTCCCTCCACTGAGATGCCAAAATCTTCGCGGTTTTCATCAATTACTCTTCGCGCACAAGTTGAACTCAGCCCCAACCCAAACTCGATGTGTCATTTTCCGTTCGTGTTCGACCGACTGCGTCGGACTCGGAGTAGTTCTGTCTCCGAGATCAAATTGGCATGGAGATTGAGAAATTGCCGAGTCTCCGAGATCATTTGCCACGTCGACTCTTCACCTCTTTGCTTTTGCTCTCCATGACCTCGACCTCGCCCTCGCCTGCTACCTTCTGTGGTATTCCTGTCTCTGCCGTGTTTGAGGCCAGCGCCGCAAGTTCTTCTGTTTCTCTGGATTGGGTCGTAAACTCCGGGCTCCCTACGTGGAACTCATGCTCTTCTGGTCCCCTTACACTGCCGTGCAACGACGGCGTCATCTCTATGGGCATCAACGTCCATGTAGCTGGTTCGTTGCCTTCAGATCTTGTACTTGGCTTGGATTGGTTTCAGTTCGTCTGCGACTCCGCCCCTGGAATTCTTGTGCACCTGAGTTCTGGCCCACTGGAGATTTTGCATAGCCTTCCTCCAGCAAGTGGTAAAGAACGAGATTCCTCGTCCATAGGTACGTCATTACTTCTACGCCCTTTATCGTGGACTAATAATTTATGCATTCTCAGGGTCTTCGTCTGTTACGCCGGTGTTCCGAGGAGGCATTGGTGTGGACCCTTCGTCCTCCTCATCAGTGTCACTGGGTGGACCTGGTGTAGTAACAACCCCTTCGTCCACAACCCGTACACGGGCAGTAGATGAAGTAGCTGCTTGTACGCTTGCGGCCCAGATACCTCGTATGCGAGGCATCCCAAACTTGAATAATGATATTACTATTGAATTGCCAATGAATAATTCTGTTCGCAACCCCTCGTTGTCTGTGCCCACCCCCGATCGTGATCCTTTTGTCCGTCTCGATATACAGGAAAAGTCTGCTGTGGTGCGGTCCCTTATCCTTAATCAACGTGCTGCTCTTCCTGTATTGAGAAAAATGACTGGCCGTCATCAGCATATGTCTAGAACGGACCCAGGTAAGAAGTGGAAAAGTGCGGATGCCCTGCATACCGAATTTCTCGCTCATCAGTGTACGGACGTGTGTCTTATTCTCAAGTCTGAGGCTGCTCTGGCTGGACTGAGCCCCAACTCTCTTTCACCCAGTGAGCTCCAAGAGTGTACATTGATTCTTGATATTCGGTCCGAGTCCAATTCGAAGTCCAAGAAACGAAACACCCCTTCCCTGTTGGAACATGCTCGCAAGCTTCCACGTCTCTTTTGAGGCTTCTTCAGCCAGTATTAATTTCCCCATTATGCTACCTCAGAGCGAGAAAGATCAAATCGTGCGTGAATTCCGCAAAGCAACCAACAACACTTCGATGAAACGATATACCTGTTCCTTTTGTGGTACTCTTGAAAATGCGAACTGTGTCAAAATGAGATCCGTCAACCAGCTGGATATCTCCCTCCTTGATGAAGCTGTGAGGGAACTCCATAAAATATCCCGGCAACCTCGAATTGAGTCTTTCAACCATTCTTCCGTTATCAACGGTTCATATGTATTGTGTCATCTGTGCAATTCAGCTGTCAGTAAAAACACCTTTCGCTCAATTCCTTTGCGCAGCTACGCCAATGGTCTTTGGATAGGGAGCATTCCAGAAGAGCTTCGTGACCTGACATTTCTCGAAGAACAGTGTATTGCGCGGGCCCGTGCCACAAAATGCATGTATAAGCTCACGTTGGGGCCATCAGGTCAGTTTGCTGCTCGTGGAAATGTCTGCATATTGCCTCAAGACACGGCATCTGTTGTATCTGCCATGCCCATACCATTATCCAGAATACGGGACGAGATTTGTGTGATTCTTGTTGGTTCTCCTGACACAGAGGTAACTCATGACATGCTGAAAAAGTCGCCACTGCTAGTATGTCGGGAGAAGATCAGGGCTGCCCTATTCTGGCTCATTGAGAACAATCCTCTCTATGCCGACCTTGATAAAGCCTCGATAAATGAGAACCTCGAGGAATATCCAACACATCACTGCCCAATTGCAGTTGCTGACTTTCTACGCACAAACTCGGCAAATAATCAAGGATCTTCATACACCTCATATTCGGATCAGGCAAATACGGAATTATTTGAGGGAACCAATAGTTTTGAACTTACCTCAACGAAACTTGTGGATGTCGATAGTGTCAATTCAACTTATCAGCAACGGAAACTCGATGCCCTCCGCAAATTGAAGAAACAGGAAACTGTCTTCGTGAAATTCCCATCCGGGTCTACTCCGTTATCAACATCCAAAAATCCACGAGTATTTGGTTGGCTGTGGCCGACTTTGTTTCCGTACGGTGTTGGAATGGTCGACAATAACAATGTCAGAATTTCGCCTGATCTTCCCTTTCATCAAGTTGATACCTTACCTCATGTGCAACATTTATTGAACCTTGCAGATACAGGATTTCAGGTCCACAAGTCTTTCATTTTTGTCATGAGTAATATCATCCAGCGGCGCCAATCATCATTTAAAGCTCGGCTTGCAACCAATCGATCATGGTTTCCGGTAATACAGGACTTGATGCACAAAATTGATCACCATTCCATGGATACCTATCAGAACAAACTCGACAAAAATCCTTTTGCAAAGCCTGAAACCGAAGGTGAGAAAGCAGCAGTAAAGGTCATGAAGTACCTGAATTATGTGTCCGATCATATTCCGGGTTCAGTGGGAGATGTGAACAATATGAAGCAACAGCTTTGGAGTCGCATAGGTTGTGAAGGCTTACCGCATTTCTTTGCTACTGTCAACCCGGCTGATTCTCATAATCCTATTGCGCAGGTGATTGCTGGACGAGAGATTGACTTGGACAGAATTTTTCATGCACTGGAGAATGCGAGTAAAGAGCCTGGTATCCGTGCAAAAACTCTGGCTGAAAATCCCGTGGCTGGGGCCCAGTTCTTTGACTTGATGGTAAATAAATTCTTTGATATAATTCTTGGCGCAAAAAGAACTTCAAAAATCGGAATTCTCGGCAAGGCTAAGGGCTGGTACGCTGTTATCGAAGCGCAGATTCGCGGATCGCTTCATCTCCATTCACTGATATGGATCGATGGAGCACCTGCTTCACCCTTGGATATGAAAGAGAGAATGAATTCAGACCTTGATTTCAAGGAGAAACTTGCTGCATGGTACGACGATCTCATTTGCCAGAGCTTTCCCAAAAATACTGTCCCGTATGTGGCCGCAGAAGGCACTCCGAAACAGCTCCTCGTTTTGAGTCGTCCCTTGGATCCGGATTCTCCAAACTATGAGCAGATGCGGGACCAACACCATCGAGACTTGTGCGAAAATATGGGATTGGTACATGGGCATAATGCAACCTGCTTCAAACATATCCCGCGTCGTATCCACTCACTCGTTGACCCTGATAATGATTGCCGCTTTGAACTCCCTCGACCTCTTGTTGCAGAAACTCATTTTGATGATGATGGTGATCTTGTAATCCGCTGCGAAAACGGACATCTGAACGGCCACAACCCAACTGCTACCCTGTGTCTTGGTTGTAATACTGACCTCAAACAAACCGCCTCGGGCCCCGTTGCAATGGCTATGGTTGAGTACATGGCCAATTACACAATAAAATTACAGTTGGATACTTCAGTTGTATTTTCTTCTCTTTGCGCTTCTATCAAGGCTTTACAGAATAAACCTCCGCAAGATGTTGACGGAAATACTGACAATTCTGAGATGGCACGGTTGGTGATGGTGAAAACAACAAATGCATTAGTTGGGAAGCGAGAACTCACAGGTCAACAGACAGCAAGTCTTTTACTTGGTCGAAAGAATCGCTATACATCGGATGAGTATCACGAGTATTGGTGGTCTTCGCTGCTCAGAGATATTGCACGAGAGGTTTTCACTGTTGAACTCAATCCAGAGTATAAAATTTCAGAGTCTTCTAACATCATTGAGCAGGGTGGAGAGCCCGATCTTGAAGCCCGAGATGGGGTGGAGATCCAGCGCATGATTATTCCCGAGGACGAAGATGATGGAATGGTCGTCCTCACAGCTGAAAATATTTACCATGAGCCCGAGACCGATAGCGGTGACACTGGTACCCGAGAAAAACGATATTCCACAATGTTCAATGACATGTTTTTCGTAAAAACGGTCCGCAAGATACCCAGCCCCGATTTCTTTGGTCGGGTTCTCCGACGTAGCTGTTTGTGTGGTTCATTTGGGTACCCAAAGGAACTAGCCATATGTGTAGGGCCGTATGGCTGTAATAGAGGGACATTATTATTTGGAACACAGCCTGGGATATTTTCATCAAAATTTACACCGCTCAGTAAATCTTAGGTTATTTATGCACAGGTAGGCTAAGGGAGCTGAATATCACACACACAGCGGTTTCAGAAATATACACAGGTTCAAAAAAGTGGAGAAAAAATACACAGGTCCACTTCATGTGCGTAAAAAAGAACACAGGTCCCTTGGAGAACACTCGACACAGGTTCAAGAATCCGCAAAACATGCACTACCTCATATTTCATCGAACAACACCAGTGTTTATTTTTCTGCGGAAAAGCACGACCCATAAATTACATGCTCCGAATCGCACCGCATTGGGTGGCTCTCCGTAAAACTCCTCCAACTCACCATATCTTGTGTATCTCTGTCAGTTCCTGTCCGTTTACCTTGAAATATGGACCATTCGATTCGCATGATGTGGCCGCCAGCACCGGACTAGCATCGAAGGTAATACAACAGCTTCCAGGGCCCCGTAATCCTTCATCGCTGCTCTTCGTCTTCAGCTGATTAATCACTCTAGTAAATATCCGGCCAGGCAGCCTTGACATTGACTTCTCTCTCTCTCCACAGTCTCTGGAGTGCCCCGGCTACAAGTACATGTAATCCGTGGAAGGCTACCACGCACATCGCTAGTTTAATCCTTCTCTGCACGCTTAATCTCCAGTGGACCCAGCCGCCGCCGGAACCATGGTGCATGGAAGATGGCTTGATCATATTTCTTCCCCCCTTCTGTCGCATGCTCTCACTTTCACAATCCTTACTTCAACCTCTGTTTCTTCAATTAATATAGTAACCTGCCCCTCCCGCATCGCAGCAAAGTTAGTGATGGCTCTAAAGACCTCCCCGTCCCACTCGGACTCATCTAAAATCTGTGATTACTGAATTCATGTCTTATCCTAGGCTTCAAGGTTCCCGAATCGTCTACAGTTTGCATAATTTACCTGAGGTTCGAATTCGGAACTGATCTTCTTGAGGAACTCTACATTTCTAGACTGCCACGAGTTATCATCCCACTGTGCCAGCGTGGGTAAGCATATCCAAAGCCAATCACCCCATAGTTGTGGCCGTTCTGGTGTAGATTGGGATGAGAAAAGCATTAACATTAATGCTTTAGGAAGAGGCTGATCTCGAATCAACCGGATGGACTGGGTTGCTCTAAGCCAACCATCTGCTGGATCCGGGTTCACCCAAGGGTCGTTCGGGCCGAGAATGAGCCTGCTCACGCTTTGAAGGCGGGTATGGGCATTGAAAGCCCCTGTATAGAATCCTACCTCCGTATCTATCAATTGCGGGCTATTGCCGGCCAACCTCGAAAATAGGAACACCAGACAGTACCAATGAGGTCCCAGAAAGTTGAAGTCGCACAGTGAAAGGAGTGAAAGAGATAGACACACACTTACATGGCCCATAACTAAGCCTGGGATGATAGCGGGGAGGGGCTACTGTATGGAATGCAAAAGACCTCCCAAATTGACTGAGAATTGGCAGAGATATCAAGCCTTCTCTAAAGTGGCCATAGTACCAGAGACCAGTGTAGATTTTGAAAGGGGTAAACAGGTAGTGAACTATTTACCGTGGATTTGGGCCTGTGTAAAAGCCAGATGCTGGTGAGTAGTGTATAGTCACAGGTCTTGTACCTCGTGCATATGGTGAATTCCCACCCTGTGTATTTTGCAGCTAGTGTTGGCAAAGTTCGGTTCGGTTCAGGGAATGGCCGAACCTTGAACCTGAACTCGCATTCAGGTTCAGTTCGGCGTTCGAACGCGTTCGAACCTGAGGAATTTTCCCAGGGTAAAAACCACCTCTCTAGCCTCGTAAAAAAATTTAGAAAAGGTTCATTCTATTATAAATTCTATACTAAAGCAAGGATAGACACCTTCGAGAACAACAGGGCAGTTATCTGGGCAAATTCGTCCTCAACATCGATTGAATAGATCATGTGAGGACCTACCATTTCGCATCGTCGAGGGTCAAAGAATCACGAAGGCCCCTTGAAATCACTCCTGGAACGAAATAGAAGGTAAGTAAAGATTTCAGTGGTAATATTCCACTCCAAACTCCAGAAAATCTGTCTGAACAGGGCTTTTGCGGTTCGGGGTTCATCCCGAACGCCGAACCGAACTTTCGGTTCAGGTTCAGCAATTTGCTGAACCTTGAACCTGAACTTCGCGTTCGGTTCAGTTCGGTTCAGGTTCGAACCGATTTCTGAACCGAACTTTGCCAACACTATTTGCAGCCAGTTTCACAGCTGTGTAAGTTTCGTGAAAACTTGGGCCAGTGTGTATTTCAAGGCTTTGGAGACCTGTGTAAATATGCGGATCATCTGCGAAACACCTGTGTAATTTGGTAAAACACCTGTGTATATTTTCGCATTTTTTGCAATAATAATGTCCCCGTATTACCCCCATAGGGCCGTATCGTATCCATGTGTATTTGAATATATCCAAAATATATTTTTTCGTATCGTATTTTTGGCCAGCACTATAATTACTTCGTTTATGTCCCACCCCGCCGCGGCGACGCCGACATCCGCCAATATCCTGGATCTCCATCTTTGGCAGCAATTTCCGTGGACGTACTGTCTTCTGGCGCATAGTACTATGATAGGGAGTAGCGAGTTCCGAAGGTGCGTTTCAAAGCTCTGGATTACTCTCCCATTTTCTGATCGTGTTCATCCGGCTTCGGCACATACGTGCACCCCGCGTCCAGTCCCGCATAGTGATGGCAGGGTCCGGTTCGGGAAATCGGTTCGAACCTGAACCGGACTGAACCGAATGCAAAGTTCAGGTTCAGGTTCAGCAAATTGCTGAACCTGAACGCGAAGTTCAGTTCGGCGTTCGGGCAGGGGGCATTTTTGCCGAACGCGTTCGAACCCCGAACCTGAAGCACCAAGATGGGAACACTTTTCAACAAATTTATGCCTATTCTGGCGTCATTTATATGGGAATTTTAACTCCCCATCATGATCCGATGTCCTTATTTGTTCCGGATGTCGAATGGGGACGGACGTGAGGTTTTTGAGCGAAGTGACTGTGCGTCACAGTCAGTCACACCTATAATGGGCATTAACATATCGGTTAGATGTGCTTGCGGCGCTCCTGGGTTGGAATACATCAAGTCAGGTACTCTGTGGCTAACACCTACAGCAATTACGATTTTTTATGCACTACATTTGGCTCCCAGCGGGACAATTTTTTTTTTTCAGGTTCGAACGTGTTCGAACACCGAACTGAACCTGAACCTGCGTTCAGGTTTGAGGTTCGGCAGTTCGCCGAACTGGACCTCAGGTTCAGGTTCAGCGTTCGGGAAAAGGTGCCCCGAACCTGAACCGAACTGAACTTTGCCATCACTAGGGACTCCTGCAGAGTCGATCCGGTGCTCTCTTCTCCATCTCCCGTCCGCGCTGTTAATATTGCAATTTCTCTGATAGCCGCGGCGGAACTCGTGCACCGTTCGGCTTCCTTTCAGAGGGATGGGGATTCGTGGCGCGCAAAAAGACGCTGTGCGCCTGTGGTCGACACTGATCTTTTTCGAGTTTCTCGCTAGGCCTAGGAAGCGCCAGTCCGACGCTGCGCGGGTTTCACCTTTCGAATCCGCGGTTGACTACCTTGTTCTACCTCAGGCAACGCGCAGACGCGACGTAGGTGCGTGGTTGGTGCCCTTGCTCACATGCCCCTCTCCGACATCAACGTCTCCGTATCGTCGAAGTCCGCAACAATCCGACGCTACCCACGCGCACCGGCCACAGCCAACGAATCCTGCTGCTTTCCACTTGGAGAATCGGCCGGCTCGTTGGCTATCGTGCATGGGAGAGACCTTGCTCATGGGGTAGAATTCGAATAAGCGCAGGTTCATCGCGTGACACCATTCTTCTCTGCGCAGCCGCTGATTTCCGTGGGGTTTCTGCTGCTGGGTTGGTAAACCAGGGGGTGCGTTCAAGGAGTAAATTCGGGGTGTTTCGGGCTTTTGCGTTGCAGGCTGCATCCGGCGACGCCCGCTGCTCCTCTGCGCACCCGAATTCCTTAGATTGAGCTTACCTCCCAATAACGTAGCAGGTCGAGATCCTCGAATTGCGGGCTTGATTCATCAATGATTAGCTCAGCCTCGTACTGCCCAAGCTCCTCATCGACGATGCGCTCGTCCTCAGCAACTGCGCGGCGCTCGGCCTCGGCCTTCTCTTGCTCCGTTAACTCTCTCATGGGTGAGGGATCACTCGCGGGGTCGAGATCGGAGCCAGATAATGATTTTGCAAGCGCGTTGAGGCGGGCAAATCCGGTTGTCTGCGCCCGGGCAGCACGTGAAGCCGACGGGAGGTTAACAGCGTGGCGAGTGGCGGTAGGCGGGATCTGTACGCTGGGAGGACCCTTATGAGAGCGGTCCTCCTTGCGGTACTCGAGCATCTTCGAAATCATGAGCAAATGAAGTGAACTCTTGATAAAACATTACCGCAGCACGAATCGTTGTCTTGGCCGTAAGAACGTCTTCAGCGGACCAGTTCTCGCGTAGCCATTGAAGCTTGATGGTTGGATTCAACACTGCCCACGAGGGTGAGTTGAAACGGCCATATAAAAAAAAGAATGAACCGCATTCCTCATTTGGCTTTGGAAGTGAAGAGGAAAATAGGGGAATGGCTTTGAGTATGAATAATGTCCCCGATTTTGAGAGCATAATATCGGCTTGGGAACATCTCCCACACACATATTTCTGTGTGAAAATATCAATGGCTCAAGATGTGCTTCGGTTTTGATGTTAACATGAGCACCGTTAACATCGAAATGGACGCACATCACGAAAGCGCCATAGAACAATCACCTGTTCAGTGGTTTTCGACATTTCTGCTAGTTGCTTGCCTGGAAGCACTGTAAGTCTTCTCCAGTAGGAGGCATGAATATCAACCCGATATATGTTGAACTGAGGATAGGTTGATTGCGTTCCCCATGGCCCCCTCGCAAAAGAAAACCATGTATAGGTTGAATTACATAGGCTGATACCCATCCTATGATATAGGTTAGTCGAAATCAACCTACCATCAACTGATAATAGGTTGAAGTGTGATCATCAACCTAACACTTGTTGAAATTCAACCTGCTGTGGCTCCATAGTGCCTACAGATCGAGGTTGTTGTTGCGCATCAATGACACTTCTACATCGGGTCGGAAGTGGCAGCAGGACCCAGTGGGACCAAAGTTGACATAAATTATAATTTATATGAGGCCTCTGGCACTCATGGAGTCTACGAATGAGAGGTCTGGGCTAGGGGAGGGGAGCTACGAGATGCCGATAAAGGGGGGACCGAACGATGAAGTCCAGGACAGGGCGGGAATCACCGGGACCGAAAGAGGAAATCAGATGACATCATTCCGTTTTGCCATTCAGAACTGCCACTGGGGGCAAGACCCATGACCGTGGGTTCATGGCGGTTGATGGGCAGAGCACCAACACTTGCCATGGCATTTGCCACGGCAGATGTCCTTGGCGCTTATGAGACAAAGGAGGAGAACAAAGGCGTGAGAACGAACACGGGAGAAATGATCGGAGTTTCAGTCTTCGGACCTAAAACAAAGCCCACCACCGTAGTTAGGATACAATGGCAGAAGTTTGGTGAAATATTGCCAAGTCAAGTCGTTTGGCTTTAAAAAAAGTAATCAGTACAGGTAAGACTCTTTGCGTAAAAACTTCAGCCTGCGCAACAAAGATAACTGCCAAAAGAGGCTTGTTTGGAGGCTCACCCGAATGTCGGCACCTACAGGAGTTGTCTCGGAGGATCCCCCTGGATTTCTGAAAGCGGTTTCAAAATGATCAATTGGGCTTACTGTTCTATCCACATCATCTTCCAAAAGAAGTCTTTCTTACACAGTGAAGATTGCTGAGGACATCTCTGGGAGGTCTCGAGCTTCTGCATGGCAAAAAAGCCCTAGAGAACTCGCACAGAATTTCTCCCTCTCCTGCCGGAGATGGAGCACGACACATGTAGGCTATGAGATGGTATGTGGCGGGGGGAGAGCAAAATTGAGACTGGCCAACAGTAACTCACTCTATATTTTGCTGCAGCTCTCGGCGAGATTTCTACCAAAAATTCTACCAAAATCTCACAACTTGCTTCGTAATTTGTGTCTTGGTGGACATTCCGTTGGGCCGAAATCTATTAAACATCGAATTTTCGTGAAATGAAAGTTATTCCCGGGCCTTCCTGTTTGCACAAGCCATATCATAAGGCTTGGGTGGCTCACTCTGATGTTTATTTTATCATCTCATTTCTTGTTCAACTAGAGTGTTATGAACTCATTTGCGACTCAACTTGATACACACCGAGCTTGATTGCAACAACACCATCGCGGATTCGGAACAAAGGCGGGCCGGAAGACAAAGGGAATGTGCTCGGCCATGGCAAATGCCATGGCAAGTGTCCGTCCTCTACCCATCAAACACCATGAACCCACGGTCATGGGTCTTGCCCCCAGTGTGCTTCAGAACTCAGTCATCTGCCGTGCCGAAAAACTCGGCTATATTCCCTTTTCGGGACACATTTCTTTTTGGCGAGTGCCTGAACCAAGATCACACTATAGGACCCACTACTAAAGATTGTGGGAATCAACTCTCCTGCTTTTTACGACCACCTTCTTGCGGCCTTCTGGGCTTGAAGGAAGCCTAATCGACCAATTCTGTGTATTCTGTTTGTTTCTACCGCCAAGTTGAGCAACCTGCTATTATTGACGAGACTGCTTGCGAAAACCTGGCGCAAACTCTACATATATAAATGTTTATCGTAAGGTTTATCAACTATCATAAACTCCGGGAGCCTGGCTACGGGAGACTAGGCGCAAATTTCCCAACGAAATTGAACAAGAATTCCAGTGCCAAAAAGATAGTCTAAGTACTCATAATTTAATCATTAAAACGCAATCAGAACACCTCAGGCAGGAAACTTGTCCCTTGGCCTGTCCTTAAGAATATCCATCCACAAGCGCGGCTTCCGCGGCAATATATCCTCGCTCGTCAGCTCCTTTGGTCCATAATCCGCCGCGTCGTCATTCCCTTCAATGAAATCAGGAAGTGAAGACGACTGACATCCGACCGCCTCGTACGCAGCTTAAGTTCGCCCAATAAAAGCCTTCAAACTTACGTTCACACGTTAAGGGCTACAACCAGCCCTAGAATAGCTCTGACAAGCCCCATCGCATCCAGAACAAAACAAAATCCTGACCGAATTTGGGACAAGTCCGAAGTTGGTGGTGAGCAAGCGGAGCGCACCATAGCAAGGCACGCATCCGAGAGGCACGACTCATCTAGACACAGCAGAGTCAAATCTCCCCAGGAGCGAGTGCACATACCGAGGGCCGAGACACGTCATAAATTAAATCCCGAATGGCAGGTAACAGGCATTGAGCGTTAACGGTCGCTACAAGACTGGTAGGATGGAGGATGCCAGCGAAAGAATCAAAGACGTCATATGGGCGGAACGGATTCTCAATGGCGGCAACATTTCACCAAAGAACGAGTCTAACAATAAATGTTTAGGACGCGTAATTAGTTTAACGATAATCCGCACATCTAATTTCCGAATACGCAACATGCTATACCGCCGGCCAGATTAAACGAACGCGGGCCCCTTGCGCGGCTCTGTGGCCTCCGATGATCGCAGCTCTGTGGCCTCCACCAATCGCAGCTCTGTGGCGTCCAATCGTGGCCGCGTGCTCAAGAACCGCGTCGGCCACACGAAGCAGTAGAGGCTCATCGAGATCCACAGCGACAGCGCGTCGAACAAGTAGAAGTAGCCCTCGTGCTGCGCAAGGAAGCCGGTGGCCCTGTATCACAACAGTCAGCGGGGTGGCTGCAAGACGTGAAACTGTACACACCCCCCGGCGTACTCGGCGACACGGAAGACGGAACGGTTCTGGGCGCAGAGTCAGCCCACAGCAGGATTGGATGCGGATAGATGGGGGCGCACCAGGATCCCGAGGGACGTGATGCACATCGTGCAGTACAGGATGCGCCAGTCGCCGACCTGGTGCGTGCCGAGCACGGTGAAGGGCTTGCGCCCGCGCTGCGGGCGCCACGCATCGGGGAACCGGGTCTGCCTGCACCGCAACGTCAGCGCGGGAACGGACGGGCACGCGTGCGACTCACACGCGCCAGCCAAACACGAAGAGGAGCAGCGTGAAGAGCGCGAATGACGCGAGCTGCAGGCAGAGGCCGAGCATCACGATCTGCGGGGGACGGTCACCGACGCAGAGGGGCAGATGCCATGACGAAACGCACTGTGTTCCCGATCTTCGCCATGGTAGGGTTAAGACTCACCGCGAGCCCCGCGCCGTTACCCTGCAGACACACCGTGATGAGGTCGCTCCACACGAACACCTTGGTGATGCGAGAGGGGCGGAGGAGCAGGCAGCTCTGCACAATTTGTTCGTCGAAGCATGCCGCCAGGCGTGCGAGGAGCATGTAATCTGTGGCGAGGAAGGCGCAAGGCTTCATATCGCGAGGTCAGCACAAACACGGGGCGCGCGGATGCGTCAGACGCACAGCTAATACGATCAACTGTGTCAGCAGGAAAGGCTGTCGTTAGCTCCTGTAGATATTGACAAGCCATACGCACCAGGTCCATAATAACGTATAGACCGAGCGAAAACGGCGAGTTTGAGAACACGATCCGCAGGAGGAACCCGGCGGCCATTACTGCGATATGTCTTCAATACTGGAAGCCGATTTAAAAAGGTCACGCTCACCAGTCATCCCAAGTGTCAGCGTGAGCATGAACGGCCGCCGCTCGAGCCGGAAGAAATCTGGACTGTAGTGAGCACAGCGGGTGCGCTGCGACGACACGGACAAGACCCACGTATCCAGTGTATGATAGCGGATAATGCATAGAGGGCCAGCGCAATTATGGCCGGAAACTTCTTCGGGATGAATCCACCCCTGAAAGTCATAAGTATCTGTGCGCTTGCAGCACAGAGTGGAAGGGAACGCACGCAGGTTCCGTCAGCTTGATAGCGAGGGCTGATGCCAGGAGCGCGAACAGAACGGCGGAGCGAAGGATATGTCGAGTCATGGTGTGGGGGATAAGGTAAAATCCCTGCGGCATATAAAGCCTCCCATGGGAAAATCCGCGAGGCGAAATAAGCGCCCGATTTAATTCCTCGCGAATTTTCGTTCGGTTGATAGAGAACTAGAGAGAACTGCGGCGCAGTGCGTCTTGGACTGTGCAGGCGACTGCCAGCGACTGCTTCGTTGTGACGTCACTCCGCGCGTAAGTACCAGCCAGGAGCAAGGTGCAGATGAGAGTGCCGGCCCAGGCTGGGGATCAAAGGGATCAAAGGATAAGTGGCAGTGCCAGGGTCAAGGCCGCAGCCTGTTCCATAAAAGACATTGGTTTTGATGTCCGAATCTTTTTCTGCTTCACCCCACTATGAAATATGTGCTCATACCCCTACTGTCCTGCCTGACTACCCTTGCATCAGGTCTCGCTAGCACGCCAGTAATTTCAACTACATCTGGTCAGCTACATGGCGCCGTTGTTGATGGAGGTTCGGTCGCTTTCATTTATGCGTTGCGCGACTATTTACGGGCGCGCTTATAGTCATGTCCTTCAAGGGAGTGGTGTGTATTCAGTCTTCCTCGACGATCGCAATGTAACAATCCACCCCCGCACTAGCGCTTCGCTCAAGCCCCAACCGGGCAGCTGCGGTGGGAGCCACCCGTTGTGGCACGCCTGGCATCTGGAAAAGCATTCTGGCGTCACAGACACGCCGTGTCCATACAGACGGGCCGTTTCTAACATAGACCGATAGAGGGCAATAGACACGATCACGTTGCAATAGACATCGGGTAGAGATCGTCTCCACGTCGTCCCTGGAACAGTGATTGATTCCATTGGAGTCCGCCCCATCCGGCCGTCCTCCTGTCGCCCTGTCGAAATCTCGAGTTGACCAGAATAGATTTGGACTTGAGAAAGCGTTAAGTCCCGGCGGCGCGGGCGCAACTCAGAATCTCAAGTGGCGGCAAAGAATATTATAGGTAGCGGTCAAGCCATGAATTAAAATATTTCTAAATACAACCGCGCTGGCCCAGCTTCAGCATGCAGAATGTATGAGTGTCAAGGTGAGGATTAAAATAAAAAGAAGGACAGAGCTCGGTGACCGTCTCGCTGGTCCACCTACGATCTGTCGTACCAATCCCACTGCGAGGAACGGTTGCTGTCGACTCGAGCGACGGACAACAAACAAATCACTGTTCACCTCTGGACGCGAAAACGGCGTGAACCATTCGACGTATGCCAGAGGCTTGGCGGTGTTGAATGGGGAGGGGTAGTAGGTTGGGAATTTAAAAAGAACCCGCACCTGAGCGACGCGAAGGCCCTCAAATGCAGTGCCATCAGTGACAGGATTACGTTCACCAGTGCGGATGAGTGCGAAGTCTTGATAACTGTGCTCACCGTGGTTCCGCGTGCCCGTGACGGCGGCTACAGGGGGCGAAGCGCGAACAATGTTCTTCAGTTTGAAATCACTGACTTCCTGAATTGAGGGCAGGGTAATCGTGATTCGTTTGAAAAGATCAAAGTGGTCGAACGGTTGGGGAATAAAAAGGGAGCTGTTCTTCCGGAGGTATGTCGCGATGGCAGGAAGGAATTCCTGGGCATTAATACCGGGTTTGGCCGCGATGGAAGAGACAGTGATATTACAGAGTTCGCTTGGGTGGGCTTTGGCAATTTTATATGTAACAGCAGGAACGGGGAGTGGGGAGGCAGAAATAGACTGGGATGGGGGAGTTATCCGAGCGATCTCCGCGGTCTCGGCACTCTCAGGCGCAACAGGCGGAGGCGCAATCGATGAGTAGGGCTTCAGACCGAGGCTGTCCTTGCACCAAGTGAGATATGCCGTGAACCTGGCAACGGCTTCCTGCCTCTGCAACCACAGTGTCATCTGGGCAATGTAGTCCTTCTTGTTGCTCGCTTGATAGCCTGCCTTGGCGTAGTCGATGTGAAGCCGCTCCGGGGACTCGGTGCTAAATCCATCGGCGCTGCCGAACAGTCGAATCATCGCCACGTAGTGCTGCATGGAATGAATCTTGGGAATGTTGAAGTGCTTTTGGGTCGCCTGCACGCCAAGGTCGAGGAGGAGGCCCTTGTTCCCGTGGAATACGTCCAGCGTGGCCTCGAGAGCAGCCAGAGATCGGGACGTGTGGGACTCGAGGGAAGAGAGATAAATGAAATCAATTACAGCAGTGGCGGTTTTGATGACAGCGGGCTCAGCGTGGCCGGCCACAAGGCCGGCGAAGACCTTCTCCATTTCCTTGTGCTCTCCGCCCGTCCACTGCGATACCATGGATATCCCGTGCTTGAAATCACTGCGTTCCCACCCCTCGTAGACAGAGGGTCCGTCTACCCCCGTAGACGATGGGTACACGGACTCCTTCGTCTACCTATGTCTACATCATGTAGACACAGTCGGTCTACATATGTCTACGTCGGTCTAAATCAGTCTACGTCGGTCCACGCACGTAGACCGACGTAGACACATGTAGACGCACGTAGATACCTGTAGACAGATGTACACAGACCTGGGCCAATTTCAGACAAACCTGCAAAACTGGATGCATAAACCTGATTCAGAATGGGGTGAAGACGGTGGTTGAAGAGATATCTAACGTGTGATTTTCCGCATTTGTGCATCACTCAAGCATCAATTGATGGTTGTGTATGTTTGCCAATGGCGTCTGAACTCGGGCCGGCGCGGGTGGATTCTTCCATGGATGCTTAACTGCATTGTCCGGTCATCCATACTGGCTTCCCCCACAGGAGCTCCAAATGATTCATGATTAGGGGAAGTCAAAGCGGTCAGAGAGGACCGATTCACGGACGATTCAGAGGCCGATTCTGAGGTCGATTCTGGAGTCGATTCTGGATGAGAATCGGTCGAGAATCGGTCTGAATCGGTGTTCCTGCTCCGGAGGAGGAACTCATCAGAATCGGTGCCGATTCTTGATACATCGATTCTGATCCCCAAGAAGCGACCTGAGAAGCGACCGCAGAATCGACTGCAGAATCGGGTCGGTCAGAGCTGCGCCGATTCTCATCCGATTCTGTCCGTCGATTCTGACCAGAATCGGGTTCAGAATCGGATGATGAATCGGTCCTCTCTGACCGCTTTGACTTCCCCTATTGGCTCGGCACTGCTGACACGTCGACTTGGGCATTGTCCAAGTCGACGTGGGTGTTTCTTGACTGTTTCTGAATGCAACCCTTCTCCCGAAGTTCTCTCGTTGGCTTCGATTCGTTTTATGCGCTGAATCTACGGGGGATTCTGCTGGTATGAATTATCTGCAACCAGCTGTATAACAAGTCATCCATTATGTCGGTATTGCGGACACTTCGGCTTGGGCAATGGGTGGGTGTTTTTTGACTGTTTCCAGACGTAACACTTCTACCGAAGTTCTCTCGTTGAAGCTCCAATTTGTTGTATCCGCTGAATCTACGGGGAATTTTACTGGTATAAATTACCTGCAAATGCCTGGACTACAGCATGGCTTACCGCTCTCGCTTCACCCTCCCGCGCGGCCGTGGAGGTGGCCGAGCAGCTACAAGCGACACTGGCTTACCTGATACTTCCAGCGACGCTGGACCACCTACTCTACACAGACGCGGCCTAGGACGTCCAGTCCGTCGAGCTGCTCCAACTGCTACAAGCGACGCTAACATGGCTAATGTGCCCGGCGCTGCTGCGCCACCTTTACTCCCGTCGCGTGGCCGCAAGGCAAAACACACCGGTCGCCTGACTCGCCAATCAGCAATGGTGCCCGAATCGAACAGGCCAAATGTTGACGGGATTGCATTGTAAGTGGATTGCATTATATTTGTGGAATCTGTTTGAATGTTAATTGCTTTTGAATTTATCTCAGAGCCGAACCCTTCCCCGCTGCAGCGGAAGCTACGCTGTCGGACCTTGCTCCTCCTGCAACCGCAGCGGCAGTAGAGCCAACTCCACCGGACGAGCCCACGACGCCCTCTACGGAAACCCGGAATACCTTGCACCCAAATTGGTGTGTGAGGGGAGTCATATATCTTGTCGCCTTCTTGCACACCCGATACCATGTTACGTTCCGTGCTTGCGGTCTCATCCTCTCATGTCTCAATTTCGTGTTCTCTGCTTTGCCTGGCGATCTCCTTCGAACTGCTCGTATGCTCCTCACACTTAAAACGGTCTTTTCCCGGTTGGGAGCCAGAGACCAATTCACCGTTTATCCGGTGTGCTATCAATGCCATAAAGTCTTCCACCCCGGTGTTGCTTCTGATATGATTTGCCCCGACTGCGAGCTGGAGCTATTCCGACCTGCAACACGGCGACTCTTTGATGCCCTGGATGATGGGCAACCCACTGTCTTTGAATCTGCCGACAACGAAGAATCTTTCGGGGTTAACAGGGAGGCGCACATGGTCGCTCCTATCCAGTTACTGTCTGTCGCACTGGCAGAGTTTTTTGCTCGCCCTGGGATGGTTGCTGCGGTTAAGGCATGGAAAACTCGCACCACAGTGGAGGGCGACCTGAAATGTATGCAAGATGGGGAGGTTTGGAAGACATTACGTGGACATGATGGAGAATTGTTTTTCTTTGGCCCTAGTGCCAACGAAGAACTCCGACTGGGGGTCACATTCTCGCTCGATTGGTAAGACTGCATCCAATGAAGGCGGTGTCTGATGCATTTGCCAGGTTCGGAAGGAAAACCAGTAGCTACGGACCATCCCATTCTTCTGGCGTCATGTCGTTCTGCATCCAAAATCTGGAAAATTCGCTTATGTATGTCATCTGATACGTTGTATTTCAAAAGTGGAAACTCATCCATCTTCAGGTATCGTGCCGATAATCTGGTTCTCAACGCCATGTTGCCGGGACCGCAGGAACCTACTGCTGAGCAACTGCAAAATTATTTGAAAATCATTGTTGACGATCTCGTGGAGCTGTATGAGCGCGGTATCATAATCAAAACCACAGAGCATCCCAATGGCGAGTAGTTCTCAAATTTATTTTCACCGCTGCTGATTCAATATCAGGAATCCGCGTGCGAGTTGCTCTGGTCGCAATCATAGCTGATCATCCCGCAATGTGCAAAATTTGCGGCTTTGCGGACCATCGCCACAATGCCGCGCCTTGCCCCAAATGTACCGTATCCCATGGTGAGCTTTTCAGCGAAAAGTCGTTGCGAAATGGTAATAGCACATCAAATAAAGTTTCCCCATGAATAAATGAGATCCTTATCTTCATTCCGTTTAGAGTTTCCTGCAATGGACGGTGAGCAGCACAGAAGGCTCTGTGAGGAATATAAGGCCTTAAAAACGGAGGAAGAGCGAGATGATTTTTTTTCAAAGCACGGAGTCAGATGGACAGAACTGGCCCGTCTGATGTACTTCGACATAGTGAAGTATACAGTTGTAGATCCTATGCATAATTTGCTGCTCGGTGAGTGCATTCAGTGGGGTCACAATATCGTCTACAACACCATCTCTTTTTAGGTCTTGCCAAAACGCAGTGGTATACAACATGGATTAAAACCGGAGCTCTGCGAGCTGACACAGCTCGCTTTCATCGTGAACTTCACACGATGCACGAGTTCCTCGAGAGTGTAAGTATATTGTGATTTGGGGTTGCGTTTTATTAACTGGCCTACAGTTCGAATCTCCCCTGTGGGCAGGCCGGCTTCCCCTCCGAGTCGGAGAGCCTGCCGGCGGTTCTCTTACTGCCGACGAGTATAAATTCGCAGTGACGGGTCCGTGGGCCATAATTGTATGTTCATCATATTTAACGTTGGATCTCAACCTTTCTCATTCTGCCCCCGAGATACCGGTTGTGTGGGAGAGGTTCTTCGACGAGGCCAATAAAGAGCTCAAGTCCGCCACTCAGCGATATCCAGCAATGGTGAAAGAATACGAGAAAAAGAAGAAAGCATGGGAGAGTGGCAGCAAGAACTCTACTGAACCCAAAGCGCCCACACGGCCGCGTCCGCGCATGCAGGAAGGAGAAGATGAGAACTTCCTTCGATTCTCTGCTTTCCTGAAAATCGTCGTTGGGAACTCGATCCGTACTGATACGCTTCCCACTGTCAGGAAATTATTGCGGGACTATCTGTTGAAGTTTTCTGAGGTATGTCTTCTGAACTGGCATCATTGTGCCATTTTTAATGATATCTAGTTTTACGGGACCAACAACATGAAACCCAATCATCATTGGGCCGTCCATATCCCAGACCAAGTGGTGCAATATGGTCCATTGAACGGCTTTTGGGCCTTCCTCACCGAGCGGTTGAATAAAATTCTCAAGAACCTGAACAGCAATAACTGGACCGGCGGCCGTCTTGAAGTCTCGATGATGCGAGAATTCCATCGTTCGACCCGAATAACATCTGTGGTATATAACACTGTTCATCCAAGTCGTATTGATTTCAATGCATGTGCGACAGCTGAGCCAGATTGCAACAGAAACCTCTACCCGCACTACTTCACCATCACACTCCGAACATAAGCTTGTTCAGCTCATCTTGGGCTCAACGGATAACGCCGAGGCCATCGGTACAGTCCAGGATGCCGCTCATGCAGGTAAGATATTGCGAAACCGTGTATTGGTGTTGTAGACTCCCTTGTTCTCACAGAAACACGCGACGGCTCTCGCGTTGTTGCCGGAAGCGTCGCCAAAGCGGACGTGCGCCTTGGGGAGGAAGATATCCTCCGTCGTGGACTCTTCGCATACTACAACGAAAGCGGGCCCAAAGTTCATTTTGCCGGTGATCCCACTCCGGGAATGACCATGTTATCTCCCTTCGTTGATTTTTACGAATTCGCTTTACTGGACGGCAAGAGGATCACACCCACCACTCGTTCACGCCGCAATACTGCGGGTTCATCCATCATTCAAGCTCGATACGACAACGAAGCATATGCTGGGGAAGTTCGCCATTTAATACGGCACCATCAGCCTGGAATTTCGGACACCAACAAAAGCATACTGGCTCACATTTCGTGGATGAAGCGTTCCAATCTGACCCCATTGCACGACGGGAAGTTTCCGTGGGACAATTAGTTGGTTTACCGTTTCTCCTGTGATAGCGCACTGACCGAGCCTGTTTTCAGCCCGCAATTGGGTGTTGAAACTTGGGAGTATAACACATATGCAGACCCAACCGACGAATATTTTCCCCCGATCGTCATGCCTCTGGACAAGATTCATTGTCAAATCGCACGGGGCAAGATCTCACATACAGAGCCGCCTCTGTGGATGACCATGACAATGGATCGGGTATGTACATACAAACTCGTCCTTTTTCATGCCGACAGTCCTGATATTTTTTTAAAATTTCTCTAGTTCCCGACCTCTCTCCTTGCATATGGGTTCGGCGACATGGTGGAGTAGTAATTCTAGTGGGCAATTGTGCTAGTACGATGTAGTTTAAGAACGAATGGGTATCTATATATTTGCGGTTTCTACTGGTCCGCCTCGGGCAAGTTTTCAAAATCAAAACGTGGATCCACGACTCTTGCATCTCCCGCCGGGGTTCCATCGGTGCGCACGGCTGCCCGTGTTCCAAATCCCTCCGGATCGCCATGGATACCCCAGTCCGCAAGGAAGTGTGCGACCTCCGGGTTCTTGCGCTGCTCGTCGAGCCACTCCCAAGAAATTCCAAAGTCCCATGGCGAAATACGGGGGACACGCGATGATTTGCGACCGGTAGGAGTTGGCACGCGAGTATACTTGAAAGGGGCGCCGCCGCCGGCGTTCAAGGCGGCGGTGTATAGCGACTGCATGGAGGCAGAAACACAGGATAGCTGAAAGCGTGAATCAGTGGCGGCAATTATGGGTACCACGAGTAAGAAAAACCTCGTCGGACCGCCATGGACACGCGAGGACTTCAACAAAATGCTTATCCTTGAGTGCAGCCGGAGTGAGATCCTTGTGGCCATGCGCCGCTGCTATGCGAACTTTCCACACAGCAAAACTCTCTTCCTCTTCGTCCTCCGGACCCGACGCTTCATCGGATAACAGCTCCTCGTGGAGAAGGTCTCTCACGACGGAAACTGGAATGTGATACTTCGCTGCGTACGCCTCGATCTGAGTCTCGATGTGCGCAAATTTCTGTTAACATGAACAGACAATTAAACATGGACATCCCGTGACAGAGTACTCACCGTGCATCGACGGCGATAGAGACGGGTATTACGATCGTTAACTGCTGCTCTCTTGGCAGCTTCGTCGTCGTGAATCTTCTTCCACGAAGCCTTGCAGGTCCGGAACGACTGTTTTGCGCACTTGAGGAGCATATCCGAATCCCACACCGCAGTTTCAGTAACACCGGGTGGGCGTTTTATCTTCGTTGCATCAGTACATATTCCTATGCATTGAACCGATAAAGGGACTCACCTTCATCTCCTTCTCCACACACCGTGCCACGGAGAGACAAATAACGTGATTTCGAGGGTCCGTCACATCGCAATCGAAAAATGGACTTAGATACTTGACGCCCGTGGCCGGATTGATTCGGACGACTTCGGGATCAGGCCAATCGCTCCCCTTGACGCCGCATGCGCCGCGGAACGTTTGGGTGCTGTATTTCTGTAACGGCGATCAATAGGGTTGGGAAATGATGAAGAATGCTGACGCACCTGGATAGCGGTCTGGACCTTGTTCTTTTTCTTCTTCTTCAACGTTGAGGGCTCTCCTTCATCCCCTCCCTCGTCGCCCTCCTGCTCCTCCAATACGACATCCGTCGAGTCGACCCCTTCAGTCGTCGGCCCCTCATCGGATTCTGGAAGGACGACGGGGTCCGGGGTAGGTAATGTGCGTTGAGTCCGCACCACGCTCTTCTTACCCCGGGTCGCAACAGCACCGCGAGCAGACGATTGCCCCCGCGAAGATTCAGAGGATGGGGGGTGGGGACGTTGTTCAAGGGAATTCAAACGTGCCTCAAGTACCAAAGTTTGTTCCTTTAGCTCCCGGGTTTGCTCGCGATGACGTTCCTCTTGCTGCAGTGAAAACCGTTGAAGAAGACTTTCGAGATCGCCCATTCGAATCGGCGCGTCTGGGCCAGAAGCATCGTGAGTGTTCGGCAGGTGTGCCGACCTGGAACGACGACCCGCCGCCTGGGTGTTGGTGTTGGGTAATGTGGCGGGATGGATCGACCTCGACCGGGCATGTCCTCTGCGCAAATTCAATGGTCAAGAATTGGTGCCCGGTAATAAAATACTCACGGAGGAGGCCCGCGCCCGATAGAAGCATATTGACGTTGCGTTGTCGCAAGGGATGGATCCATGGGTCGATAAAAACTGAGTGTGTGAGGCGTGGCATATACTCGCCGGTCAAAATGGCACCCACCGATCCTCGTCTTCCTCGCCACGGAAGTCACTCATCATTTGCGGCGAAGAGTGGTACGAGTCCTCGTCATAGCCGTCGTAACCGTCCGCGTAGCGCTGATTCTGTTGGTGACCCCGAGAAAAATGTGTTTGTTGCATAGCTCAAAGATAAGACATGAAGAAGATGAAGGAGGAAGGAAAGAAAGAGACAAGGCAAATCGTACCATGGCCACGCGGCACCTTCGCAACGTCCAGGGCTGATGAGCAGAACATGGTCTCCGCACAAAGAACGGCGCTGATGCGCAGGGCTGATGGAAATGGTTCCTCGAAGCTTAAAATGCGGAGCTACTAAATTTGGCACTTACCAATGTGCCTACAAGACAGTGGGATGCAAAAAGGATGGCCATGAGTTGACCTATCCAGTATAACAGCAAAATGGGGGCCAAATCCGCATTATGAAGTTGAGCGAGGTGTGTCGACGTGCGTCTACAGCGTAGACGCAGGTAGACATACGTAGCCGACGGGTAGACGGACCGTGGCTACGCCACGTGGACAGACGTAGCCGGACGTAAGATAAGCGCGCCGAACGTCACAGCGTACACATAGGTAGCCGGACGTAGCCGAAGATCGCCGCATGTCGGCGCATGTAGGATAAGGTAGACAGGGGTGCGTCTACATGGGGTGGGAACGCAGTGAATGCCGGACGTCGGGATGGGAGGGCATGGACTTGAATCTCGCGTCGATTTCTTTCTCCCCGGTGACCGTTGTGCACCAAGAAACCAGATGGTCCTTGAACGCGCCTTTATGCAGCTGGTGTAAAATATCCGGTGTACACACCTCGAAAATGTCGGTGTGCGGAAGGCCGGCCCAAAACGGTGTCACAGGGCGCAGCCCGAGGGTTTTAAATTCGGCCTTGAATTGTGCGTTTCTTTGCTCGGTACCAAAGCGATGGATATATTGAAGGGACTCGTCCATGTCGCGCTTAGGGTGGGGAGAATGAACGCCTCGGTCATCCGGGACGACCTTGCATATTGGGCACCGGTTCTCCACGCAGCACGCGACCAAGCACTGCTCAGGATAATCGGCGACGTAGGCGGCGAGAATAGGGTGAACCTTGCGGAGCAATCCATCTGTGCATGTCATCTCGATGCCATTGTTGCCCACGTCGGCCAGCGACGCCATGATTAGGCCCATGCAATAATGGAACAGGCGATATTTTGCAACAGAACGTGTCGCGTCGCTGTAGCAATCCAGCTTTGCAGTTGGAAGATAGCCCAAGAGGATTGTAGCATGAGACGAAGCCTTGCGCCGTGTGTCCTTCGCAATATTCCCAATGGTGAGATACACTGGCCATGCTGTCTTGTCGCCACTTTGCTGGCTGAGACGGGTTTTATCGGACAACAGGATAATTGGGGTGCATGTCGAGTCGTCGGGAAGTCGTGTCTGATCAGAACGAACCGGTTAGTCCGAGCCATCATCTTGAGCTGTTGCGTTCTCACCTGCATTTTCCACCACCAACTGGAAGACGACATCTCATTTATCTCCTCCTCTGTCCCTTCCGCGTCAACGAACAGCCTTCTCGGCGCGTAGTCCATCACGGCCTTGAAGGCCGGATTGCCTATCAACTCTTTGACACACTCCACGGGATCCCGGAACCAAAGCTCTGCTGTCTCGGTGCGGAGGGCTCCATCGTCGTCCACAAGGTCGCCGGTCAGTGGAATATGTCTGATATCCCATTTAGCACCGATAGGGAGGCTGTCAATACTGTCTAGAAAGGTTCTCTTGTTGTCGAAAGAGGGTTGGACGTGATCTGTGATCTTGAATAACAGTTAGTATTTTATCACTCCCTCGCACGGCAACAAAGGCAGCTTACGATGGGCAACTTCAAGAATGCCTCCGTCTGGTTGTGGCCGACATTCTTTATCAACCACTTCGCCAGTTCCCATTCCTCCTCGTCTGCGAATGGCCCCAGTACTTTACACCTGGTCAAGATCTGGTCATCTCTGATGCGCTCAAACATTGTCTTGGAATGCCCGTACGTGGCACCAGCCCTTCGTTCCGGATCGAATGGCTCCTCGCTCCCACCCTTGCCCCCCGCAACTCCTGCCGGAGCTGGTTTGGCCACTGATGGCGGCGGGTCCTGTGCTTCCCCACGTTTTCTTGGCATACAAATCCATTGGCGACGTCCCCAAAGCGATACGAGCGCTCCTTGATTTCATAGGACCCATTTTCCTCGATTTCTCACCTGTTCTTTTGTCCTGGTAAGTCCAATGACGCGTAGATGACCTTCAAAAAAGGTTCCCTACCCTTTTCTAAGTGTATGAATCCATTGGCGACGTCCCCAGAGCGACACGAGCACTCCTTGACCTGATGGGACCCACTTTCCTCGATTTTTCACCTGTTTTTCGTCCTGGTAAGTCCAATGACGTGTCGATGACCTTCAAAGAAAGGGTTCCCTACCGTTTTTCTAGTCTATAAGACGATTGGAATCGGTCCCAGAACTATCAGAGCACTTGTTCGATTTGAGACCCGCATTTTTCTCGATTTTTGGCCTATTTTTGTTCCCAGTACACCTCAATGACCTTTAGATGCTGCCCAGAATGGTCACCAGCACATTTTGGAACTCCTATTGCAACGAGATGAGGTCGATGCAAATACCCACGACTTCTTTTCATGCACACCTCTGTCATATGCTGCCCAGCAGGGTGGCAAGGCTGTTGTGGAGCTTCTACTGCAACGAGATGAGGTTGATCCAAATACTCTCGACCGCTATTCACGCACACCCCTCTCATATGCGGCTCAACGGGGTCACCAGGACATTGTTGAACTCCTGCCACAAAGAGAGGATGTCCATCCGAATACTCTCGATTCCTATTCACGCACCCCTCTGTCTTATGCTGCCGAGAATGGTCTCGAGGATGTTGTACGACTACCCCTGCAGTGGAACGAGGTTGACCCGAATTTACAGGACACCGAGTTGCGCACCCCCCTTGCGTGGGCAATACAGAACCATAGAGCTTATATCCGAGTGTAGATGTAATTATCTGCGTCTGTGGTGTTGAGCATGTCGTAATCTGGAGGAAAGTGTGAAGCGTGTTGACGGTATATGATCTACTACCAGTATATGGGGATGAACACGCACTAGCTTTGAAACTTTGAAGCACGGAACAGAATGAGAAGCAATGCGTACTGTTCCATGAGTTACGCCGCGACCCCGAGACCTGCAGAAGAAGTGGAGCAACGAGCCGAAAATTCCTGGCATGCTTTCGAGGACGTGAATAGACGAGGCGAGCAACGCCATCTGAGGGAAACACCGCGCCTAGTGGATAATGGAGTTGAAGATAATAGTTAGAAGCGCTCGCCCAAAAGAAATCCTCTGTCGCCAGGAATGGGCTTCTCCTACATTATCTGAATGGAGTAGTTCCATGTAAACCAGGCGCGGTACCTCCGCCCTCGAGCCGATGGTTGCATGCATTTGTGCCCGTGTCTGGATGAATGAGAAGAGGGAGATTTTGCATTAGTTGTGCTGTGCAAGAAAAACCGCGCGGAATAAAGATGTAGGTAAGAGAGTTTCGCCGCCTGGCGATGAATTGACGGCCAGAAGAGAATTGTGTCAAGGACCTGCACATGGAATTAATTCGGTGGGGGAGTGAGTTTACTGGGAACGAAACGTGAATCCACAATAAGAAGACGAACCTGAGCCAGGGGGCGATATCTGAATGGCAAGTGCAGTGGAAGTAAGTTGACTGCATCGGCGGATCCCCACAAAATTCGTGTAGGTGGGGTCCCAACGCGTATATCACAAGCCTTGAAGCGGGAGGTGCGTTGATGTAAACTCCGTGTAAACTTTGGTCGGAACAAAGCCTTGGGCAACACAGACAGTACTGTGCGCGGTCGATAAGTTCGTGATCGGTAGAAACAGGAAGAAAAAAAAACAGGATGCATGTGATCCAGCAACATCGCTCGACCCCGAGGCGAACGGGTATCAGTAATCATCAAAGGGGCAATCCGGATGAATTTGAGGAGGCACGATCCAACCGCAATCGAGCCGACACTATCCAGCATTGAAACCTGTGCGGATAAACGAGTATTGTCGCTGGGAACTGAAAGATACTGGACGCATTTCAGTCAAGCCAAAATCGAGCAGTCCTGTGTTGAACGGCAAATTCTGCACTGGGAAGAGGAGGCGAATTTAGTTCCTTCGTATGCTTCGTGTAAAGAGCCTCTCCAGGGTCCGCAGTGTGGGTCAATGCCCGGCCAGATTACGACATGGTGGTAGCGGAGATGGCGAGTCACACATGTGACTACGTGACTCTCTCTCTCTTGCCACATCCACCAAACGTCCACCGTCTCTCCCGGCCCGTCCGCCCTCGCCCAACGCTGCGTATACAGCTCCACCCGCCCCCTTCATATGTTCCCTCGGCGAATCTGACTCGATGCGGCTACATGTATCGAGGATAGCCGCACGCGTACACCGAGTTCTTACCAAGTGCTGACGCAGATAGGGCCGACAAAATCGAGGAAAAGCTCATGAGAGGGTCCATTGCGGGTCGAAGGCAATGCGGGCATGCATTTATGGCGTTATTGACCCACACCTTGCGCTCCTGTCCAGGATCCGCGCCCCGACATTCCGATCCCGCTCAACGAGGTCGACGCGCATGCCCTTGGCTCGGCCCGCGACGACGCCTAACTGCACCTTTGACCCAGCGCGTTGGACGCACCCCGGGAGTGCACTTGCGTGTCCGTTGAATCCTTCACGCGCCCGCACAACCCGTGCGGGTATGCGGCTCCGCGTCCTTCTCATTTGGCGTGGGCCTGTGTCGAACCTCTCGTCCGTGTTTTACCCGGCACCGAAACCGACACCCTGTGGGCGTCACGGAATCTCGACGTCTGAGCCGAGGCCTCTGCACGGCCCCGCAGTCCTGGTTCTTAGTGGCACATCCTGGGCCCATCGTGGTTTCGCGCACTCCGCTCAAGGACCCGGCGCGGCGTCATTCTCCCCATATTGCATGCATATTTCTCTGTCCATCGCCCTTGCTTTTCCACCCTCGACATTTATTCCAAGGCAGAGCAGTAAATGTCCTTTTGATGACGTGGTGTGCGGTGCGGGTAAAGGTGCTTGCTATATATATTCACATCTTCACCATTCTCCCGCTTTAGGTCCTGGCCCATCCATTTGCCCACGACGCAGCCTGTCGTCCATACCCATTACCCCAATGTAATTTTACCTTCATCTCGGCTCAGGCCATGGTCGTTTAAATTTAGGTGTCGGCGAGACTATCGCAAATGAGGGATATAACTGCATTCGGCTAAGGTCACTGTGATGAACACGCCGGGGTCGAAATAAATAGAGGACAAGAACGAAGGAGCATGTTGCGAGTCAAAAAGACGGGCAAGAAGAAATTCAAGTGGCTTGATCCCGAGTCGAACGGGAAACCTGCATTCGACGACAACGTTGGATTGGTTTGAGCAGGCGCGGTCCTACCGCCATCGAGCCGATCTCGGTGTGCACCTGAGTCTGTATATGTATCCGAAGTGCGTGATGGTCAGTTTGCTGTGCACCGTGAAATTTTGACAGGCCCATATTGAGTGAGAGATGAGGAAGAATCCGAGCCAGAGCTATGTTTGACTTTGAGCTGAGAGTGCCGGAAAACAGTGGAATCCCAAGAAAAGAAAAGAGGGTTTGAGGAAATAGAATGGCGAGTCGAACGGGTGCTCTGCATTCACGGGAAGGAGATGACGAATTCAAGCAGATGCGGTCCCACCGGATGCCTCACTAAGCTCCTTATGGAAATTAACTTAGCCTGCCAAAGTTAACTTACGTGAACTTATGGCCGGCAAGTTGATTTCACTTCGCGCCGCCTGCTTATCCCCCACCCGGAAATTCTGGACTTCTCCCTCCTGCTCTGGCTCCTGCTGTGGAAAAATCTTCTGTACCTGCTTTGGCACTGGCAAATGCTGCAAAGGTTGAGCCCATATATCGTGGTAAGATCAATCTTTCACCGTTACGGCCCGCACTGGTCTGATATTCCTTCAAGACCATTCTGCATCCTCCACCCAAGAGTGGCCAACGGGAAGTCTGAAGCTTGAGCGAATCAAGGGACAGGAAGAGAGTAAATGGAAGCAAAATAAGTGGGTGTGGCGCTCAAACGGCCGTGTTCAGCATGACAGCTATTCGGCGGAGGTGCGGTTCTGCGTCGGGGTATTGCGATGTGCCTCATGCGGTCGTTTGACTCGCCCCAAGACTAGTGCACCTGGCCGAAGGGATCAGATCAGTAAAGGGTGCACATCTCGCACCTGTTCTATCGAGGCTCCACTCGTCCACGACACCTGCGATGCGCGCTCATACCACTACACGTATGAGCGCGGTGGGGATACTATTTTGGTTTGGGAGCATCTTGGCAGCCATTCGACACATGAACGACCGCCTGGAGGTGCCCCAAAATCGGAGGAGGATTCTGTGGATACACAGGTTTTACGGAAGCATGACGCGACCGTGAATGAGCTACGGACTGGAGACACTGGTCCGGGATCCGTTCCATTTCCCGACATCTCATCCACCCTCGCGAATCCCCATGCCGCTCGCTATGCTCTCGCTCAAAGTCAGGCTCGACTCGGACTGGCTTCAACCTCATCGAAAGGGGGCCTTGCCTTAATGGCTTCTTTCGCTGACCTCAAGAGCCGACTCTCAACTCCCTTCATTGTTGATTCCAGCCTCAGTGGCCCCGTCTACATCACTCTTCAAACTCCATTCATGGACGAGATCATCGGCGAGTGTGTCAATTCTTGGCTATTGGACTTGGCTTCCGGACCCAGTGCTGCACACCATGGGATTGTTGTAGATGGCGACCACTCATTCTTTCGAATAGGCCCTCTTCTTGCAAGTTGCGCTTACAGCATGACTTCCAATGAATGGATACCCATCCTTTATTCCTGGATCAACGGTCAAGATATCGCACATCACCGACCCCACTTTGCGCATATATTCAAGTCAATAATCAAACATGCCGGCTCCCGATTCGAGCGCAAGCTTCTACTTTGCGTAATTAATTCTGTTCTTGTTAACTCGGACTTGGACTTATTTACCGGTAGGTCATGGATTTTTCTGCAGCTCAGCGCGGAGCCCACGCCGAAGAGTATGCCGATGCCGTGATTAGCACCATACCGGGGTTCTCGTCTTTGTCTGTCTAAGCGCAGGCAGCTGAGCGCCGCCAGCTGGTGCTTGAAGCACAACAAGCGGAGCTAGGATGCGAGAAGCATTTCTGGCGTTCTGGTGATCGAATCATGAAAACACACTCACTAGTCCCTCCTGCATCCGCTCATATCTTTGAAAATGGCCTGAGGCAGCTGTTATCTCCGAATACGACTTCGGAAAATTTTGATTCAGCGGTTTCAATGCTGAAGACGACTTTCCCTGGAGTCAAGAACTGGATGGGTTGGTGGGAACGGAAACCAGTCGCGTCCGTGATTTTCCCAGCAAAGAGTGTTGTAGATCCGAAACTTGCGGCAAAGGTTCCGTCCACATCGAATCCCATCGAGACTCAACACTCCCTTCTTCATCATGCGGTCGGTGTGGACCAGGATAGGGCTGGAACATTATGATTAAATACGCCTCTGGACCATAATGTACTGTAATCATAATATAATCTTAAGGTTTCGGCGGATATCTAATTGTAAGGGTATCGTAATCTAATGTAATCTTAATTTAATCGTATTTAATTGTATTTAATCGAGATTTTTCTCTCCAAATTCCCCTTCGCAGCTCACGCCGGCTCCTGATTAATGTCAGCACATTGATGATAGCTACTAGCAATGCTTGGGCAGGGCATTTTGGGTTCAGATACCCTCCACAAATTTTTTTCTGACCCAGATCATTAATTTAAGGTCACTTGCAGCATCTAGGCTACATATCCTCAACCCTAGATGATAATTTGGATATCCAGAGCATTCCATGACTCAAAGAGCATGTTCTGTTTTGAAATCCAACATTCTGGCAGTGTGTTGCAAGCACATCACATGCACAATTCACGCCAAAATCAAGCAGTAAACAACATCAAGCTTTGGGTCAAATGTGGTTCCTATCAGGTTGTGAGCATATCTGACACAGTATGCATCCACCCTGTTGACTGAGCAGGTCTGCAGTCTTTAGCTAGCAGAGATGGAGATGTTTTGCAGACATAGTTAGGGCTTAATAGTATGATTAAATATGACCCCCATATCGTAATATAATCATACTGTAATGTAATGTAACCCTCCATAATCTTAAGGCTTAAAATTATGGCCGAGCCATATCTAATCGTAATTTCACAATTATAATTGATTATAATCTAATATACTCATAATTTTATCCAGCCTTAGACCGGGAACTCCTTCCGGGTATCGAAAAGCTTTTTCTCCACATGCGGGAGATGGAGAAAAAATATGAAGCTATCAAAGGTTCATTTTCTTAATTGTCATTGTCGTCGGCATCTGAATACTTGGATTCTCAGCTGGCCACTTCAATACAAGCGAGATTAGGAATAGGCGACCTGTTAGACCTCCCATCTGGGACGAAAATGACGGCCGTGCACCCGACACTATTGCAGCGTTGGCAGCCCTTGACGCAAACCCGGCCCCTCCACCACCTTTTCCACCTGCGTCGACCACCATCTATTCACCTCATCTGCTGCAATCCTATCCATGGAGCGCGCCAAATTCCTGCATCTTTGATACCGGTCTCGAGCTTTGGTTCCAAGCATTTTCGCGGTGGTCCACCAGTGAACGTGCAGCTTTCCTTGCTTCCGTTAACCCCAAAAGCTCCGCCCTTGCAACATTCTTTTTCCACTTTGATCGTCAATTGAAGTGGATCGAAAAAGCCTCAGGAACTGATGTTGAAGGGACTCGCGAGCTGGGCCTAGGTCAGGCAAAAACCCGCTATTTTATGTTTCAAAAATGGGATCTATATGAAGATGAAAACTCCTACGGATGTGCAAAAACGTGGCTACACCATGCGATACGGGTCAGTACTCAATTTATCTTGTGCCTCACCAGATTTAATATCGAGATAGGATTCAAACATTAGTCAAGAGTTCCAGCTTCAATTCGGTGTTCAGCACGTTGTTGCTGGAAGCTGTGCCGCCCAACATGAGTCTGAAGCGATGGTTGGCACTGTCCAGACTCTTCTGGGCTTAACTCGGTTCGATATTCGCACTTCTCGTGCGCAAACTGGTCCTTCAGCATCGTTGACCGATTTCTTTGCCACTTGGACCCCCCGAATTCAGGGTGGGAACGATGAAGGCACAACGGTGGTACATTCGCTCCCTACGTTTTCTTGCCATCATCCAGACTGTTCGAATTCGGCACCCGTTTCCAGGGACAAAATTATAACACTCTGGCTGAAGATTCTGCACATCAACCCAGAATCTGGTACCGAAATTTGTCTTCCAAATTCACGCTCATTCAGCGTGTCTGATGGCTCGGGGGATTCGATAACCTATGAACTAATTGGAACCATATCCTTCCTCCATGACAAAGAGCACTTCACGTCAAAGATTCTCATCGGCAACACAACATTCCATTACGACGACCTCAAAAACCGGGGTTCACTTGTTGCGGCTGGTTCAGTTGAACTGATTTCTTCTCTGGATCCAACTGTCGTTCTTTGGGTATATCATCGCACTTCAAAACTGGCACAGGTCAGCTTTATACCACGCGTATTTCATTCCCTCATACTGACATGATCACAGAGCAGCAAACCATTCGCCGATGTGGTTTCAACATATAATGCTGCTGCCATTGCAGATGCCTCTCGTGAACGCTCCCCTCCAATAAATGTTGACAATAATGATAACCCACCAGAGCCGCCCATCGGTGCTCCTCCTGGTGGCCAAGATTCTATCTCCAGGATTCCTCCGCCACTGATCCCCAATCCCGTCATTCCCTCTGGCGCCGCCGGCCTTGCTCCTTTCCCGCTCGACTTATCGACACCACTCGGAGCTCCTCTACCCGAAGTCCCACCCCCAAGTGAATGGTGTGGTGGCTGCCGTTCGATTTGCGACCACAAATCCGGCAAGGCGTCGACTGTGAAATGTTGCGACTGCAAATATCGAATGTATTCCTGACTACGAAATCGATCTCAATAATTTGGAGGGTTGGACGTGCCCAACCTGCAACATATCTATGTTCAATCCAGTCATCGAATGGAAGGATGAACTGTAAGTTGACATTTCCTAATACCTTCCACCGCATTCACAGCTTTTTTAACTCACAGAATTGGTGAATATCTCATGTTCAAAACGGGACCAGGCAGCTCCTTCTATCCTGCGCATCTCGAAAGAGTGACTAGCACAGGTGAAGTGCAGGTGAAATGGTACCAAGACAATATATATGAACGACGTGAACTACCTCTCGAGAGCGAGTTTCTGGCCACGAAGCAGGAGTGTGCAAACATCGCGGTGCTCATTGCTGAGGAGACCTATGACAGGGTCAGTGTTCGCGCTACTCCTCTTGAAAATTGACCAACATTTCCAGGGGAACGTGGGGCTAATCAAATGGCCTCCCCGGTTGGCTGAAGACGCCCGAGAGCTCTACACCTATGAAAATCCCGAAATCTCGGATCCACTTTTCCATGCACGCGAATCTGTTCTTGACATCGTTATTGGCTCTCCCTCTGCCTCACATCCCATCAGGCCCGACTATGAACAGTGGATGGCATCCGGGGGGGAGCTCAGGGACGCCCGTCGTGCCAGCGACTTTGGCTCCATGTTTTATAGCGCTCAGATTCTTCCTGGGGATGCTTCTCTGATCGAGCCACACACGGATTATATTATGCAACAGATCCTGCCAGATATTCCGGCCGACACTGAAGCAGATACTCCTACTGCTGTGTCGGAGACCCTGCGTCGTCGTGTCACCACTTTGGCGCCTATTCTTTTTGAGCTCCTCATTCTGCGCATTTATCTGTGCTGTTCTGCTGCGGATGATCTGCAGATATATTGGCTGACTCGCAGTTTTGACAAGGACGAGCGCAAGAAACTTGTGGCAGATGATCCAATGTACCTTGCCAAGACTGGGTACATACATAGGTATATGACGGAACCCGAGCTCGCCCTCCAGGCTGCCCAAGAACGCACTGACCAGCTGATACCGCCGAAATGGTGCAAAATTGGGCGTAGGGTTTCCAAGGCTGCCGCTGGCCGTATCCCCGCAAACTTTATTTTTGCCAGGATCTTAAATGGCATGGGTGAGGAATATGTCTGGCATGATAACACACCCACTGGGATCCCAGCTCAGGAGGACGCTCTTAACTTCCCGCCATCCAGCCCTTTTTCGCAGCTGCCGATTGAAGTATTACCAATGGATCAGCAACACTCGCCTGCCCCGGAATTGACCAGCAAAACACCCGAGACCTTGAAACGAAAATTCAACGGCTCTCTGGGACCTGGAGTCAAGTCGGGGACTCTTGGGTCGGGTGAAGTTGAAGCAGAAAGGCCTGCGAAGCTGAGACGCAGTGCGAGGAATCAGTCCAAGGCCTTGCAAAGGATAACCTAGTCATATTGATAGCTAAGGGTTGTCTTAATTCCATTTCTTGCAAGTTCTACATGCAGAGTTGTGCCGAACTTGCACGGGCAGGGAACGTACGGGCTAATTGGCAGTAATTGATGGCATCTGATGGCATAAGTTACTTTCCCTGATGGCGCTTGGCAGGCCAAGTTAACTTGAGTACCTTTAAGTTCCGGTAAGTGAACTTAAGTAAACTTGACTCAAGTTCACTTGACATAAGTTCCACTTGGAAACAACAAAGCAGATGCATCCCAAATGAATTTAGCATGGCCTAGTGGACTTGGAGCCATAATAGTGATCCAACAAGCAAATTGGATCGATGAGCCTACCCACAACTATGGGGCACTAGTGGCGAGCCGATGCAGAGGAGAAGAGGAGGCATTGGGGAGGAAGGAAAAGAACAAAACTACGGGATCCTATGAATTGACTTTCATCACAAGTCATACATGTTGCTCATCATACTGAAGGAGTTATACCAACGTGCGTGCAATTTCCATGCAAGAGAGCCACATGTTCCTATGACAGGGGTGGATTTATCCCTGGGGATGCCCGAAATCCAATCCCGTCATGGAGCCACCTCGGGGAAGAATTTCCCACTCAAAGTGGACAGGTGACCGAGGTGGTGCGAAAAGAAGGCAAGCACAAACTGCACTGAAATATATCTCATTGCCTTTTATGCAGACCTTCAGCTGCATGAGTATATCATAACCCACTGTGAAAGAACATTCATCACATCTGATTAATCAGTTAAGAAGTCACTGTCGCAGTTCCCGTGAGTTCTCCAGTTATCTACAGTTAACAATTTAACATAAGCTGAATGCCGGTAATAGACGAGTATAATACAAGATCTGGCTATTGAGAACCCTAAAGGAATATATAAATCACCCAAAGGCCTAAGGGGTGGCTGGGGGACTCTTTTCAGGTGTCCGTCCGTAGCCGTGGAGTGGAGTTTCAAATAAGTTAAGTGCGCAAGCGTGGGAAAAGTTAAGTTAAGTTCGACGCAGCCAAGCCGAAGGGGCAAGTTAACTTACCAAGTTAGGAAATAAGTTTCTTTTTTCGGACTCGGTCCCACCGCCATCGAGCCGATATTGGCTAGAGTTGGTTCCGGTCTCTGTATGAATGTGAGAGCCCAGGATGTGAAGTGACGGGCGATGCACGAGGAGCTAGTTCTATCTACGAATCAGCCCGAGTCCGGCTGCACGAACGAATGAAGGAAAGTTTCCGGAAAAGGAAGGACAGAAATTGAGACTCGAGTAGGGGCTGAGATTGCGTCTGAAAGACATGTGAAAAATCGAGAACTTGAACAACGCGGATCCCACCATCGTAGAGTCCAGTCCTTGGATTTTAAACTTGGAGCGTAAGGGCGATATTCGCCTACGGTGGATCCTGTATCTGAATGCATCGTGATTTTTCAGAACACACTGAAGTAAAAGTTGGAGGACGAGTAAGATGAGGAGAGAGACCACGCGCTGCTCAAGATGGGATCTCAAGAAAGCCTAGCAGAAGGCAAAAAAGATGGGACGGCGTCCCGATCGGCAACCCCCGACTGAACAATTGATCTGCCAGAGCAGTTGAGATACGACGTATACTCTCAAGACTGAACCAGAGATATCTGTTAAAGATCAGATAAAGACCGCGTGAGCACCTGGAACCCACAATACGAACTTGATGATAAAAAGTGACGCAATCAGAAGCTGTGATTCGATCCCGAGTCGAACGGGTAACCTGCGGTCCCACCGCCATCGAGCCGATATCAGCCTAGGTTGGTTCCAGTATCGCTGCATATTCGAGGACTGGAATTTGGGGACGCGTTTAGTGTATTATGAAGTGCAGGCAAATGCAAATGACTCACGTGTGCACAAGCCGGAGGTCTTGCTCGAGTTCTGTTGCTCTGACAAGGTGACAAAATATCAAGGAATATGAAGCAGGTGGGATCCCACCGCTATCGAGCCGATATTCACCTCGCTCGGTCTTTGAGTACATCCTCACCAGCAAAAAAAAAAAAACTGCGGAATCGGCGTGAGTAGGTGCGGGACCTGAGTGCCGGATAAACACCACCAAGAATCGATCTAACCCAGAGATGACCCAACGGTGCGTCGCGCAACCTGCTCCCAATAGCATATTTGGCTCGCCAGTCAATTGCATGCAGGAACCCCCGTTCGATCCGGGGTTGGGTGGTGTGGCGAATCAAGCAAAGGTCTTTTCCCATAAAAGCCTTTCAAGTTTTGGAGGCGGCAAGTTCTAGTCCGTCGGTAATTGAAATTTAAGGCCCAAGACAAAGACCCCATTGATGAAACGCTCCCAGTATAAGATCCCACAAGAAAGGACCGCGGACTGGGGCGCAGAACAGGCCAACCCCGCGTCCAAAATCGAAGTGGAGTCACGAAGAACTAAGTAGGGAGGTCGCGGCCAGCCTTGAGTTGTGGAGCTACTAGACGGTGGGGAATAGTCATTCGCCGGGAGCGAGTCGCGCGCAAATTGGCTTCAGTCAGAGAATTGAATCTGAGTTAATTTCGATTGGCATAAGGGGATATCCGATTGACTCTGATTCGGATTAAAACGTGGCGGACACGGATTTTTCGTCTAAGAACGTGACAAAAAATGGTCTCGATCCTAAGAACATGGCTCGGTCCCGACGGGAACGGCGTTGATTGTTGTATCTGCGCGGGTATCTGAGGACACGATTCCGGGGACCTCATTATTTTGAAGAATCAGGTAAGTTTCCGAATTTTCTGTAAAGTGGAATCACTCACAAGGGCGTAATAAGATTGCCGAGCGGCAAACATGATGAATGGGCACCGATCTGAGGAGACGCACAAGAAACAGAGAGACGAGAAAGAAGACAGCGGCCGGGTGGTAGGAAAAAAATGGTGAGTCTCTCCACTCCCAGCATGACCAGATCCCGAGTCGAACGGGGGACCTGCACCGTACCCTCATTAGCGTACAATCTGACGCAGGCGTGGTCCCACCGCCATCGCGCCGGTATTGATGGGGGTTAGTTCTTGTGTCTGTATGAATATTCGCGAGCGACTTTGATGGCCAAGGGTGGGGTTACGGATTATTTGGCGCAGATGAAAAGCTGAGCAAAGCAGGAGGACTTTCGCAGCCGAGCATATCGAGCCGGTAGTATCCTGGGATGATCCTCGCATTTGCATGCCTATCCGAGGAGACGGCTACACCTACAGCGCCGCTTGACATGGGCCGAAAATTCCAGATGATGTGGGAACGAGGCAGCGCAGCTTTATACGTGAATTGTAGAGCCGCTGATGAGACCACAGCGAGCGTCAGAGCGAGGACAGAAGAGAGTCGTGGTGGTAGGGAAGAAGGCGAATCACGATTGTGACTGCGTGACCCACCTCTTCCTTCCGCCACGCCATTTTTTGGGGGGCAGCATCCAGCGCGCGTCGCAACCATCCTCCTCGCGGACAAGCCCTTCCTCGCTCTTTCTAGGAAACTTCCGGTTTCCCAACATCTGGAAATGCGATCCAGGCTGATAGATGACGGCCTTGCTGATAGAGCGACCGGCATCTTGATAGTGCCGGATAGAGACCGGCTCTCTCGGTAGAGTCCCATAGAGCCTCGACATCTACCAAGAGGCGGGCGTGCCCTGTAGATGTCCGCCGTCTCTCAGGTACTATGGGGCCGTTTCGACTTGCACCATTTCGTTTGAATGGCGGCTCTGCCCCCTGCTGAAACCCACACCAACGACTTCGTCCCGCCATGACCTCTCTGCCAGCAAACAGCGTCGCTGCTGCTTCTCCGCTCTCCCACACACCCGACCACCCATTTGGAGGCCTCATATGCACCACCGACTTCGAACCACTGGACATCGTTCCCAGCAGCCAACCTTGGCTCGATGGCGATGACTTGGGATTACCGCTGGCCACGCTTGCGCCGGCCGACCCAAGCGGCGGTCATGAGAGTCATGGCGGCGGCGAGATTGGAGTGCTGCACGACGTGGCTCCACTAGCCCCTGCTGGGTGCTCTCTGTCACCACGAGGCTCCCGCAACGTGCTCCCTCGACGGCGCCGTCTGGTTAGGCGTGCACCCCCCGTAAGTACCGCTACTCTACATTCTCGTTCTTCGGCTCACTTCACAGGTTGACCCGTCCACGGTCCTCCGCGTTACTACCAACTTCGATACCAGTATTCCTCGCTCCCACAAGCTTGTGCGCCGAGTGTCTACCACGCCTGTCAAGAAAGTGAGTGCGAATACCTGCGCTACGCAGTCTGTCCTGACAACGATGATAAAGGTTATATATGGGGACTTCAGCTCTGAGTCAGAGGCAGAGTCCTCCCCTCCGGCACCCCGCGGCGCCCAGCGCAAGCGCCAAGCTGCGCGCGATGCAGCGACTAAAATTTTGAAGGAAATACATTGCCTTGAGGGGATAACTGCACGACTGCGGCGCGAGCACAACAGACTGTGCCGCGTTGCAGCCTCGGATCTTCTCAACGACCAGAATAGTACGTATGATGCGCTGTAGTTGCTTACCTCGTCACCTGGGGCAATTATATTTATGGAGCCGTAAAAAATGTTATTTTGGCAGACAATCCCGATAATTAAGCTTGAACATGCAAAATGAGTGTCCGTCTATGTGTGAATTAACAAGGAACTTTGAGTCTTGGCCCCACGCCTGAGGCACAAGCATAGCATTCCGCACGATCCGGTCGGCGGTGATAATCTCCGCATACGGTCCGTCCTGGCCACGAATCTTGCGTGTCGAGCGATTGACGTGATAGTATCCGTCTATCGAGTTCGGTGTCCGTAGCGGGGTAAACCATTCCACATATGCCAGTGGTTGTGCAGATTTAATAGGGTAGTGGGTCGGGAGCTGAAATATGACGCGGACCTGCGCGATACGGAGTCCTAATGCAGCAGATCCATTAGCTAAAATTGACCCGCGCAGATTATGATGCACCTTCGACGGCGGTTCCATCGGTGGAGGCGTTAGCCTCTCCAGTTCTAACTAACACAAAATCGTGATGGGCCGGCTCGACAGCTCGACGGCGCTCTATACCAGTAGTGCCGAGAACGGGAGCCGTCGCGCGAACAACATTAGCAGCGTGGCGATGGCCTACCTCCGGAATATTGGGCAGTGTGAAGGAGATGCGCTTCCAGGTACCAAAAACGTCGAAATCGTGAGGAGTATAAGAGAAGCCGGCCTTCTGAATGAATGTAGAAAGTGCAGAGAGAAATCGCGAGGCTTTGTGGCCATCATCGGAAATAATGTGTGATGCCACGACCCGGCGCGTTGCGACAGGGGGTCGCTTGGCAATTGAGTAGGATCGAGGGATGAGTAAAGAGTCGTCATCAGGTGTAGCAGACGGCTGAGAAGATCGTGAAGAACCGCCGGCTGGACGGGGGTTGGAGCTGGTGCTGCTGGCAGCGGCGGAGGTGGGCTCGCCCACTGACGATAAGCACTGAAGCGTGCTACCGATTCTTGGCGCTGGAGCCACAAGGTCATCTGGTTGATGTAGTCCTTGCGGTTGCTGGCTCGGTAGGCGTTTTTCGCGTAATCGATGTGCAGGCGCTCTGGAGATTCGGTATTAAATCCATCGGCACTTCCGAACAGGTAAATCAAAGCTTCGTAATGATCCAGGGAATGTAGTTTGGGGATATTGAAATTTTCTTTGCGCCCTCCAAGGGTGATGAAGATCTCCTTGTGTTTGTGGAAGTCGTCGAGGGCGGTCCGTAATCCCAGGAGAGTTTTTGATGTGTGAGACTGCAGGGAGGCGAAATACGCGAAGTCCATCAATGCGCGCACTGCCTTCACCATTTCGACATGCGCGTTCGCAGCGACGAGCCCCAGGAAGACCTTTTCCATCTCCTTGTGCTCGGTTCCAGTCCACTGAGAGACAGTCGAAATTCCGTTCTTGAAGTGACGCAGCCCAGGATGATCGGGCATTTGACGAAAGCGCTGGTCAACCTCCACCTTGCCGATGATCTCCGTGCACCATTTGACGAGATGGTCCTTGAATACACCTTTGTGAAGCTGGTGAAGGAGATCCGGAGTGAACGATTGAAAGATGTCGGCGTGGGGAAGGTTCATCCAGAACGGCGGATGGACGGCGCGGATGCCGTGCTCTTCAAACACAGTGTCTTTTTCCCCTGCTTTCTGGCGCTCCATGAAGAACAATGTCTCGAGTTGATCCCGTTTGTCATGAGGTAAGTGATCACCGCGCTCGGTGGGTTTGACGTTGCAGAGCGGACAGCGGTTTTCCTTGCAACAGGCTATGAGACACTGTTCTGGGTAGTCTGCAACGTATGCTGCGAAAATTGGCCACACATCGCGTATAAAGTTATCTGCGCAGACCATCTTGGTGCCGTTCTTGCCGGCCTCAACAACAGACTCCATGATGACGGTCATGCAGTCGTGAAACAGGCGATACTTGGCTAATGACCGAGTAGCCTTGTCGAAGCAGTCGAATTTTGCAATCGGCAAGTAGCCAATCAAGACTGTTGCGTGCGAGGAGACCTGGCGACGTGTCTCCTTGCCGATATTACCGATGGTAAGGTAAACTGGCCATGCAGAGTTATCGCCACGAAAATTTGACAGCAGGGTTTTATCGGACGACAAAATTAGGGGAGCGACAGTTGCACCGGGAGGTAGGCGCTTCTGATCAACAGTCGAGTCAGTTACGTTGACGTACATGCTTCGTGGGTTTCTTCTTACCTGTATCTCCCTCCACCAGTCCGCTGTCCACATTTCATTTATCACACGTATTTCACCTTGCTCGTCTGCGTACAGCTCGTGGGGTGCAAACTGGATCGCATCGCGGAACATCGGGTTGCCCATTAGCTCGCGGACACATTCCACGGGGTTGCGCCACCAAAGCTCGACCATCTCCCTGCGCATCGTCGCGCCAGTGGGATCTTTGTCAAGATCGGGCAGGTCTCCCTCGACGTCCATTTCTTTGCATTCCCATTTGACCCCACTCGGAAGATCATCAACCTTGCTGAAGAACTCGGTCTTTCCTTTATACGAAGGTCTTGCACGCTCGGTGATCTTCACGTTGATGTGAGCTTTGAAGCAAGAGTAGAGTTTTATGCTTACGATCCGGAGTTTCAGAAACTCGTCAGCCGCGGTATGGCCGACGTGCTTAATCAACCACTTGGCCAATTCCCACTCGTCTTCTTCTTTAAATGGCCCAAGGACTTCCGCACCCTTCAAAATCTCTTCATCGTGGATCTTCTCGAAGGTGGTCTGGCCCTTCCCATATGTTGCACCAGCAGGCGCCGTATTGGGACGTGTCCAATACTTTCGCTCCCCACTAGGTGGTCCTGTCGTCGCAGCGGGTGGGGTCACAGAGTCGTCGTCATTGCTGCCGGAAACATTTCCAGCATCGTCCCCTCCAATACTCTCACAGCCTACACCCACACTTCCTTCATCTCCCAGCGGCTGGGGCTCTGCATGCGGCAGCGGGCTCTGCGTGGGCTCCGCGATTCCAGCCGCTTTCTCTCTCTGTTTTTCCAGTCGTTCCTGGCGGAGTCTATCCAACACGGAGCTATATTTCTTTCGGACTTCTCGCTTGCAGTTTGGCGCCTGTTTCTGATGGCGCTGAACGTTCTCGTAGCTGGTGAAGTGACCCCGGCAAAAATCACAGACGGCCATGGCATAGAACAAGTGGTTTCGGATATTTCGGACAAGGCTTGTGGGTCAGAACCGGGATCAGTGAAATTCAAAATCCGTTGGCACCGCGACACAAATATGGCGTGACTCTGATCTTTTTTTCTTCTCTCCCCCATGTCGTCTTCCCTCTCCACTGCCCATTTCCAGGCGAACCAAGTGCCCAACTACGGGAGAACTGCCCGTCAGCCGCGCGCCACTACAGGGCTTCAAAAACACAGCAAGCACTTCCCACCTCAGCGTTTCAGGCACCTGACGTGTCTTTGCAGATGAAAGCCTTGCAAAAAATGCTGCCTCTGCCCGCAAACGCCCAAACCATTGCTCTCAAGACAGGTGATTTACCAGCTCGGACTCGATGTGCACCACCTGACGTCCCTCCTCAGCTTCCACCACTGCAGCGCCCGGTCCTGCCCAGTCGCAGGGAATGCAGACACCGCCGCAGCCGGCACTGCTTCGGGAATTGTTAGCTTCCCACCAGATGGGCAGCGCCTTCACATCCCCCACCCAAGCGCCTTCAGCCCACGCGTCAGCATTATTTTTCTCCGCGACCACAGCCAGCAGCGACTCCGTCCCAACCGCTGTTGCCCGCCCCCACTCCTGCGATGCAACTTAGACCCCCGTTACAACAGGTAAACCTGCAGGACAAGACGAATTATCCCGACTACAGCAACTCCAATACTCGACCTTCGGCTTTCCCTTCGCCATCGCCGGACTCGGTGTCTACAATGGACTGGTTCTATGGCCTGACTGAAGCGCAGCAGTCGGCGCTGATGGAGTCAAGTAAGTCTTCATCATACCCACCGCTTTTACGTTCTGACTGTGGCGCTCTTCTTTGAAGTCACTCCGCTCGGATCCTCGAATGCGCAAGGTAGATCTGCGCACTATCACCAACTTGTACTGACTCCAACTTCACCCGCAGGCGACGAGCAATTTTATCAAGGCTTCCATGACTCCGGTATGTATTTCTATTTTTACATGAGCGGACAATGACCGCTCCCTCAGGGAACAATGCTGGCTCGGAGGAGGAAGGAGGTAACTCTGTTCTGCTACATTGTCTGAGGTCGTGATGACAGCAATAATCCTGCAGGTCACGACGACGGTGATGCTCCTGAAGGAGAAGGACAGGGCTGGAACACCGTAATCCCCGAGGAGGAGGATACTGATGATCCGCCCCCCGTCAGTTCCCTCTGCGCAAGTTTTATTTCGCGTCATCTCCGAGGTGTAGCTGATGCGAACTGCTCCCCTTTTAGATTACTACGCGAGATGTAGTGCCTGCGTATCAGACGCAGCTGGAGAAGCGCAAACGTTCCCAGGCAGTCCGGTCTACAGTGGACGATGAAGAAAGTGTTCATGGTAGTCAGGTAAGTTCTCCCGGATCCTCGTGGTTATCATATTATACTCACTGGTTTGGCAGCCATCTTCACCTTTGCCTTCCGAGGGGCTGCCGGTGTCCAAGAAGAAGAGAACACAGAAATCGCGCAGCATCAGTGCGATCCCCGTCGATCATCAACCTATCGTCGAAGCCGCATTCAATCATCTCAAGATCTGCATGACCAACACCATGCCATTCCCGCTCGCAGGCAAAAGGAAGAGCTCGCGCCGTTTGCAGACCAGCGAATTCGACATCCTGCTGCTTACCTCATGGGAGAATGCGTGTCATCAACTCAAGGTCGGGGACGTGGACCCCACCGACTCTGATCTCAAACTTGTAAGTGCTTCATATCACTGTCGTGGTCCTAAACATTCCATTAACATTTGGCCAGATACGGTCCCGCGTGTCGCAGTTTAGATCTGATGTCAAAATGGTCGCGCGCACCCTGGTTCCGGAAGCTTTCAAATTCCAGGATGTCAAGAATCTCACCAACCCGACGCCGGAGCGTGTCGCTGCCGTTTTGGCGGCAAATCGACAGATCGTTGCCGACGTCAAGAAAACCTTTCATTACACGGTGAGTTACATAATTTTGAAGTACTCAAATCAATGCTCACGCCGCGATCTACAGGATCCCAGCAATACAAAAATTCCAAACTCTATGTTCCGCCACCCCATCCTGCAGGGCGTACTCAACGGCGCGTGGTTTGGTATCAAGGAGAACGACAGGACATCCTATTTCACGGGCAAGACCATGCTAGAGCTCGTCACCTTGGCGCTGATTTGTGTTGCCGTGAGTTTCTATTCATACTGGGGGTCTCGATGGCACTCAATTGCATTTAGATTTTGAATGCTATCGACGAGTGGTCCACGGGCCAACAGAAGACGATCGCGTTCGAGCACAAGACGTATTACCCCCATTATCAGGCGCTTCTCAGGAATCTCGAGAGGTGGCGGGCCTTCTCCGACGGCGCTGCTCGCGATCACCACACTCGGGACCTCGCAACTGAAACTCGCGAGGCCATGCTCCGTGACGCCAGGTAATGTATTGCCCAATTTCACCCCGCTCCGTTGCTAATTCTACCCACAGGGCGGTATCCGCTGTGTTCGAGATGGAGGAAGAACACCAGGAGGAGGAGGAGGACATGTTTTCCGACGCCGCTTTGGCCGCTAATCACGCTATATAGAATCCCAGCACTACTGCTAGCAATGAACCCTGTTTAATGGTGTCCTATTACTATTATTAACTTATTGTCCTGGCATTTGGCTGGAAAAGGCAACACGCCATAGCGCCCGGTGGTCTATGGAGAACACGTGGCTCTATCAAGCTCTATGGTGCTCTACCGCTCTACGGGTCTATGGCTCTACCGGTCTATCAGCTCTACGGGTCTATGGCTCTACCGGTCTATCAGCTTCTATGATAGAGGGGTACGTGCCTATGGCTCTATGGCTCTACTGGGTCCTATCAGGTGCTACGTAGGCACTGGGCATTTTCCAGATGCAATGCGCTCGGTAGACATGGCAGAGTCTGCGCGTCGTTGTTCAGTTCAACGTGAAGCACCTCCCCCATCGCGGATTTTCGTCGCTTGGCTCCGCATTCCCACACCATCCGCGCAGTGCATGTACTCGCCGCGTTTAGCGCCCTTGCAAGCAAAGCACTGCCAGGTCCCGCCACGGATGTCGGCGCCCCCGCTCTGGCGCTGCTATTCCCCGGTCCCCGCCGTCATCGTTGGCCTCTGGCTGCGTTCTATCGCACGGTATCGCCCCATTCCGCCGCCAGCGTCGTACACTACTCGGCCGAGACCTACGAGCGCTTCGGTGCCTCTCTAGCACGCACACCGGCCTCCGCGCGCTACGCACGGCCGTACTCCAATGCCCGGCCGCTTTGCATCCTGCACCCCGCGTCCGGCTTCCCCTCAAGTTCCGGTCCAGTTCCGCCTCCCGTGCGCTACCACGCTTGGCACGCCGCGCTTAATTTCACACTCGTTTCACGCGAGCTCGCCCCCGGGCCTGCTGCACAACGGTTCAGCGCCATCTGCTATTCGCCGCCCACATCGCATTTGAACCCGCCCATCCGGCACCAAGCCATCGCCATCCGTGCCGTGCGCTGATTCCGCCCCCGCTGCGCCATACTCTCTCCGTCCTGCCCGTCGCGCCGTCGTACCGCCCACCCCGTTCCGCAGCCCAAATCACACACCGCGCATTGGACACTGCATCCGCGGAGTGGATTCCTTTTGCCTCCTGTGCTTACATTGCTCCTGACGCTGTGCCACCCCCGAATCAAATCACCGGCTCGTATTCACAAGTTCTTTACATATTGTACATGAATCTCAAATCGACGAACTTATCTTTACAAATTCATTCAACTAAACCGAGACACATTCTCCCACATATTCCAACGCTGAACCACATTGTTGAGCAAAGGCCTGAAAATGAATGCTGAGCTGGGTCTACATATCAACACAAAGCCGAGTGAAAATTGCGGATCATAAGACTCGCCATTGGATACTGGTAAGAGACTCAACCATAGAGACACTGCCACATTTCCGTGCATTCCCCACTCTCCAGGTGTTCCAGTAGGTCGGGGCCGCCGGTAACTGCCCCGTGCTGTCGGAGTAACTCCGCGGTTTCCTGTGCACGGACCAAGGAGGAATAAGAGGAATAATTGTAACTCGTGATAGCATAGGAAAGTGGAGGGAATGGCGGTTCCTGGAGTTAATATCAACATCGTCTCTTTGGAGCAGTAGTTCCACGACGGCAGTTGAAGCGCATTCCGCTGCATGAGACAAGGCTGTGCGAAACGTTTTGTCCTTGGTATCGGCCTCTCAATGATGCTCGTGGAGTAGACGATGTGTGACTTCGATGTTATTTCCATGAGCTGCATACATCAGCGAAGTTTTGCCGTCCTTGCTCGTGCTCGGAATACACGGATTGATGTCGGGGTGGTACAGGAGCAAAATGGACGCATCAGGGCAATCACAGCACCGATTTATCAGAGAGGACATAGGAGGAGTTATTCCAAAGTGATCCCCACGATTTGACTGGATCTTCGGGTGCTTCAACAGAACTTTGCCTGCGTGCCAAAATGGATCAGACCACGGTCTATGGTTCTGTATTGCCCACGCAAGGGGGTGTGCGCAACTCGGTGTCCTGTAAATTCGAGTCAACCTCGTTCCACTGCAGGAGTAGTCGTACAACATCCTCGAGACCATTCTCGGCAGCATAGGACAGAGGGGTGCCTGAATAGGAATCGAGAGTATTCGGATGGACATCCTCTCTTTGTAGCAGGAGTTCGACAATGTCCTGGTGACCCCGTTGAGCCGCATATGAGAGGGGTGTGCGTGAATAGCGGTCGAGAGTATTTGGATCAACCTCATCTCGTTGCAGTAGAAGCTCCACAACAGCCTTGCCACCCTGCTGGGCAGCATACGACAGAGGTGTGCATGAAAAGAAGTCGTGGGTTTTTGCATCGACCTCATCTCGTTGCAATAGGAGTTCCAAAATGTGCTGGTGACCATTCTGGGCAGCATCTAAAGGTCATTGAGGTGTACTTGGACGAAAAATAGGCCAAAAATCGAGAAAAATGCGGGTCTCAAACCGAACAAGTGCTCTGATAGTTCTGGGACCGTTTCCAATGAACTTATAGACTAGAAAAACGGTGGAGAACCTTTTCTTTGAAGATCATCGACATGTCATTGGAATTACCAGGACGAAAAACAGGCGAAAAATCGAGGAAAGTGGGTCCCATCAGGTCAAGGAGTGCTCGTATCGCTCTGGGGACGTCGCCCATGGATTCATACACCTGAAAAAGGGTAGGGAACCTTTTTTGAAGGTCATCGACGCGTCATTGGACTTACCAGGACAAAAGAACAGGAGGAAAATGGGTCCTATGAAATCAAGGAGCGCTCGTATCGCTTTGGGGACGTCGCCAATGGATTTGTATGCCAAGAAAACGTTGGGGAATCTTGTTTAAGCCCTAAATTTGGTCCATCCTGAGCCGTAAAGTAAAAGAATCCGTTAATTGACTTTTAATTACCTCGGGGAAGGGCTCCGAACGCCCATCTGTGCGGAGTGCGGCTGTCCCAAACAACGTCGTCATTTCATTGTGTCTATCGAAATTCATTTAGGGAGATGCAGTGGGGGCAATGTACACCATGTGGAGGGCCGTTCGGAGCCCTTCTTTGTACGGGAAACGGTGAAATCATAGATATCTGCTCGGGGAGGGGTGCAAGAAATTACGGGACCCCGATTTTCGGATTCTATGACCTTTAAAACGTTAATAAACCAAAAAACCGCACCGCAGAGTCTTCTTAAGTTGTGGTGTGGCAAAGTTGAGCACCCCTCCCACTGGGCCAAAATTGGCGAATGCACCGTGAATCTGGGTGCCTCGGGCGGGTTATTTGACGACTCTGTGGAGTAATGCGGGATGGGGGGTAGCGCGGGTAAGCCCCACGACCCCAGGGCGCAAGTCTAATGCGGACTGACTCCAACATTCACGGGATCGGTGCCCTAAAGTCAGGGGCGGCCGCTATATCGCTGTCAAATTAATAAATTTATCTAGGACATACTATGTACTTGCCTGCCAAAGTACACGGCGAAATACGCCCTTGCTGGGGTGTGGCATCCATTTTATTCCGGCAGGATCGGGGAAAGCTAGTCACCCCTCCGCAACGGTGCCTCCCACGGCCAGGTTGTCATCACCAATCGATTCCCGGGCTCCACAAAAACCGTAGGAAACCACGTACCTCGAACAAAAACGGCCTGTGTGAATTCTTGAGCTGGTTGCAACCCTGTGGAACCAAACTTTTTTGCAAACGCGCATCTGTGCCCTAAATCTCCGAGTGTTGGCACACCTCGAAGAGAATGAAGTTGATGACATATTTTTAGTCTTGAAACCCGATCAGAGGTGCTGCAGAATGTCCCTTCCCGGCCGACCTTGACGAGAATTTCCTTTTCTGGACGCGTGGCGGAGTATTTCCCAAAAGGAAAGTGTGTATCAAAATTGTATCACACAACGTAGCTGGCCCTTGCTAATGATCAATTGGTTATATCTATCTGTGTGGACGCGGTTCAAATAACCTACTGATTCGTGGTGTGAGATGACTTGATTTTCTGGGCACAAAGTTATGTATATATAACGAGTGCATAAAAACGATGAAACACATGATAGCCAGGATTACGGTGCTACCCAGTGTTGTCAGATGTGCTCGAATAACCAAACTTGATGAAACATTGTCACACTTGATAAAAGATTAGTGCCCACGGAAACGAGAAGGAGTCAGCACGGAAGTTCATAGGGTATGCGCGTCTCTCCAACTTGTCTCACCTAATAGTTTGGCTGCTCCGTTCAGTGGTACAAACCTGTGGCTGTGTCTTGGGCATAGCCATCTGTTTTGTACCACACAACGGAGCGGCAAATCAATAGGGAGGGTATAAAATTATGTCTCGAAAGGGAGGATGTCTGCCAGGATGGTAGGTGTCAATAAACCGAGCGCCTAGTCTCAAACAGTAGAGATATTAGTACGAAGCAAGCAACCAATGAATTACTAGGATGTGTATGAATATATCTGATACAAGACTTCCATCCCTAGAGACCCACAACTCCTACAAAAATCTCGGACTCCTGCGACCCTGAAATTGAGTAGTTTGGGGTAATGATTGGTGGCGAGAGCGACGGTGAATAGTTAAAAATCGGAGGAACATCGGAGCGTGAGGGATAATCAGTGAAGCAGACCTATGTCAAGTGCCAGACCTGCAGCGTGAATAGGTCCTGGGATATGCGGGTGGGTCACTAGAGTGGGTCAAAATTACAGTGAAATCCTTTTGGGTGTCTTGCGAAGCTGGATCGTTGCTGTATCTTGGAAACAGTATCTAAGGTCTATCCCCTGCATCAGGGCAACATAACGAGCCCAGGAAGTCATGAAACGATGGAGGATTGGTGGAGAAAGAGCTTCGGCGAGCGTCGGCTGAAGGGCTAAGTTAAGAAATGATGACTCACACCCTTCGGATTCCGATCTCACAGTGCGTAACTTTTGATCAAAACATCATCTTGGCTTGAAATTTGGTGTGAGAGGTCCCTCAAGGTCGTACTTGTTCTCTCGGGTTCAAAGTACTCTTATTCTCAACTCCTTCATGAAATATTCGCAGGTGGCCAACTAAGGGGGGGTGGCCGACTAACCAGTCACCGATAGTACAAGATGACAGATGTAGTCAACATCTGGAAAACACCCCATGTCTATGTCGAGCTAAGGAGGAGCCGGTAGCATGGGAGGCTCATAGAGATGTACCTACCGATCAGAGAGTGTGCCTGTCTATCAGAGAGCCTGATAGACACATAGCTTTGTAGAGCCACATCAGGAAAAACTCTGTGGGAAATAGCTCGCCGGTTAGCTCTGGGTATACAAATAGCGGTTTGTAGCTGTGGTAGCTCTGGCCCACCGATATATTGCTCTATAGCCCCCAAATAGCCATGGGGAAAGACTATACAGAACACCATACCACCCAATGTGAACTACTGTGAGCTATATGCACTTTCAATGGTACTATGTTGTACTCGATGGTTGTCGCCGGTCTGTAGATAGTTCTACTCGAACTCGAAGATTTGGTTGGGTTGCTACCAAGTGAATCATCTCGGCCAAAAACATGTTCAAGGAGAAAAAGTTTGCAGAATTTTTGTCACTGATACATATTGTGCCATAAAAGCTGGACGTACTCGGAGTCGAGGACTCGTGCGCTTAAACAGACTCCCTGAAACGGGATTTACGAGACTCCGCAACTCTGGGCCAAGTTGGCCAGCTGAACAGTGTCATGTATGCCTCAATTTCCGAGTGAAGGAACAGAGGGACACAGAATGTTTGACAAAGCCTGAGTGGGAGACCGACGGCCTCTCTCCCGTTGCCCAACGATTCCCTTACCAGCCTCTTTTGTGTTTTCTACGCTGTGTCGCGTTCCCAGCCGTCTGTGGCCGTTTCGCATCTGCGCTGTGCCGCATTCTCGGCCGTCTGTGGTCATTCCTTATCCGCGCTGCGTCGCATGCGCCGTCTGTGGCATCTGTGCTTGTCTGGCACTGCTGCCGCCTGTGGCTCTCTGTCTTGTACTGATTTCCCTTCCTATTTCAGCTTCGTCTCTCTTCAAGGTTGATCAACTCTTCAAAAGCCCAGCAACCGGTGAGCATCATCTCTTCTATACACTGCTGCTGATTTGTCCCGCCTCCTTTTGGAATTCCTCGTTGCATATGTGTGCTCCTAGGTCATTCCGGAATCCCCATATTCCCCCACTTCTCGTTACTTACACTCCCAGTTCCAGATCTCCTTGGTAGATGTTCAAGTGTGCCGCTCACCGGGCACCCATATATACCTTGCTTATGGTGAGTGAGTCATTGTGACCCAACCCATCTCCTCATCCTCTCTGAGTCTTCCCCTAGTCATTTACTGTTGCGCGCTGCAATCAGCGGCCTTCATACTTGACTCCCTCGGAGGATATCGGGCAGGTGGCCAACACTTTTTTCATTTGCATGTCGTAGTTACTTCCATTGCCCCGTAGTTGTTCTTCAATGCATATCTGTTTTCTTTCTTGTATAGACCTCCACATAAATACATTGAGCTTTGAGCGCTATGCACTGCTATAGAGTGCAATGGCGCTACAGATATACGCCGCTATTTTAGCTACATGGATTGCTACAGGCGACTTTGTAGCAATCTGTAGCAGGCGCCTGGAGCTACAAACCAGGGACATAGCTATTTTGCTATCCCAGCTATATCAGCTATGTTGTGTTATATATTCAAGTGCTTTTTTCCTGATGCATAAAGCCATAGGCTCGCCATCGCGCGACATAGAGCACGTGTTTATACTGTAGGAGCAGCGCAGACGACGTGTGTGTGGATATTCCCGTCCATTCCGGTTCAGATATCATATGCAACATCACGCGAGATAGTAGGGGAAAAAAGCATTGTCATCGAGGATACATAGGTAGCGTACTCAAGGTATAATGGTGACGGAAATATGATGTTTTGCAGCGACCAGAACAAGACAGTTGAGGAGAACACCCAGAAAAGACTCCATCCAGCCCTCTAAGAGAGCCTGACAGACACCAGTTATGGACTTGACTCTTGCATGGATGCACGACTTGAAGCCAGGAGCACTTGAGATTCGAGAACGATGATGCTTGACACATTTAATAGATATACGGAGCTTGAAGAGGCTTGGGATTGGGTTGAGGGAAAAGACCACACTTGAGGATTGAAGCTGAAGGAGGGTACAGTGGCCCGGACAAGTCGGAGAAGTTGGGAGTTGGAGAAAAAGAAGAGGGGTGATGGTCAAGTTGGACTTCGCCTCTTTTACAAAGTCGTAAGATCAGCCGCTGGCTGCCAGCATGCCGGAAGCACCTGCGGGGCGGCGACTCTATGTGCAGCGGTGGAGAAGACATCGGGTTTTTGACAGTTTGCTCGCGGGTGCTCGTACGTGCTCGTACGCGCGTGTACAAGCCATCAAAGACCGCGAGTTGGCGCGAGTGCGAGCTATGCCTAATTTCCCGTGAGACCGCCCGAAAAAAAAAATCGAAAAATATTTTATAGGTGTCCAGCCAGGTGTCCAGCCATCAATTCCGTGCTTTTTTTTTTTTTTTGATGCGAGACCAACGCGAGCAAAAAGAGCGAAAGTTCGCGAGTTTTTTGTCATTTTGCTGATGGAGGGAGTCTGTAATAGAGCCCTGGGTTCGAGTTAGAGCAGTGTAGAGCGGGGTGTCTATAGAGCTCTATAGAGAAGCGGTGTCTCTACCGGTAACTATGTCGCAACCGGCATTCTATAGCGCGGCCCGGCTCTCTACATGCTCAAATGGCGTTTCCAGATGAAGGCTTCTCGAGATTCAAATTTTAACCACTGCTCTATATTAGTGAAAAGTGCAATTTTGAGAGGAGAAATAATCCCAGACTACATCTTGTAGCCCAGTTGAATATAAAAACTCTCTCCTAACTTGGGCGGGCCGAGGTCGGCATCGGCTTAAAAACGTGTTGCATCGCGGCGCGATCATCGTGGTAACACTCAGTGACGGAGGCGTGACTACCACCTAAAATTATTTATTGAAGCACAAGTGGCCCCTATTTTATTCGTTGGAATGTCCAGGTACGATCAGGGTGTCTTAAATAATGTTTCTCTCTCTCAAGTTTGAGGAGTGGTCAACAAAAAGAATTTATCTCCGCCAAAACGACGGGCAGCAGGGTTTAACTGTGGCTGTCCACTTCCATAATACCCATCAATCTAATCCGCTGTGCCCAGTCCCATGATGCATGAGTCACCGACTCACCGCGGCGCCAGCACCGACGATATCCTTATATGTAAGCTTATTTCCCTCTCACACGGTGACACTCGTGTTTGATCCCACAAGCTGTTCATGGAGCTTGTCGACATACCATACATCGCTGACTCCAAAGACCGCCACCTGGCCTTTGACCTCTACAGTCCACCGTCTGCAACGGATGGCTCGATGATTGTATTTGTCCACGGCGGCGCTTGGGGCGCAGACGACAAGTCTGCCCACCAAATTTGTGCCCGCCAGCTGGCCATCGCTTCCCACTGCCCCATCCTTGTACCCAACTACCGCCTCATCACTAAAGCTAACGGGTTTCGCCATCCCGGCCATGCAGAGGACATCCTCCATTTCTTGGAGTTCCTCACCATCTGGGACGGAATTCCGGACATCTTTAACCCAGCGGGGCGGTGGATGTATCTCCTGGGTCAGAGCTGCGGCGCGCATATCTTATCCTCGATATTCCTCGACTCGTCTGCCATCTCGCCGACGCTCACCCCGTCCCCCTCGGTGCTCCGGGCCACGAAAGGCATAGCGCTGTCCGAGGGAATATTCGACATCGACCTCCTCCTGACGCGCTTCCCCGAGTACCGCGACTGGTTCATGGCTGCCGCGTTCGGGGACCGGGTTTCCTACGCGGATTTTTCTGCGACACTCCTGCCGTTACGGGAACCGGAGTCCGAGCACGCGAGTCTGCGGTGGTTGGTGATCCACTCTATGGGCGACACGCTCGTCGATCAGCCCCAGAGCGACACCATGTACGCCCACCTGCGCGCACTGTACGGCGCCGCCGCCGACGCACACGTCGCGCGCAACATCGACCAGCTCGACGTAGAGCATGACGACGTCCCGGTGGCACCGCTCTTTATTGAGCTCATCCATGTGTTTGTAGAGGGTGCACAGTAACTTGGCCTGTTTAAATTTATGCGCTCGCAGCAACTGTGCACGAATCATGGGTTTGTCACCGTGACTCCGCTTTCCTTAAGTCTTGCTATTTCCCCCATTCTGCGTGAGACGTTGGGCGATCGAGGTGAATAAAAAGAAAACTGAACTTGGAAGAGCGCAGCTAAATCAGCATTTCCGGATTCCCTGCGCAAGGCACAGGGACAGAATGTGTATGCAGAGTGAAGACCTAGACTAGGTTGGCGTCCACGCAGCTCGGTCTGGTCAACACATCGACCCAGCGAGAATTGGGCCAAGTGAATCTCTACTGTTCGCTGTCTTACTTCATACCTTGGGGAGAGAAATGAACAATAGATTGAATAATAATGCTTCTTCGATGTTTGAGCTATACAATGTTTCTCAATAAACAGACCTGGAATGTATCAATATGGCTTTGGCTGAAAGTTTTGCCCAAGTTCTGCCAGATTTCTGACAGTGACAGGACTTGAATACACCATGCAAATTGGATCTGCAGTTGACTCAAGAAGTGATTTGATGTAACCAGTTAGTGGGTTCTGCCGCAGAGCGCGCTACAATTGTTATACTGGAGGTGTGTCGCAAAAGCTTTAGTGACGGGAGAGCCGAACATCCAGATGTAACAGAGTGGGAAAGAAGGACTACAATCGGCCGACGAAGTTAACACGGGGGCGAGTGGAAACAACGAAATCGCTTGCGCAAACGGTGTCAGAGAAAAACGAGTGTTCCTCAACGGACACGAAAAGTGATACGTGCCCGATGAACATTCCAAGTTCTCGTTGATCGTGTGCTGACAGATTGAGTTCTCATTTGTGCACCATTCTTCCCTGGGGACTCGAGGAAGCAGTGATACAGCCTTATCCCTATAGAACCTTCGTTGGCCCCCACCAAAAAATTCCGATTTTTTCAACTATTTTTTTTTCCATCTGAAACCCTCCAAAAACACTTTCCCATCACTGGACCATGCCCCTGTAGGCCACCGTCGGCCCGCTATCGCCCCCATCGGTCGCCGCCGAAACCAGCGAGCATATGTACGTGCCCAAAGACCTTCAGAGGTTCAAAGGGATATAAAATGAGGAATTTACGCGAAAAGACCTAGGCGCCAACGTCCTCGGTTCCTGCGCTGCGATTATTCCGTCGTATTTTCGACCAACGCTGTGGTGGAAACACAAAAAACCCGTGCAGCCTCGAGATGCCTCTTGGGACTTCAAAGGGCATCCAAAAGCTGATTTCGACGGCAGAGACCTAAGACGTACGTGCCCTGGGAGGCTCCCGCGCTGGGAATATATCTTGCGTCTGTTCGCGTATTCGAACCACATTCGCATTCGCTCCGTTCGACACCTGTTTCGCTGAACGACGCATCCTCCAGAAGATCATGTGATGGGTTATCCAAGACGTGATTTCTGGAGAAGAAACCTAAGGACAGTGTGCATCGGTTCTGGCACAGCGAACATTCCATCGTCTTTTGTTTTTCTTTCTTTCCTTAAAATCAGCGCAAGTCCCAGGTGGACAGCTCTGAATGCCAGCGGCCCTCGAGCCCGATCTGGGGACGTCAACCAAGATCTCGAATGGTTAGGTTTGGAAGAGCGCCTATCTATCTGATCCGTGAATGTGGCGCCACATTCGCTTCTCCCCTCCCCTAGGCTTGCAGTGGTCGTTCCGTCCAGCCATTCCTGCGATCTCAAATCCAAACATAGGAATTGGAACACATCTCTTTGGGACACAAAAGTAGATCAACGGAAAGTAATGTGCGAAGTTAGTAGAGGACAGGAGGCGTCAGTAGGGTACGTATACGAGAGATAATAACTAAACGACCAGGGAGCGCCTACTGGTAGTAATACACATCTGCCCCATGCCCGAAGCAAATGGTGAGCGCACCGGTATCCGGCGACAGAGAAACGCCGCTAGGATGTTCCTCGGGGAGAGGAACGATCCACGTGCACTCCGCGGTGCTCTCACCCGGGCGTGTAGTTGGACGACAGATGCGCCGGGGGACCTGCCGCCGCGCGATACAAGAGAAAGACAGCCCACAGCCGGAGTATGTGAACGAGTCGATGAGCACGCAATCAACGGTACCGCCGCCTGAAATCGGTTCCCAGGTCAGCGGTTCAGAGGCTGATGTCGGGAGCGTGAGACGGAATCGATGGAAAGCGGGCTGGCGGGATTCTGCGCTGCCGGCCTGAAGGCGGCGGACGCTGGCGGTGTGGGTGGTAACGACGTAGCTCCCGCGGTGCAGCGGGCAATCCTGGACGCTGAAAGGGGACCTCACGTTCTGTGGGAGGAAACGCCGGAACAGCCGGAATTTTAGAGTTTTCAACCAAGTCGGCGCGGCACCGGAAAGTGCCGGTGATTGGTCAGCAATCAACGCCGGAGTAGCCGGAATTTTAGAGTTTTCAATCAAGTCGGCGCGGCACCGGAAAGTGCCGGTGATTGGTCAGCAATCACGGAACGAGCCGGTGTACTCGATGGTACGGGCAGTGCAGAAGGAAACCATTGTAGTAACACAGCATGGGGACATGCTGTGCATGAACAATGGCGGAGTTCAATGAGAGGGTGCGCGGGGAAGGATAATGCCGAGTAAGTTGAACAATGAGCGACGGTCACGTGATGACGTCTGGTCTCCAACGAAACACGTCGCAAACGAGTTTGGACGTGTAACTCGGGGTCCGGGACCGCGTTTCGAGTCAGGATGACTCAGAAACGTGGTCCTGGGAGTCATAGGGGACAATATATGTGCAAAATGGCCAGCGGGACAATGGTTGAACATTGTGCATAGCCTTGGCCATGAGGTTACTAAATAAATTGGGCGGGGACTTGTCCGTTCTGGGGTGGAAAAACTCTCAAATATAGGGGTGCAGGATTGCGCTCGGTTATTTCCTACCAAGGATTGCAGGAGATGGCAAGTATTTACTGGTACAAACAAGTAGGGTATAAAATGGTGTTGAAATGTAGGAGATAGATATACAACTACGCCCGGGTTTTCCCACCTGTGTTTTCTGGACTCGCTCTCGCTGTGTGGTTTTGAACGGAACGGAACGGTTAAATCAAGAACGGAACGGAACGGTTAAAAGTTGAACTTACGGTTATTAGCTGAATTGCAACAGCCATATATTTTGGTTGGAGCCCCCGAACTCGCGCGCCGAACGAACGTGTTGGACGGTTGAACTTCGAAGGACTTGGATAGGAAGGATTAGGATTTGGGTTTTGGTTTATCTGCTGCTGGTCAGCATTTGGTTGGGTTGGGTTGATTGGAGTCTTTGAGGTTCACCAACAAACACGCGTCTAGCGTTTCAACGCGCATCAACGGCGTGCGGCGGCCCGGGAGGACGGGATACGCAGTCTGGTGTAAAATGATAGGTTCGATTCGGATGGGAGACTGCGCTTCTCTGGCGAGCGCGGGGGAGTCGAACGGCTGCCAGTGTGGATCGAGTGAGGCAGATGGGTAAAAGACCACGTCGGAAGTTGCGCCACCCTTGGTGAGCGCTAGGAAATGACCAGATAGGATTCTCTAGAACAGGGAAAGGCATGAATGGTGGGTGGCATACAGTATATTGAGATTGTCGCGTACCTTGTGAACCAGCTCTACTGGACAGTCGAGGAGTACGAATGTTCGCTCCTTCCATTTGACCAGGAGAACCCCTCGGTAGCGCACGACGTCCGCCTTCTGCACGAGCCACGTAACATTAGCAGCCCACATACCGTCAGCGATGACCGGATCGGAAAAGTCTAAAAACGTCGGAGGGAGTTGGATAGGTGGCATTGACCTTTCCGAGTTGGTCCCCAAGTCAAGGATCGACACTTGGACGAGAAGTTTACAATCCATCAGCGCGGGGTCCAACGTAAATCTAAATAGTGGGTAAAGGGACGATGCGAAGAGAAACGTCAATGATGCGCACATCAGTGCCTGCCCCGTGCACAGCGTGATCAAAATGCCTGTGCCGTCATGGACTGGCTGGGCGATGACCTGGCTGTGGAGGATGTCATCGCGAGCCCAGATATGCCGACCATCAGCGAAGTCCCAGATTTCGCAGCCGGTCCCGCGTTGCACGAGCAGGTGTTTGTCGCCAGATAGAAGGGTAGGCTCCGAGGGGGGAGAAGACATGGTAACGCGCATTTGCCGTCGGACGGTCGGCGCTGAAGATGAGTCTGCAGCCCAAGTCCGTGGGCCGAACACTGCTCGTTTGACTTCATCGATGAGCTGCACCGCCGAAAACCGGAGCAACGCCTCTCGCGGCGGAAGATCCAGTAGGTGACGGCAGCCCAGATCAAGGACGAGGGCTAGCCAAACGTGCTTGGACTGTGCCAGTCTGTTACAAGCGGAGCTAACCTTCAGAAAGGAAGTTGTCAAATGGAGGTCATCATCGAGCAGGAATGACGTACCAGGGCCGACTGCAGAAGTGAGGAAACATCGAGGAAAGAAAAGATGCGCAGGAGAACATCGTAGCTTAGATCAAGTAAACACAGCATTTCAGCTGGGGGAGGGCGCGGTGGGATTACGAGCTCTGGCTATTTATCTGGCAACAAGGCTGTGTTCGGCGATCCGTGATTATTTGATCGGAAATCATGATCGTCCCCCTGAACAAGTTTGACTTTCTCCTAGCTATGGTCTCACCGAACGGACACACACACTCTCTGCCCCCACCATGGCAGCCAATCTCGCCCCAATCCTCCTTTTCCGTCCTTGTCCTGGCAGCGGCGTGCTCTTTGCGGCGAAAATGGTCCGTCTGGCGTCCCTTACGCCGGCAGCACCCGAGGTACCTATCCTCAAAGTACATTTCCCCAATGACTCTCCCGCAGATCTCATTGGACAAACCCGAGTCCCCACGAGTTTTATTGTCCTCTTGAAGGACCTCCGCGCCGGCGTCCTCAACCAAGCGAGCCAGTACCAAATCTACAACTTGACGCGCCCAGATGAAGGCATTCAACGGTGCGCCTTGAAGCTTTTCCCTTTTCCCATCTGATTTTCAATGGATCTTTCAGTACCGTATTTGTGGTGTCGGGGATAGAGTACACTATCTCCTGTCGCGTTGATGTTGAGGAGATCACCGTATGACACAAGCTGAAAGAACGACCTATGACTGATTTTCAGGTCGACATGAGAACCACGGGCAGTCCCGCTACTACAAAAATATGCACAGTCTTCCCCGACCGCGTCGTCATCCATCGGGAGCCAGCAGCGGCAGCATGGCTCACCCTCGCACCGGTCATTGCCATAGCGGTGGAAGCCTACGACGAGTTGGTGCACGGGGTGTAGGAGAAAAAAGGGTGCACGAGTCAGACGGGGTGAATAGATATATTTTGGATCGGGATGCGCAGATGGGCCTCTGGGGCATAAGTTCGCGTCGCTGGCGCCGGTGACGGTGCATTTTCCACGCATCTTGAACTGCAGGAAGGTCAGTATGGCCATGGGAGAACTGACCCAATCCCCATCACGCGGCGACGCAACAGCGGCGTGCGATGGATGCGAAGCGCCTTCCTCTGTGGCACTCTCTATTCTACATAGTTGTGGCCCTGTTCTGTACCACAGAACGGTGGCTGCGTTGTGCCATAGCCACCGTGGCTATACTGTGCCATAGCCACCGTTCTATGGTACAGAACGGAGCGGCAACTATATAGGATTATGTGTCCCATTACGGCACTCCCGAAACCGGGTGGCACACTTCACAACAACTTGCAAAAACCTCGGATATATGTATACACCCTTCATTGCATGTTTTTAAACAGACCGTGCCTATAGGGTTAGCCCTGTTCATCTCAGACGGTGTACAGCCACTGACTCAAAAGGTCGGAATGCAGTGCTGCATCGGATTTCACATGGAAGATATATAGGCTGCCCACAGAACTGAGCCCAAGATATATAGGCACCTTTCGTTACCTTACGTATTGCCAGTTTCCGTCTCGCACCTTAATGTTTTCGTAGTGTCATATGGTCAACACATATAACTTCATTACTACCCTATCCTGTGGTCATTATTAGTGTACCCGGGCCTCATTAATACAGTCTGAATAAATCCATCATTTTGCAATTTTAAAAGGGAAAAATGTGAAATCAAAGCAGCAAATTACTGTCAAAGCATTGATGAATGCACGACAATACATTCTAATTTCAAGCTAACTTAGACCTAATTTATTAGGGAGAGTGGCAATTTGACTAACCGTCCTAATCGGCTAAGTTAGGGCAAATTAGGCTGAATTAGCTATAAGTTTGGGATAATCCCCGCAAATTAGTAAAGTAGGTAGTTCCTGATGTGTACAGCGGAGTGCAGCCAAGCAATGGCAAATTGGAAAATTGCTGGACGGAAGAATGAGGTTGAGTATGCTAAAGTAGGCATTTCGCTGGAAGGAGAAAGAAGAAGAAGCGTGTTGTAATCATCGTGAGAAACACTTGGAGCAAATAACCACAAAAGACCTTGGAGGGAAATCACTGGAGAGATTTTTCTGCAGGTTTAATTGGCAGATCTGCATCCAGTGAAATCACAGGGAAATAGCTGCAGCAGAATGACTCCAGGGATTTACTGAAACTCTGCACAGTGAAATGACTGCAGGAGAAACGAAGAAATTGCTCGAGTCAAATCACTTCAGGAAGAAATAGAAAACTCGTGCAGTGGAATGACTCCAGCGAGATGGAGAAACTCGTGCACAGAAGTGACTGCAGGAAAGTTGATCCAGCAAAATCACTGCAAGTAGATACAAAGGAAATCCATCCAGTAAAATAAGTGGAGGTATCTTGCTGGACAGAATTCACTGCATGACATATGCTATATGGAATTCACTGCAGGAATCAAACTCATATTCTCATGAACGAATATCCCTCCAGCGGATTATACCGTGGGAATTCCGCCGCGGACGATTCCGCCATCATATCCGCCATCACCCGCCATCATCTCAGCATCACCAGTGCTCTTGGATAAAGATCTGTGGAGACAACGCGTAAAGACAGTATGGCGGCGATCAATCCAAAAGGGGAATCCGGAGAGAAGCGGAGGGCAACCCGAAAGATCCAGTTTTTCTCGACGGTCCGTGCGTGACGAAAAATTGGGGGTCTGCGGTGCCAATGCACGGGCTGACCCCGGTGGTCCTCGCAGTACACGACAGGCGGCAGGCGAGGCACGCCCTTCTCGCGCGGCTCTCTGACAATGCCGCGCCTGCGGGCGTTCGGTGATGCCGACTTGAAGGAAGATCTGGGAGGCAAAAAACACGACATGGGACACAATTCCCAACACCGAAGTCCCCAGGTTGAGCTCGACCGTCTGTACTCCGCATCAAGATGACACTCAAAGGTAGCGCTTGAGTTACTCAGGCAGGAGCGGGGCACACACAAAAGAGCCGACGGTACGAGCAATTCTTCCCCCCTTTTTGGGCTCGACTGCCAGTACTGTCCGCCATGACATCTTGTTCGTCACCACTCACAGGCAGTGTGTGGAGACTTCCGGGGCAGGAGCGAGGGCATTGCGAGAGATCGGCGGATTCGACATGATGGCAAGAGGCCCGAAAGGGGCGGGATGTGGGCGGGTGGCAGAGCGCGCCGTCAATCACGTGAATAATTGCTCGATTTGGAAGCCTCCTGCCGGTTGGTGCGCCATATGGCCAGGAGTCCTCAGTATGCATTATTTCCGTCCCAGGATATTTTCACAACCATTATTGAATGATATGTTCAGAAATCTGTGTCTCAACCCATAGCAAGCGGTTCATTTATTTCAACCATTTAAACCGTTTGTTTACTATTTGTTTACCGTTTGCAGGATTCCGCGAACTAAACGGAAATAAAAACAGTTTTTACCGTTTAAAAATGTTTACAAACGGAAATGGGTGGAGCCTTAACTTCCACAGTAATCTAGAATTTCTAGTCGGCCCCGCCGCCCCAGGAGCTGGCATGTCGTAGGCTTCAACTATTTTCCCTCTAGATGCCGTGCATTGCAGTGCCACGGGAACCTCGACAGCTCAACAGTAACACTTTTTTATAGAACTTCTTGAATAGGGTGAAAGCTGTCACGCCGGCGTCTAACATTTCTCCCTCTCCCCTCACCATCGATGGACGACGAGACTGCCCTGCATGCTGAATTCACCTCTAAGACGACGATCAACGACGCTGGCTGTACTCCGTGGGTGTCTACATCTACTGCCGTGGGCCATGTCTCACGGCGCTTAATCTAGATACACCGGCACTTTTTTTCCGCATGCGCGGAAGTTCGCCGTCGCCGGCGGGACCTTCACGAACAATGTCCATATGCATCACACTGCTCAACAACAGATCGATTTTAAGTCGAGATGATTACAGAGTGCGCTCGTACTGAACATCCTCGAGCGGCGCATCGCACACAAATGATCGACTGGCTCTCACCCATTAATTTTTTCCTACAACAGGCAGATATTTCACGCGCTCGGCAGGCAGGAACAGGAGGATGGCTGCTGGAGGAACCTCGCTTTCGGGAATGGGACTCTGGTTCCGGAGGGACGCTATGGTGCTATGGAATTCGTGCGCGCCGTCTTGCCCATATTCGCGTCCAGCACTAATCAATCTGAAATGCACAGCGGGTGCGGGGAAAACTGTGCTAGCGTAAGCTTCGTCTATGGTCATGGGCTGGCACTAATTATACCGAGGCCAGATCAATGGTTGTTGACCATCTCGGTGGCCAAAACCCAAACAGGGATATCGGTGTCGCGTGCATATATCTGAACCACAAGGAAACTGAAATACAGACTCCCTCAAACCTCTTTTCTGGCCTCTGGAGACAGCTCGTACTTGGGATCGATATCACCTCTGTAGTGCAGAAACTATATAAGCAGCACTTCGAGAAGCGCACGACACCCTCGCTCAGTGAAGTTCAAGACGTTCTCCGGACTACAGTTGCGCAGTTTTCAAAGGTTTACATTGTTGTTGATGCTGTTGACGAATATCCGGAGGACCCTCGCCGAATCCTACTCGATCATCTCGCGGCGATGGGACCCACTGTCAACTTGATGATAACTTCGCGAACTCACATTACTCCGGATACTTCCTTTCCCAACATTCAAAGTCTAGAGATCCGCGCAAGCAATGAGGACATTCAGAGATATGTGGAAGCACATATCAAGTCTTCGTCACGCCTCTCGAAGCATGTTCGAACCCGACCAGATTTGCGAGAAGAAATTATTTTAAAACTAAATTTCAGCGTTGATGGAATGTAAGTTATACTCATTCATTGAAAGTCATTGACAATAATTTATTACTAGGTTCCTGCTTGCCAAGCTTCATATCGAATCTCTCAGCACTAAAAGCACCATCAAAGCAGTTCGCGAGGCACTGAACAATCTACCAAAGGATCTGAATGTCACGTATGATAGTGCGATGAAGCGAATCGAAGACCAGAGCGAGGAAGACAGGAAAGTTGCTCACTCGGCTCTTACTTGGGTCGCAAATGCCAAGCGGCCATTGACGGTGTCAGATATATGGGTAGCTCTAGCCATTGAACCTGGTGCACGGCACCTTGACAGCGACAACCTGTTGGACATCGAGATTATTGTCTCTGTCTGCGCTGGCCTGGTCATTGTTGATGAGTAGCTCTCTGTAGTGCGCCTCGTCCACCACACCACGCAGGAGTATTTCGATGGCATTCAGTCCCAGCAATTCCCACATGCGCAGACAGAAATCACCGGAACTCTGCTCACATATTTGGCATTTGATGATATTGCGAATTCATCCTGGACCCATTCGGAAGCCGATCTGCCTCCTCTCCTCGAGTATGGCCAATATTGCCTCGTCCACGCTGCCGGAGAGCCGGAGGCGGAACTCAGAAACATGATTTTAGAGTTTCTGGGACGGGTGAAGGAATGGAAAGGTCGGAGATGGACTTCACCCCCATGGGATCTTTTGCATTGGCCGCAACAATTCTCCGCATTGTGGGTTGCCGCATCGACGAACCTTCTGGAAACCGCAAAATTTCTTATGCAATGCATGCCAGCTCTACAGTATTCAGAAAGATCAAGACCCATGGCATTGCAAATAGCATCGTTCTATGGCCACCTGCAGATGGTTGAATTACTGATCGAGAATGGTGTCGACATAAATGCACCGGCGGGACGATACGGAAGCCCACTGGGCGCAGGGTCTCTCGGGGACAACAGAACCACTGTTCAGTCGCTCTGGGGAACGGTGCTAACGTAAATGCGCAGGGGGTAGACTATGGCAGCGCACTGCAGGCAGCATCTCTCGGGGGCAACGCAACTATTGTTCGGCTGCTCCTAGAGACAGTGGGGAGACTACGGGAACGCACTTCAGGCAGCATCTATTGGCAACGAAACCATTGTTCGGCTGCTCCTGGAGAGCGGCATTGACGTGAATGCACAGGGTGGAGACTATGGCAACGCACTGCAGGCAGCATCTTTCGGGGGCAGTGAAACCATTGTTAGGCTTCTCCTGGAGAACGGTGCTGACGTGAATGCGCAGGGTGGAGAATACTTCAATGCACTGCAGGCCGCATCATTCAGAGGCCATGACAACATCGTTCGGCTGCTGCTCGAGAATGGGGCTCATGTGAATGCACAGGGCGGAGAATTTTGCAGCGCACTGCAGGCAGCGTCATCCGAGGGCCATGAGAACATTGTTCGGCTCCTCATGGAGAATGGCGTTGATGTGAATGTGCAGGGTGGAGAATACTGCAATGCACTGCAGGCAGCGTCATCCAGAGGCCACGACAACATCGTTCGGTTGCTACTCGAGAACGGGGCTCATGTGAATTCACAGGGCGGAGACTTTTGCGGCGCATTTCAGGCAGCCTCACTCCAGGGCCACGAAAACATTGTCCAGTTGCTACTCGACAACGGCGCGGACGTGAATGTGCAGAGTGCACAATTAGGAAATGTATTGCAGGCGGCGGCGTCCGAGGGCCACGAAAAAATTGTTCGGCTCCTCGTTGAGAATGGTGCCGACGTGAATGTGCGAGGCGGGCCATATGGCAGCGCACTGGATGCAGCGTTATCCGAGGGCCATGACAGTATCGCCCGGTTCCTCATCGAGAACATCGAGAACAGTGCCAACATGAACACACATTGCGCACTGGAGTCAGCGTTATCCCGGGACGACGACACCACCGTCGGGTTGCTCATCGAGAACATCGAGAATATATATTCTGCGCTGGAGGAAGCATTATCTGAGGGCCAGGACAGCTTTGCCCAGTTGCTCATTGAGCAAATTGAGAATGGTTCCAGTAACCATCCAGGTTTATAATAAGGCGGCGGATATACAATGCATACAGTTGGTGTGTACCTATTTCTTCTGGAATGTCCTAAACTCAAGTTGACATTTGCTCCAAGTTGATCCACTTCGTGATAGAAGTATTAGCCCGAAACGGGCCAGATCCTACAGAGACAACAGGAATCCAAGCACCGCCTCTCGAGGTTCAAAATTATCGCCGGAGCAGTTACTGAGGTAGTTGAGTTGTTAATCTTTTAAAGCGGTGACCATCTGCTGCTGCGAGGTGCCACCGTGTTCAACTATTTATTGGTTGACCAGTGTGGGTATCTTCCCCTCAACGATATTCACTCAGGCCGTAATCTAGATGTCTGTCTATCGCGCCTACATATCCAGCTTTTTCGTCGGCTTTCCTGTGTTCGACTGTCCTGTTCTTTTCTCTTTGTGGATTTGGATGAAACGTCCCCAACATATTGTTGAAGTTTCTTCCGTCAGGAATTCCGTTGGATCTTTAGTCTGCTTACGAGTCATGATATATTACCGTTCACACTCGGAAAATTACCGGGAGCTTACCTTCTGAATCTCCGTAAGTTTCCAGTCTCAGCGCAGCTGCCACCACATCGAATACCAAGGGGTCCAAAAATGCGAAAATATGATATCACCTACATTTTTTTTTTCAGAGGCACAAACAAGAGCTGGAAATGGTTGTCGATGATCACTGTCTGCATATTCACCTTACGCGACGCCATGCGAACGGTCCAGACAGCATTCGAGATCCCCGCCTACAGCGAGAAACACAAGACCCCTCCGATTGACGATGAGGTGGCGCTGATCGCGAAATCTCTCAAGGACAACTCTATCCAGTTGTATGTCGAGCATCGTCCAGCAAACGATCACATCACCCCCGTTCGCGACCTGATTCAGGAGGGTGCTTTGTATGCCGACACCCGTAAGGCTTTCCGTCGTTTCACTTGCGACACTCGCAAACCTGAGAAGCGGGCTTTGATAGGAAGAGGGTGGTGCTCAGAATGGGGTGGAGGATGAGGGCGAAGGCGACGTTGATGATGAAGACATTTACGAGCCGACGGAGGATGACTTGCGAGTCGACGATGAGGAGTTTCTGAGGGAGCCGGGAGATCTTTTGGCAGCTGCCATAGAACTGGTTGATAGCGAACTTATAGACTCAGATACAGAGGAGGCCGAGGAGGAATAAATCAAATTGTCAGAATACTAATCACTGGACTGATGATATTAGATCCTCGACCGGGGGTGGGGTCGGTGAAGCAGCCGGATATGGTATATCAACTAAAGATCAGAATATGAATACAAGTCTCGGTCTGCATAGCCATATCCCAACGTTCGTTGTTACTGTGATGTGGGCATCAGCATCACCACCGATCGATTCGGCGGATTTGGGACGGGCAGCAGTCATCATGATTTGGGGCGGGGATGTTGGGGTTCGTAAATATCACCTATATCGGGAAAGACTACGGAGCTGGGCTTGGACTCCCCGCTGGTGCAGAATTAGACTGCAGAATCGCTAGTGTGTCGTCGAAGTTTGGTCGGCGAAGTAAGCTAAGCTCGTTACCAACTCGTTACTGTATCCAAAGGCTGAACGCAAGAAAGCAGCCCAGCAAACGGTGAGAGCAGGAGCCTGAGAGGCGAGTTGAAAGACGCCACGCGCAGACACCCACGCCGTTTTATACGCGCCATTGTGTGCTGGACGAAATGAGACAAACGCCAATTGGGACTTCCATGTCCTAATTTTTCGCAGGCACGCTCAGCTTATAAGGGTCCGCAAAACGTCCAAATTTTACAGCTGTAAGAGTTCTGTTGGTTCGCATGAAGAAAGGTTCAAGTCCGACTGGGACTCACCCGATCTTTGAATTTCGCCAACAGTCCCGCAAGAATCAGATCCCGACAAGATCCCGATTCCCAAAGTCCTTGTGCCAAGTGAATCAATCAATGACGTCCGCTACTGGCCGTTTCCTCTATGCGAAGCTGGACCCAAGTCTCATCCGCATCGGTGCCCCTCAAGTCCCTAAGAGAGAGGGACAAACGTAGGGGCCGTGGCATCTTCTCTCCAACTATAGGCCACTCGCGCACGGACCGTGCCGTTCTTACGCGCACGTTGACTTAGCAAGCTAATCACGTGCCGCAAACCTGTCACTCGCGCACGGACCATGCCTGCACATAAAGACAAAGAGTGCATAACACCTTGCTGACCCCCCACCGTTAGCCGCACGCTGGCACCGTGGTCCAATGCCTCCCTCCCGTCAGGTAAGCATCGCCTTCGTGTCCGTCGACTCCGCTCGACGCCCTCCGTTCCCCAGCGGCACCCATTAGGGCGTTCTGACCCCACCAAGTACCCCAAGTACGCAAAGTCGGAGGTCACCGATTTTTTGGCCGACGCGGGCTTCCCCCGCATCACCTACGCTCAAATCGAGCAGATGTTTGACGCCTCCGGTGTCCCCCACGACCAGGAGCGCCCCGGATTGATCCAGAAGTTTCTGGACGACGCGGACCGAAGGGGTGTTGCGCCGCTCGGGGTGGGTCTCCTTTTGCGCACTGCATGCGCCAATTGCTGACTGAAGCGGAAAGGTCAAACCTGCAGCGTACAACGATCCCGTGGAGGATCTCTGCTTTATTAACATCCCCAACGATAACCTATCCATACGCCTATTCCCGGGGGGGAGCCGACCCGAAACAGGCATGTTCTTCTTCGATTTTTACGACTGTTTCAGACATGAAGCGGTGAACACTCCGGCCGGGTACACAGTTATAATAGTGGCACCTAAGGATCTAGAAGGTCCCATTGGGTCGGTGGAAGCGGCGTTTGGCTTCGCGCCCGACGAGGGTTTGGAAAAGTTTGCTGTGATGGAGCTGGTTAGGTGTTGTCTCACTCGGCCTGGAAAGCAACCCTACCTGTTCGACATCCCCCGGAGGACCCGCCACCCAGAAAGGGTGGGCCAGGCTGTCCGTGTACGCCACATGTAGTTCGTTCTTTGTTCTGTTGTATCGTTGACCCTGCAAACGAGTGTTTTCGAACTCCTCATTGCTCAATGATAATTGTCCCGCTATATTGGAGCCTCGCCACGCGCACGATGTGCGCCTGAATACTGTGCTCCTCTTATCACCTTGATCTCTTCGTCTTCTCGTCGCGTTTTGGCTTAACTCCCGTACGTTTGCCTCTTCTTCTCCATCTCCATTTCCTTTCTTCGTCGCTGCGCTGTTCTTCTTCTCACTCTTCGTGAAATTTTGGAGTGGCATCGCTGACGATCGGATTGGACGCAGGATGCCCGCCTCGTCCACGCAGCCCAAGCGCGCACGCGCAGCGGCACAGCGCCCAGGGACTCCTTCCACCGTATCCACCTCTGGGTAGGCTCCGGTACCCTCGAACTCGAATCTTAAAGCTCTCCCGACGCCCACATCGCACGACAGCGAATCTGCCGATGTCGCCCACCACCGCGGCAAAGTTGCGGCGGTTTCTACAGTCCCTAGCTCAGCGCGACCACTCAAAGTCGCTCTCGGTGGACCGCCCCGCCTCCGCCGCATCCTCCTCCACATCGCACGCCCACCTGCACCTGCGCACGTCAATCGTTCCTCGGATCGGGTAACCGCCCTCTCACCCTGGCTTCGCGCTGCCCCAGAATTACGCATTGGCCGCGCCTCTCGCGACGGCTGTCGGTCGCGCGCCCATCGTACTCGCGCTTTCCCTCCCTCCTTCCGATCTCTCGCCACATTGTATTCGTTTTGTCATCAGAGACTGGACATGCGCACCCTTCCACCCCGCGTCCCGAAATAAGGTGCTCCTTGCACCTTGCATGCCACCATGCCCCCCCGTGCCTGTGTCGGTCCCAGAGACGACTTCTGCATCTGGGCGTCGGACCCGATGCGCCGCCAACATCGCGAACGGGAGCCTCAACCAGGGCCGCGGTCTCCGCCGGCTTCGCGAACCAACGCGTACCATGACCTGAGGCCGCCCGACACACTCTCAATCTGCAACCTGATGCTGTCTGCTCGGAATGCACAGCAACGATGAATGGCTATCGGAAGCGGAGCGAAGGCAGGATCATAGACAGCGCCAGGCCTAAACTGACAGCACATACACCGCGTACGTCCGCCGTCGCACGTCATTCATTGCAGGACTGACATGAGCATTTCACCCCTACCGCCCGTTGGGCTCATGGCCAATTCGCGGGCGGAAGACACGCCCGCCGCGGCCCGGATATGTCGCCTCTCCTGCCCCCGGACTCGCCCTCCGAACCTTGCGTCGGCGGCACGCGCCGTACCCTCTCTCCGTCTCCGACACGCACCCCCACGCTCCATCCGCTTCCATCCAATGCCGCCCAGCGTCCCCGACAGGGATGAGTACCTCAGCCGTAGCCTGACGAAGGCTTCGTGTGCGCGATGCGATGGAGATGGTGCGGATACTTCGATGCTGTCTGCTCGGGATGTAGCAGAGAGGGATGGGTATCGGAATTGGAGAGGAGGGCGGTCTGGGAAACGCACAATGTAGAATGCGCAAGTGCAGATTCGTACGCCGTACGTCCGCCCCTCGCATCCCATACTTGCCCCAACTAACTATCCGTCATTCCAGATGTATTTTCCGCACGCGTGATGAGCTCAACGCCGATTCGCGGGCGAACGACACGCCCGCCTCCCCTCTCCCGCGCTCGGACGTGCCCTCCGGCTCTCCTTCAATGCCTTGCTTGAGATGCGCGCGCTGTCTTTACGTCCCAGACGCGCACCCGCCCTCCGTCCATCCGCTTCGCGTCTCCAGATCTTAGCAATCGACTGCCGCCCATCGTGGGCGAGTACCCAGCCATCTCGACGTAGTCAAACGCGGCCTTCACGTGTACGATGAAAATGGTGCGGATGTTCCGATACTGTCCGCTCGGGATGGTAGCAGCAGGGATGGGTATCACATTGGAGAGGGGGGAGGCGTGGTCTGACGGATCGTAGATGGCGCCAGGCGGAAACTGCCCACGCGCAGACTCATACGCGGCGTATGTCCGCCTCCACACCCCATACTAGCCCTAACTAACTATCCGTCATTCCAGACGTATCTGCCGCACGCCTGATGAGCTCGAGAACATTTCACGGGCGGACAACACGCCCCATCGTCCCACCACCGCCGGTGCGAGCGGAGCCTCACCCTCCGGTCCTCATACTCCGCCGAGCCCGTCGCGCGGCCACCCCTGCGCTGGTGTCGCGTTGCCTGCTCTGGCCGTTGTGATTCCAAATGGGGATAGTGTTTCCTCCGCGACTTAACCCTCAGCCCTCTAGACGAACACTCCCGCTGCATTCGCGGGCCTTGGCGTCGGTCAGCAATGTGCGATGCAGCCGCCAGGTTGTGAGACGGACAGCGCACGCCGATCCCGTCTGCTTGAAATCGCCAGCAACCTGGATGGGTATCGGAGACGGACAAGGAGTCAAGGACAGACAACGTAGAGTGGCACCGCAAACCGTACGCTCGAGATGCACGCACCGCGTACGTGCATCCTCTGCGCCTCATTCCTCGAATACCTGACTATCTATCATTCCAGATGCACCTCCCACACGCGCAGTGCTGGACAGTCAGTCGACTAGTCAGACAAGTTGGCAGACTAGTCAGATGTCCGTCAGATGACCGTATCAATGACTAGTCATTTCATGACTTGTTCCCACGATTTCTTACGGCTACAAGGACGGTCATTTTCTGCCTCGAAACACTTCCCATAGCTCCATGTAACATAGATTAAATAGACAAAATATCCTCAGCAGTTTTATCCAAGCCTAAGTCATCCAGCCCATCATCATCTTCTCCTTCAGGATCCATGTCCAACATCTCATACGGCTCCAATTCCTCGTTGAGACTTCGATGTGCACTGCGTTCGTGAATATTGATCCAATTCTCCTTTTGGAAGTCAAAGAGCGACGCGAGTGGAATACGGGGTTGTGAGGTAGACCAATTTCCGGGGGACAAATCGTCATCGTCGTCGTCTAACTGCTGTATAAATTTACATAAAAGAGGCGGCGATGGCCTGAAGTTCCGTAGGTTCGGGGACAAGGGTGAGAAATTGTTGGCAGGCTCAGGATAGTGCTGGGTCTGGAACGTATTATACGTTTGTATAATTCCTCGTGGCCGGAGGGCTCTCGTCTGAAATGTAGGGCTCGTTTAATACATTAAATACCGGTGCCGCTGGCCCGAAATTTTTGATGTATAAAACGTATAAAACATGTATTTAACGCTGTATTTAATGTATTTAATGTGTATTCAAATCCTACCAGGCTGCTGCATCCCACTCAGTGTCCGTCGCCGTCCATTTGAGCTCGACTGCCCGGCCGGCTTTTTGGGAGCCTCGGGAACCTCGGGCTGAGGCTTTCCCTGGTCTGGAGCGAAGCGCTCCTTCAGTTTTGCGGCACTGAGATCAATGTATGTCTCAATCTCCAAGCTAAGGAGATCAGCACGGCGCACGACAAGTGGAGGTGGGGCGGTGTCCGTGTCATCTTCGCCCGCTTCCATCTGTCAACACCAAAAACGGCTGCCATCGCCACCTCGATCTCGTCGAAACTGAAGTCCCGTTCGGAAAGAAAACGTTTTGAGGCTGTTTTGAGGCTGTCATATTGCTCTGCGGAGAGTCCCATGGGTGCCTCGGGCCGACGGACGCGATCTGTCGACGATGGGTGAAAAAAAAGTGGTGCTGATTGGAATCACGCGACCGTCTTAGCCGAATCGGCCGACGGACTTCAGGTCCGAGCACGGAAGAATCTTCTGAGCCTCCCAGTTCGCACGGCGGTAACCCAGACGTTCGGTGTGATCCGAAATAATTGATGGTGAAATGATGTGCAGAGATCACACCAGAACGTCTGGGGCATTTGGATAGTGACACCCCCCATCGAGTCACACCCTTTGTCCCGTCCTCCTCCTGCCAAACTTCTGGCCTGAAGACTGTTCCTGTACATTCATATACATCATAGGCTGGGTCTACAAGCTTTTCCTGATTTTTTTCCTTGCTTTTTGACCCAGCTGGTAGCATTTGGGAAATGACATGGTTTGGCGCTATTTACCCTTCTATTGACCTCCATACAGCCAGAAAAAATCGCTCAAATACTAAGATGCATTGTATATCTGAGATGGAGCACTTTATGGAAGGTTTTGAGAGTGCTGGGACATACAAGAGATGATGTCGACCCAAGTGTGACATGGGAGTGTGACTCGATGGGGGGTGTTTGTATACCAAATGCCCCAGACGTTCAGGTGTGATCCAAGTTCATCTTTTTCTTATCATTTATTCAAACTCAGCCGGATCACACCGAACGTCTGGGTTACCGAGACAGCGCGGGTCGAGGATTCTCTCCCATGCTGCCATTCAATTTGAGAGCCTTGGCGACACCTCTTGGACGCTTTCGGGCATTTAATATGTATTAAATACATGGGTTCCAGGAGGCCTCCGGTATTTAATGTAATATACACCGTATAATACGCCCTGTATAATACGATGTATTTATACAGCATTTTAAACCCAGCACTAGCTCAGGAGCATCATCTGAGCTGTCTATGAGAGGGCTCGGGGCCGGGTGCGACTCGGATGCTGTCGCCTGAGGGATTGTCGGGTCGGCTTGGCGTCCAAAATGACGTCGTAAGTGTGTCTTTGTTGTTCGATGAACATGGTCATCACGGACATGCAGTTTGAGCTCAGCGAGGAACTCAAGGAGTCAAGATTCACTGTACAGTGTTCTATGACCTGATGGGACGCCATCATCACACGGGACAAATGGCTTTCCCTGTCCAATGAAGCAGCTGTTGCCTTCGGAATTTATTATCATATCATAGTATATGTATTTTCTATTATCTCCCCAAGTACCGGGGTTCCCAGAGCCGGCGATGTCTTTAAAATCGCAAAACATTTTGGAAAGTCGTGGAAACCGAAATGAAATCAGAGTGCATTTCGAGGTTTTTGGGGTTCTATGTCTATGGATTACCCTTTTAATTTGCACAACTATGTAACACACATATATATATGATTTAAAACTGATGATTCGTGAATTGGGTTGGCGAAATGAGGAGGCTGAATAATTTGAAGAGTAGAGGTGCAATCGGGGATGTCACGTCACGCCTTCCCGATTGGGTTTTCCTAATTGTAACGAACGTGACCGTCATTTCGTAACGTCCCCATCACTTTCTTTTCTTTTCCTGTCGTCCGCATCCACTCACTTATTCACGTCTCATTTATTCTCTAGTTCACCACTTGACGCGTATCCCGTGGATTGTCGACATTCACTCGTTTCCTGATAAGGTAAACTATTTGTGAGGACACTAAATATAAAACAAATAAGTCAAGCACCAGAGAATATGGAGTGAAGAATAGATATGAGAAAAGATCAGAGTGAATCTGTTAAGGATGCCAAAAATTGGGAGAGTTATCGGTTTGTCAAGAAATTGACTCTGCCATCGGGCGTGAGGCCCGAGGACTCCGATCCAGAACAGCAGCACTCGGTCAACACCATATAAGCTGGGCGAGAGAGGCTCAACTATTCCAGCTCTGGATCGTGAGGTCAATTTCGTACACAAGGCACTCCAGGGTCTTCGGGAGATGAAGATGAAGCCCTAGAAATACCAAACCGGAGCAACGCTCCCAAGAGCAAAGCTCGCTTGAAGGGCGAATCAAAGACACGACCGAAATACCCCAAAAAGGAGTGGTGCGAAGGAAGAGAGGAGAGAAGGAGGATTCAAAATGGTTCCCCGCCCTAGCGACCTGTGTCCAATGTGGTGTACATGGCAGCAGGCCAGGCCAAACAAATTCGAGATGCTGGAAATTCTAGCATTAATTGGTATGCACTCGGCGGACCAAGAAACACTCGGCAATTATACCCGCAGATCTGCGTCGGTATAGAAGTGCCCGCTGAACCGCGTCGGCACGAGAGACATGCCCGAAAACCGTCGGCATGGAAGGATACCTGCACCCGAAGAGCTTCGTTGGTACAGGGTGTGTCCGCAAGCGCGTCGACACAAGAATAAATAATTACCCACAAAACTGTGTCGGTACAAGTATGCCCACAGGACTGCGTCGGCACGAGAATAATAAATCATATACCTGCAGAGCTGCGTCAGTATAGAAGTGCCCGCTGATCCGCGTCGGCAGAGAAGAATGCCCGAAAACCGTCGGCATTGAAAGTTTGAATGTATAGGTGCCCGCTGAACCGCGTCGGCACAAGAATAAAAGAGCCAAACTGCTCAGGAAAGATTCCCAAGCAGATCGTGCCAAACAATCTCGCAGTCTCAGGAATTTTGACACACCCATAAGGATGTATCCAGCACATTGTGTGTGGAAAGGGTTGGGACATTCTGAACAACCTCTTGGTGGGAGGTTTAACATGCAGATACATGCCCAGATAAAGAAACCAAAGAGAAGAATTTTACGGCAAAAGGAACTGCTGCAAATCCAAATAATACAACACTCAGCGTAATTCAAAGCTGTAAAGGTGAAGCTAGGTGTTGAAGAGCCCATAAATTGTTCTCAAGTATAGATCTCGATTGAAGGATTCTTCGCGTTCAAGCAGAAAGCATATCTTATCCCGGATACAGTTAGGATACATTGCGTGACAAAGCTTGCCCCATCCATGCTAGAAGGCTGCCAGGAAGGTCCAGGGACTAGATAAGAGTGAAAAGATAGTGTCGCCAGGACTCAGTCAAAAAATCTGTCTGCGAGAGACGGGGACCACCGGGGAGCCATGGATGTTGCGAGCAGAAGAAAAGATGTGACTTGTAACCAAAGTCACAAGTCATGTGCATCGTCCTCCATTCAGTCGTTTACCTTATCTTACGCTTATGCTAGCCGGAGCAAGCTCTCGTAGCTTCAGCTGGCATTTCTTTCCGTGGCGGTTCCGATCTTTGATGGCATCAGCAGCTGATTATCCACACCGCCACCCACTATCGTATATAAAAGCCTGTACCTGTAGTTAGAATTCTTCGGTCAATCTACTACTTAAAACAGTCACTTTGCCCCATTTCCGTGTGCCGGAACTCGTGCATTCACGCTTCCGTCACATATTTTTGACTCAACAGGTCTCCGTCGCTGCTCCGTCTTGGTTTACTCGGTTTGATCCACGGACGCTACCAGCTCCGCATCGACACCCCTGTACCGAAGAACCATGCAGTCCCCTCGCGACCACTCGCCCCCTCGTCTCCGCTCCCCTGCTCGCCTTGGTCACCCTCCCGGCGCTCAGTCTGCGAGCCATCCAACTGAGCCATCCGATGGAACTCGCGCATCATCGACACTTCAAGAAGCCCTCCTTACCAATTATTACTATTCAAATTCTTGAGAACCTTGTTCAACCGCTCCGTAAGAAATGCCCAAAAACTATAAAGTGGACCATAGTCTAAAACTTGGTCCGGGATATGTACTGCCCAATGATGGTTGGGCTTCATTTGGGAGTCCTTGCCATACAACTGGTTGTGTGGGTGTAAATGGCAAATACAGAACGGAAACGACGAGGTGTACCTTTGAAAATTTTAACAGATAGTCCTGAAACAACACTTTCGCCCTTTCAAGCCCTTCAGCTCATATAGAACTTCCAACCAGAATTTTCAGTGCCGTGGCAAAGCGAAGGAAATTCCTCTCTTCTCCCTCTTGCATGCATCGAATAGGTTCCTTCGGCGGTTTTGGTGGTGCGGATTTTTTATCTCCCCTCTCCCATGCTTTTTGCTTGTCCTCGTATGCCTTCTTCGCTGCCGGGTATCGCTTTAAAGTGGTCCCATAGTCCTTTCAGATTCGGACAGGAACCAGTCCCATACCAACGGTATCTTGCCTGTTGTGTAAGTAATCATCCCTACGCCCGCAGACTGATTTTTACGTACCACAACTACCCAGGGACCTGTAACCGCAAATTTGTATTTGTCTGCTGTAAGTGACCCTCCTGCGGGCTCTCCCACCCGCAAAGGCAGTCGGCCTGCCCACAACGGCGATTCAAACTTCGACACATCAACAGGGGTTCGAAATCAAGAGAAAAACGACCCACACTCTCCAAAAATTCATGAATAATGCCCAACTCCCATGTACCACTGGGGGTATTTCCTTGTAAAGACCTACCTTTTATCCAGCGTGTGTACCACTGGGTTTTTGCGACACCTTGAAACGATAAATTAAATCAGCAATTATCAACTCCAATGGCGGTGTGACTTCACCAAGGAGGAGATTGTGCATGGGATCAATGATTGTGTACCGCACAAGATCGAAATACTCCAGGTGAGCAAACTCGGTCCATCTTACTCCATGCTTGGTGAAGAAGTCCTCTTTTTCTTGTGGATCGGCGATGTCTCTGTACTCTTTGGCAAGTCGTCTATGTTTCTCGCCGCTGCGCGCAGGGAATTCTGGCGGGGATCGTCAGAAGGAGGAGACAATCCAAGCACAAGTAAAATTACCGTTCCGTAGAGATTTGTCTGTAAAGAATTCATCATGTGAAACGGTACATTTCGTGCAAGGGGTGGCCTTGTGGCTATGATCCGCGAAACCGCACAACTTGCACATAGCCGGGTGGTCTGCGATAATTGCGACCAATGCAACTCGAACCCGGATCCCTATCCCCACAAGTCAGCGAAACAGTAACTCGTGCATAGTATCC
>JARGXW010000508.1:0-101610 GCA_029204085.1 Mycena sp. CBHHK59/15
CACTTAGCTATTATACCATTTCTTGTAGTTAACTTGAGATTTTTATATTCTATTGCCTCTAAATAATCTTAATTAAATGGTAGGTATATAAGTTATTTTTTTCCCGTGAAAATTGTGCTATTATTAAACCTTCTGCCGTGGACATCGACGGCGGCGGGGACTTTGATGGGGCGGCTTGATGACAGGCGTGGGGACATCCGAGGATGATGACATTCATGGCGACGTCAACACCTGATCGGGCGATGACAGCAAACCCCGTGACCCTGCGGGGTGTTCCGAAGATGTATGATGGCATCATTTTATAAAAAAACGTGGAGAGAGCGTGGTGATTCGCAACTGCAGGAACAACTGCAGGGTCAACCGCAGCATAACCGCAGATCAACTGCAGTACGCCTGCCAATCAACTGCGCTTACTGCAGTTGTGAGTGAACTGCAGTGGCTTTTGCCACCTGTGAGAGAAAGGGCCTAGACAAGAAAGATGCACGTATTCAATAGGTCACGATCTTGAGGCAAGCAAGGGGCAAGTAAGGTCCTTGAAGGTTCCTGGTTGTGTAAGCCTCTTGTTTGGACATGTGTACTATGTGACACCGTTCACCTGTTGGAGAAATATTTTGAAACCTCGAAATTTTACTGCAGCTAAGCAAAGAGGGTTATCAAAAGTGTATCTAACAGAAGCCTCTCCAGCTCAAAAACCTATCCCAAAGTTGTTTTTATGCAAGTGTCTCGATTCTCGAGTCTCACCACATGACACAAGTGTGACTAGGCTGGGCATGATTTTTCGTGTTGCATCTCGCATGCACCGTGCCCAACTGCTAGTGCTGCCAATGCGATGAATTTTTATCAAGTCGCCCCCTTTCGGCCTTAGTGTGATAGTGATAGTGATAGTGATATATTTATACACAGCATGGTCCAGCCTCTGAACACTGTGTTCCCAAGATTATCCTGGCACACATGAGTGTCTTGTGCCTTCGCCTTGGACCCCAGGTATCCTACTTGACGAGCTATTCGTAGTCAGAACATCTATCAAAATTCGAATAAGAAGCAGTAGAATAGAAACTAATTGTTATGCCGCAGTTGCATCAACCAATGTAGGGGAAGGGGAGGAACGTACATGGGAGTGGCTTCATAGATTTGTGTGAGTGTAGAGCCACAAAGTGGAACATAAACGAACATGTGCGTCAGCAGCTAATTGGGCGTGTATCAATGAGTCACCTGCGCCTGGCAAGATGAGATAAGATTGGCTGTTGTATGGGCATATGACTCACCCGGATAGCAGAAAAAGGACGAGATATTAGTATACTGACACAGCAAGTAGTTGGTTCGTGCACGTCAAACATTGTTTTCTTGACATGGATGGGATCCACCAGGCTTGTACAGTTCAGCAACACTAGCCATGTAAACCACGCGAATCTGGTTGGTTTGGTGATTGGTTTGGAATCGGGAAACACCGATCTACAAATACGAGGGGGTTGTGATGAGAGACACCTTGCCATGCAGCACCGCAGTCAATGGGGAATACATGGCCTGATGTTTCTGAAGTCCAAAATTCAGATCCAACAGCAGCGCCCGGGACAACCTGGGAGCTTTCAGGGCAATGTAAAATGCGATGCACAATAGAGTTACCCAAGAGGATGAACACTGGACTGTTGCGGGCATTGGCGCGAAAAAGGTTAAAAAAGTTCCGATGCGGGGGTCGAACCCCGGGCTACCGCGATCACGTGCTTTAAAATGTCGCCAAGTGGAAAAACAAAATCATCGTTCCGTGTTGGGGAATCGAACCCCGGGCTGCCACGAATATTACACAATATGGTCGCCATCTTGAGGTTCCTGGTTGTCGAAAAAGAGTGAACCTCTTGTTTGGACATGTGTACTACATGACACCGTTTACCCGGCTAAGAAATATTTGAAACCTCGAAATTTGACTGCAGTTAATATAAAAAAAGAATTCCAACACGGGGGGTCGAACCCCGGGCTACCGGGATCAGGTGCTGTAAACCTCACTCGACACAGGTGGAAAAACACCCCCAAAATGTATTCCGTGTCGGGGAATCGAACCCCGGGCTGCCGCGACCATTACATAATAGCATTACGTAAGAAATGGAGGATCAAACGCTGGACTCATCGGCGCGAAAAAGGTTAAAAAGTTCCGATACGGGGGATCGAACCCCGGGCTACCGCGATCACGTGCTTGAAACTTCACTGAGAGGCGGTAATGTTACCACTACACCATGTCGGACATGATTATTGATAGGTTAGCGTTGTCAGGGCTGTGGTCACTGTGATGATGGCGCAGAGACTTGCATGACATCATCGATCGATCGACGTTGTCCCCAATTAGGCGATACCCCTGACCTGTGCCTGTGTAGGGGCCAGTTTTGCTTCAGATATGTTAACCCCTACACCAACACGGAGGTGGTAAGTATTGGGAGCAAGGGGAATATACCGTAAAGCCATACTACATCCACCGTGGATCGATCAGGCCCGCGGCCCCCGTAAGTACTTTGTCTTGGTTCATAATCCTATGGCTATCGGTACCGAGCCGTGACGACAAATCTCCAAGGCTGGAACAAACTCAAGTCAAGACCGCTCCACTGGTAAAGAGAACCGGCGCTGAAAACTATCGACATGGACGGCCAAATGCGCGCAGAACGTCACGGCAGAGCAATGGCGGTTCGTACAGATGAGGGCGCCGGGACTCAGATTGCCGAGTTGACGGAACAATGGACATGACAAGTTGTAGAGTGATCAGAAGCTCTTTTGTAAAATTTCAAACTAGTCTGAGAGAAGGCGGCCCTAAACCATCTTAATGTTTAGCCGGCACCCCCCGCGCCGCTCGAGGTAAAGCAATCACTTCCGTCAGGATGCTACGTAACCCCGCACAAGCCCGTTGGGACTCTCAGCTGACTCAGTGAAAGTCGTCTGTAATAGATGTGGAACCCTCTATGGCCGTCTTTGGTGGGTATTTAAGGTGTCCTACCGTAGGGATTGCCCATTAGGACTATCACCCAACAATGGCCCCTCAGTTCTTGTCATCGGTGGCAGTGGTGCAGTGGGCCGACCACTTGTCGACGAGTTTCTGAAGCAAAAGTCAAAATTTCAGCGAATTGCCGTGCTATCCGATCCAGCGAAGGTAGCAATGTTTGCCTATGTGCAGAAAAAGGGTGTCGAAGTCGTGGTAGGGTCTTTTCTAGATTCGCGGTCCTATCAAGGTGAGGTTCTCGACATGTTCGCAGGAAGAAGACTTGATATCATTGCAGGTTTTGACGTGGTGATTTCACTCGCAGGAAACTCCGCAATGAAGCTGCAGCCAGGAATTATCGAGGCAGCGATCGCTGGTGGTGTGCGTCACTTCTATCCCTCAGAGTTCGGCGGAGACATCTCCGTCGGCGACTTTTGGCAAAATCGGTATTTCCGCGACAAAGTCGTGACGCGGGACCACCTCGTCGCGAAGGCCAAGGAGTATCCGGACTTTCGCTACACGCTAGTGCTCACCGGGCCGTTCACCGAGTACGCCGTGTCAATGGGATCGACTTTGAGAAGCACGCGGTCGAGCCGTACGGGAAGCCGGGGGCTGAGCTCTGCGTTACTGCGATGGCTAAGTGAATGGATCATTCCGTCGGCAATGGGTTGGCATACCTAACGCGCCATTGAAGCGTCATGAAATACATCGTCGAGTCCGTCCTCATCCCATTCGACCCAAGTCAGAACGCGAGGCAGTTCAGAGTTCCAGGCGACAGAGTGACCTGGGAGCAGCTCATTCGGGACCTAGGCGACATACAGGGTGTCGAATACAAGCTGAAGTACCTCGACCCACGCGAGGCGGCGTGAAACAAGAAGCGGCGCGCAAGAACAAGGACGAGGAGGCAGAGGTGTTCTGGGCGGGGAAGGCGATAATGCTCAATGGCTCAGGGGTCATACCAGATCCGTTGGATACTGCGAAGTTCTCGTTCACGCCGGAGACTGCGAAGGAGACACTGCGGAGGTTGTTTGGAGAAAAGTGAAGGTGGGCCTGGATTGAATGTATTAGTATTTCAAAGGTTTTAAGAAAGGTTTTGTTGCACAAAGTTTCAGCAGGCATCCTCATGACGAGCAACGATAATTTTGCGTGTATCCAGATGCAGGGGAAGCGCTGCTGGCAGCGCACCCGACTAAGGAAACAAACACCCAAGGCATGGCGCATATATATCTGAGTCAAGAAGTGGATGCCGGAGTGCGCTGCCTGTAACCCGCTAGATCGTCAGAGCAGGAAGCAAAGAGGTTCGGAGAGATGAAGAGATGAAGAGCGTGCGCAAGGGGGGCCGCAACGCGCAGATTCTGGCCAAGCTTCTGTCGCGCCTAAAACTCCTTCCCCCCCTCTTCCAATTCATCGCGGACGAGATATCGCACGAAATTTGACTTCGCTTGGAGGTGCTCTGGTCGAAGTTGAAATGGGAAGCTAGCGCCAAATAAATTTGGGAATATACAACACCAAGCAAGAATGGCTGTGCTTAGCAACTCCCTCCGTGTCTTTCACCATGATGTGCTCCCGCACCGTCTTCCGTTGCTTCAAGGCACTGGAACGGCTAGGAGACAGAATTACAGGAGCAGCTGGCCCTTACTTCGTCGCCTTTGCCGCCATCCTTATTAGCCTTGGGGCGGTTTGCTTTTGTAGGTCTATTTGCCAGCCAGCGAATTTCTGCTGAACTCGCTTGTAGTCGATGTAATAATGCCTAGTCTTATGTGGCCACTTTTGACTGGCCCAATATGCGTTCTTATCGCGCTCAACCTCTTCATGCACTATTACTACGTGGTTACGGTCCCGCCAGGTTTCGTTGAAGACCCGCCTCGAGATCCCAAAAACAGCGTTCTGTGGGCCACGAAAAGATCGCCGAGACATGGGGAGCTAACGGGTGTGAGATGGTCCAACGAGCTGACCGTTACGCGAGCGACGGTGACAAAATGCCGCAAGTGCGGTCAATTAAAGCCCGAGGTGAGTAACAAGAAAAAACAAATCAAGACGCGTCACTGACACGTCACGCTGGCAGAGAACGCATCACTGCCGTATATGCAACCGCTGTGTGCTCAAATACGATCACCACTGCCCCGTAAGCCATGCTCAATGCCTGCTGCACGACTGATTTATTTGGGCATGTACAGTGTGGGTAGCCTTCTTCAGTCAACCTTTGCGTGACGCTCAAAATCAATCCCAGGGATCAACCAGTGTGTCGGCTTGCATAACGAGCGACATTTTGTCCTGTTTATGGCATACCTCGTCATATCCTGTGCCTCATTGAGCATATCAGGCTTCCCGCATGTCCTCCGCGCACTCGGAACCACGTTCGATGTATCCTTTCTCCATTGCGCCAAGCTTCATCACCTGACTGACTTTCATATACAGCTCGAATGGCCACACCATGTGCCTCAAATAGCCTTTATACTAATATATATCCTATCCGTCGTCATGAGCCTTGCTGTGGGCATAATGTGCAGCTATCACCTATGGACCATCGCGAACGGTGAAACAACCGTCGAATCCCAGGACCACGAAATATATCGCAGAGTCGCCAAGTCTCGGGATGAGGTACGGTTGATCGGGTCGGCCTTCGTTCATCAGTAACTCTGTCCCTAGACTTTCGTGAACTCGTACGATCTCGGGTATGTTTTCGCCCACCAGTGGATGAGATAATAAATCAAACCAAACAGGAAAAAACGGAATCTGCTGTTGTTCTTCAACGTGGACGAAATCGGATAGTGCGTCTCTGTGCTATATACTCGTGAAAGTTTCTTTATCGATGTCTTGAAGCCCTCTATACACACTGCTCCTTCCCCTCCGGATCAACCCGTACACTGATGGGCGTTCCTGGGCTCGCCGCGAGGGATACGAGCAGCACCGCGGTGTGCGGCGTGGGGAGGAGCTGACTGACGAGGACGATAATGACGAGGAGGAGCAGGCTTGATATGAGATGGACAGGCCATTGTTTGTAATCTCACAGCGTATGTGAGTGTTTTCCCTGATCGGGTTCATGCTCGCTACGATGAAATCCGCCGGGGCCATATGACGCTTCCGAACGCTCGCCGTTCGGGAAGTTGATTGATATACCTCCGGCTTTTTTGCTGTCGGCTTTCGAGCTCACTTTTTTCTTTCTGAATCCATTCTTTTTCATTCATTATGATTTTCGCTGCGGACTGGCATAAAGCTGATGATCCCTTCAGGATAGAACCTAAATTAATTAGAGGTGTTGGCGCCGACCTGCGACGTCGGCAGGGATCAATGCGATAGAGAAGTACTGCCATCCTGTTGGTGACAACCGTAATGATCACATATGCATATTTGGCTACATTTGCAGAGGGGCTAAGATCTACTTTCAGCGTCACGTCAGTTGCCCTTGAACAGCTGCTGCATGGTCTCCTTGAGAGTTTCCGGAGTGAACTCGAATTTGTCATTATCCAATGGCCCTGGAACCGTCACTTTTCCAGATGACCCAATCGTTCTGCCAGCCTATTTGATCTCCTCCATTTCGTCGCCACGCTTTCTAGCCTCTTCCTGCTTTTTGGCTGCCTCTGCAGGATCGTAATTTTATATTTGACGCCTTGGACTTCCTCCAGCAACGCGATGAGCTGCTTCCAGGTGAGATGATCGCCTCGTACGCGAATCGCACGACCAGACTTGCCAGGTGGGAAGGGAAGAAATATGGATTCGACAGTGTATCGGATGACGCTGGATATTGATCAAATTAGATTGACAGTAAGGGTACATTTTATGTGGAGAATGCGTACTCAGAAAGGGCAGTAACAGATGTTTCTGCGTCTGGGTGACCATATGCTTCTATTGTATGATTCTGTAGGTCAACCCCATTGAAGGACGAATACGCCCACTCAGAGAATGAGCAGACAAGCATGAGAGTGTACCGAAAGTCGGGGTGTTCTTTGGCCTTTGCGACGAGGTGGTCCGCGTCACGACTTTGTCGCGGAAGTAGCGGAACTGCCAGACACCGTCCTGCGAGATGTCGGTCCCAAACTCGGAAGGGTAGAAATGGCGGACTCCCCCGGCGATGGCAGCCTCTATCATTGCGGGCTGAAGCCTCATGACTGAGTTTCCCGCCAAAGACAGAACAACATCAAAACCTGCACGAGTTTGCGTCGTCAGCATATGTCCGAGATGTCGATTCTACACGTTTCACTGACCCTTGTATGAATTGGAATCGAGGAATGAGCCCATGACGACTTCGATTTCATTCTTATTGACGTCGGCGAACTTGTAGCCCTTGTCTGGGTCGGAGAGAATGGCAACGCGGTTGAAACGAGACTTCTGTCTCTGAAATTCTTCTACAAGTGGCCGACCCAGAGACCCACTGGCCCCAATTATGAGGACGGACGGCGCCATTTATCTAGCTCGTATTTGTTTCGATTGTGAGAAGCAGAGGCGTTGGGCAACTGAGAGAATGGGAGATGTAGAGCACTACGATTGAGTGTGGGTTGTACAGCGCTGCTTTAATACGCAATTGGCTTGCTCTATTTCTAAATGACAATATGCGGAGAACATGCGGGCATAGAACTAGAACAGAAGGTGGAATAACGCAATCGCTGACCAATGCCGCTCGGGAGTGGCTCGGGAACATGACAAACTGCTATGCCCGGTGGAGGCCGACGCGCCTGGGAAACCTCAGCCGTTGAAATACTTCCAGGATGATACCAGCAGCTGTCAAGTAAAAATTGCACAACTGGGACCAAAGAAGACCAAACCCAAACATGAAGGGGCAATTATATAGAAAACCCTCTGAGGGCGAATACGATGTCCTGAACAAACTCAAGGAGCAAAAGATCCGAACTCAAGTTGAATTTCAGCAAGCGCGTATGTTGCCAGACAAAGTGAAGCGATACTCGAGGATTTATAGGAAGCAAATCACAACAACATCCATTCGAGTACTGGTTCGCTTTTCTGGTAATCAGTATAGGGGGCCGGCGTAGTGTTCATAAATCAAGGACACTGCACTCCGCGTTCGGAGCCGCTGAGCTCTTGCAGAAGTGGAACGATGTCCACTTCCATCTCCCATCTCGCGGGTAGAATGTGCGTCGATACGCGAAAGATAGGCAATATGTGGTTGCCGTTGAGGGACCACTCGAATATAAAAGAACGAATATGAACCAAACGGCCCATACCCGCGTAGACAAATGGACTCCTTCAACAATCGATGCTATCAAAATATCAGAGATTGAAATGAAAGGGATGCGGATGGGAATGGGAATGGGAATTCGACATTCACCAGGTCTCCCAACTCGGGTCCTCTCGTACGAGTGCTTCAGATGGAGTACAAAGGCCCGTAGTTGGATGATAAGCTACGGAAAGCTTGAGTCCTGCGGCGATGACGTCCTGCAGGGACGGGAAGATGTCGGCCCGCTGTTCACGTTCAAAGCGCACTTCGACGCTCGAAAGATAGGTGACATCTCGGAGATGGGGACCCGTCCGTGCCTGGATAAACCCCAGCAGCATCAAATCAGAGACATCCCTGAATCTCTCCAGTTTTATGCGTTGAAGTTTGTTAGCATGGTATGAGATCGACGGGATCGCCATCGGGCTGGGCAGTTTGCTTCATAAGTTGCCCGATCATGTGAAGCTCCTTGAGCATAGGTACAAGAGCGAGTGACACTGCGAGAGCGTTGGTGCTTAATATGTCAGAATCAAGGTTCAAGTTAGATATTTGTTTTACATGCAAGAATACAGAACCGAATGGTAATGTTGATAAACTAGACATGGAACAATTATATTCCAGAGATCGCAATTGTGGGAGAATCAGGATCTGGAAAAGAGTCGAAGTCATACAGCGAGGGTCCGTCACACGCAGTCGCGAAAGATATTCCATCCGGAACGGGGTTTGGATTACAGTGGGAGAGTCGGTGGATCTGGGAGCGTACAGACTACATGTCTTGAGTGCAGGACACTTGGGCAACAGTTGGAGGATGGCTTCTAACGTTTGTGGTGCCCCGCCACAGGAGACGTTGAGGTGGCGTAGGTTCTGCCAATGGATAGGCAGCACCAGTAACGATGACCCCCTGCACACCACAGAGGCGCTCCGAAGGCTTGGTGTAGCGATGAAGCTGATCAAGTTCCATTCCGTGGGGTCTTCGTTTCGCACTGGAAGCGCGATCCTCGCGCTCTGAAAAATTAGAACATCGCTTTCGGAAAGGGTAGCAAGTGGTAGAAGTGTTTCATATGATGGAAGCCGAAAGCGGATTCGCTTCCACCGTCGAGAGAAATGGGCCAGCGCGTTAAGTAGTATCGAAAGATCGTCCACTATAGCACTGTGAGATATGACGAGGGAGAACGCAAGCGGTAGAGATTCCGATCGAGATAGCCATTCTGTTACTGCGTCTGTGAACTGCGGCAGCCGGGAGGTTGATGGTACAACAATATGGAGAGACGGGGTGTCGAAAGTGCTATATTTCGCCATGCCCTGCAGATACGGCAGAGGAGATTCCGCGCCATTCATTGTTGTATTCCGATCGGAGGGAAGTGTTACTGCGAATATCTCTCGGACGACGTCGTCAGGGAGTCTGCGAACCGGAGAAACCAAAGCCAGATGGGCATCGATGAATTCATGCAGCTGATGATGTTTCAGCGTCAGTTCGTCAAGCAGGGCCAGTGTCCGGTTTATCTCGTCCATAAGGCTAGCAGCCTCCATTCGTGGGCCGGCGAGCAGAGCGTGGATAGCATCACACTCTGAGTCCGGGGGGATGGTGTTCGTGTTCGTGTTCGTGTGGAGGATCGCTTTGAATGGGGAGTCCATGATGTCACTGAGTACCGGGGTATGGCTAAGTGAACGGCCTGACCCACAAGAAGAGGGCATCGCTCGCTCGCTTCCGCTTCGCCAACGTGAAGGATCTGGATTCAGAGTGAAAGGCAATGATAGTAGGACCATGATGTCACTTACCTCGTACGTCCGAATTGAAGGCACCTTATTGGTGTACAGGATACCAGTGTTTTCGAATGGGGAATCCATACCAACAATTGAACAAAGGGCTAAACTAGCTGTTGAGTAAGCAAGGGGGTTCAAGTCGTCAGAGAGGGAGTGGTAATAGTAGTACTTTCTCAATCTGAATCGCTAGTAAGGCAGTTTGGTCCGTGACGCGGAGTTAGCGCAGCCAAGCGAGGCGCCGGTGGCAATGCCACTTAGCTTGCCTCTGTTTGTTGCCCACAAACTCGCCCTTGAATTGCACGACGATGATGAGGCCTCGATACTCTCTGATACCGTCCTCAGACACAGACGACACTCAGGGCCTGGTTTCCCCAAGCTCCCAGTCGCTGTTTGACGATATGGATGAGGAAGAGATGCTCACCAGAGCCCCTCCGATCGTCTACCCTCCGAATCCTCGGTTCGAGCGACCGACGCCCCCAGTGTGGCAGCGAGTGGCCCTTATCCTGACCATACTCTTCTCAATATGGCTGGCCATCTGGCTGCATAACGATGGAACCTGGATCGGAGCCGTAGTCTAGGTATGTGCATGGTGGCGTTTGGTCGGTGTGCTTTACCCATTGCGATCCTCAGGCCCACTGGCTGCGGACTCTATTCGGCCCCATCCCCGACCATGAATATGTCGCCGCCTCTTCCTCGAGCTAACAACTCAATCCCCGTTCAAACAGAAACAAGTCAACCAAGAAACGTATATGGTCACGGAGATGATTTTTGACTTCTTGGGGCGCCCTGCCGCCTGACCTCTAGTTCTCTATGGTTAGTACCATTGCGTAAAATTGTCTTTACCCTGCATTAAGATTGATAATAACCACGCGAGTACTAATACAATGCAAGCCTTTGGCGCCGCATTCTTGGCAAACCTTTGAAAACCTTCGAGAATAGTCGTCATGCCTACCGGCCCCAGCACAAAGACCGAGGACTGCTTAAGGATTATACCATACTGCGAGTTGTCACTGTCTAATCGTTGCCACTCATTAGTATCTGCTGCAGTCCCGATTTTGACGAACCACAATTTATCAGGAGTAATGCGCTTACATAATATATTTAGATTAGATTCGGAGCGCTGTCTGTCATTGCGGTTATGGTCCGTAGTTCTACCACCGGTAACGCATTGACTGGGATCTAGCGTAATCAAAACATTTTCGTGCTGCTAGCGGACTTTGTGGGGTGCGCAACCAAATTCTTCGCAAAGTAGTTTTTGGGTGAAAGCTGAAACATACCTCGAACTCGTGCTATAGCCAGGGTATGAAATATGTTTTCGGAATTACGGGTGCGTGCGTGCAGGCGATACTTACGCCCGAACTGCTTATTCGGTGCATTCTCTATTCGCGCTGGCGAGAATGGCAAAGTTAATATGTCTTCTAATTAGCGCTACCATTCAACTCCAAAACGGAGCTGGACAAATTGGCACTTCACGGGAGCACTCGCTCAGCGGTATTGGGCCTCACGCGATCCAATATTTTTCTGCAAGCGGTGGTAATGGCCATACAAATTAATGAGATTTCGAGCAATGCGGTTGATAGAGGTCATTGGAATTTTTGAATAGTTACTCATCGTTTAATCTGCACGCAAAAATCGGAGACCCAGTCGTCGTGCTTTCATTTACCTTCTAATGGGTCCAGGAGCTGGTATAAAGACGACGAGGGGTCCTTCACTATTAACCAACACCTGAACCCCGACTCACACAATCCTCACTCCCTCACATACTGAAATGCGTTTCACTTCTTCCACAGTCGCGGCTATCTCCCTCTTCTATTCTCTGTCCTCCGCGGCCCTCGGCCAGTCCGAGTTCGCCAGAGGAGACGATGTCCAGGACGGGAAGGGCCGTCACCACAAGGTAGGCGTTCCTAGGCTCTTGAACAAATAAATGACGAGTCTAATTCGTGCGGTAGCAGGCGCCATGCATCCCGTTTATCTACGACAACTTGTGTATCAAGGGACGATGCACCGAGCATCGCAAGTGCGATTTCGGGTGCAGGCTGGACCCTGTCAGGCGCTGTTGCGTGAGGCACATTTACGGCCGTGGGGTCGATGATGGCACATACGGAGGACAAGGCAACAATGGCGACGGGAAGGGCGACGACGGACACGGTCAGGGCAACGATGGGCATGGACAGGGCAACGACGGGCACGGACAGGGCGACGACGGACACGGGAAGGGCGACGACGGACACGGGAAGGGAAACGGGGGACACGGGCAGGGCGACGACGGACACGGGAAGGGCGATGACGGACACGGAAAGGGTGACGACGGACACGGGAAGGGCGACGACGGACACGGGAAGGGCGATGACGGACACGGGAAGGGCGACGGGGGACATGGGCAGGGCGACGACGGACACGGGAAGGGTGACGACGGACACGGGAAAGGCGACGACGGACACGGGAAGGGCGACGACGGACACGGGAAGGGAAACGGGGGACACGGGCAGGGCGACGACGGACACGGGAAGGGCGATGACGGACACGGAGGGCATGGACAGGGCGACGACGGACACGGAGGGCATGGACAGGGCGACGACGGACACGGAGGGCATGGACAGGGCGACGACGGACACGGAGGGCATGGACAGGGCGACGACGGACACGGACAGGGTGACGACGGACACGGGAAAGGCAACGGGGGACACGGGAAGGGCGACGACGGCCACGGGAAGGGCGACGACGGCCACGGGAAGGGCGATGACGGACATGGAGGGCATGGACAGGGCGACGACGGACACGGACAGGGTGACGACGGACACGGGAAGGGCAACGGCGGCCACGGGAAAGGCGACGGCGGCCACGGGAAGGGCGACGACGGCCACGGGAAGGGCGACGACGGCCACGGGAAGGGCGACGACGGACACGGGAAGGGAAACGGGGGACACGGGCAGGGTGGATATGGGCAGGGAAACGGGGGACACGGGCAGGGCGGATATGGGCAGGGTGGATATGATCATGGTATGGGCGGTGGACAAGGCGGAAGGTGCTGCCCGTACTGAATAATGCGGTCTACCCACGGGCCCAGTGTTGGTGACCACAAATTGTTTACCATATAAGTCTTATGTTGTATTAATACGAACCTTGTACCAATATACTGTCTTCAGTTGTCGAACTCGTGATCGGCTTCAAGATTCGTCGAGGGTCAGTGGCGATTATTTGAAAGGACGATAGAGCCTCTAAATATAACGTCTGAGTCAGAAGATGTTCACCGTTCCGAAGCAACTGGTAGGGAGATACCAAAAATCCGGGGTACGCGATGCCAACGTGTGCAATGACAATCATTCAAGAAAATTAAGCTCCGCGCATAGAGGGAATTTCCGGTAGTTGCTACAGAGGCATAGTTCTGCATCTCGCGACAGGCAGAGTAGAGGAGAAGAGTGTCGAGGCCGAAAATCGGGTGGTTGGAAAAGAGATATCTTACGCACAGCTTGTTCATAAGGCCAGCAGTCGCCTTTCGTGGACCGACAAGCAGAGCGCGGATAGCATTTGCATTCTGCGTTTTTGTGGAGGATCACTTTAAACGGGGAGTCGATGATGCTACTGAGGACTGAAGTATGGCTAGGTGAACAGCGCGACCGATAAGCAGTGGGTAGGGCCCACTTGCTTCCACTTCGCCAGCGCAAAGGATCGATACCTGGATTAAGAGCGAAAGGCAGTGTTGATAGGATCATAATATCACTTACCTTGGCACCGGAGGATGCCGGCGTCCTGTATTCGTTTTCACCACTCCGCTCACTCATGCAAAACTCAAGCATCGATTTGGTCTTGCCTGGGGTGACCGGTGTTACATAAACCCGCTGTTTTTCTCTGGGAAACCCTCCGGACGAGTAGGGGCATTACTCACTATCTTCACTTCATCATTGTTTTCCGATTTTCGGGCATGTTGTTGAACAACACCAAACCGTTCAATTCAATTCGGAGTTAGCACTGAGGACAGCCGTCATCCCTTGTTTTTTTGGTCCCTCTTCAACCACCAAAAGAGACTCCGTAACTGAGAACAAGGAGCTCCTATAAGCGCCGACTTCTGGACCAAATCGAATGTTGTGTTCCGCTTGGCCTCCGGGATATTTACGAAACGCGGAGCCAAAATGCATCCGGCGCCGTGTTGTACTGACTCGACAATATCGAAGCAATTTGCGCCTATAGTTTGACGAATTCTCTGAGGGCCTGTTTGTTGAAGACCGAATATTAGTGGGAAATTTCCGACAACTTCCTTTGCTGTACGTCGTACTATAGGCGTCTATTTCACCTAAAATAGTAACAATCCTTCCACGAGTCTTCGTTCTCTTGAATCTGCCCAGTACGAAGAAATGCTCTTCACTCCGCTATTGGTAGACATCCAAGATGGGCGAATTGAGATATCGTTGAACCACCTGAATAGAAGAATTAATTAACAAAGAGGTAGCAGAACAGAGTATGCGTTACCTAGCGACGTTGGAGCCCTTGGTGGCCAGGAAGTGACTGCTGGGCATTGCCAACATCGAACCGTACGGAAGGTGGATAATTCATCAGAGCATAACTTCTCATTGTTGAGCAGACGGCACTCTTTGAGCTTCAATACCAGTGTTTCAGCCACAGTCAAGACGGACGCGTCGAAAGATCGTTGAACCATCTGAAACATCCAGGCGTCTCGATGTTTCTGGAAAACGAAGCGGCATAGCTGGATATCGGGACCCCAAATATATGCAGCACTGTGCCGACTCGACAAGCTCAAACACAATCTCGACCGACTTGTTGAGGACTGGAAAGATCAGAGGCAAATTGCAACACTTTCAATAACTTCTTTTACTGTACATCCTGCATGCTGTTCTTTTCACCTACGTGTCGACGGTCTTATTTTCCTCTCTCTGAACTGTGCCTAGTACGAAGGAATGCTCTTCACACCATCCTTGACGGTCACCCACGACGATCGCGCTAAGAGATCATTGAACCACCTGAATGCAACGGTCAATTTGGAATGCAAACGAAAGGAAGAGAAGGCGCATTACCTGGTGACATTAGGGCCCTTGGTGGTCATGAGGTCGCTGCCGGCCCCTGCTAACATAGAGCCGTATGGAAGGTGGAAGAGATCTGCGAGCGTCACCTCCTGTGGACGGGCACATGAGAACCAAGAGCCAAAATTGGCCGCGAAGCACTGACGTTGCCGGCAAGGTACTTCTGTTTGCCGAGGATGACCTCATACGCGTCAAGTTTTGCAGACAACCCGGCAACGAGCGTATCAAAGACGGATTTGTCAGACGCCTGACCTCTCATCCTGTGAATAATCACAGTGGAATCGCGAAGAATGTTGTAGAAAAAACAAGCGTACGGCTTGAAGATCATCTCAGCGACGGCCTTGGAGCAGAACGGATCGAAGTTGGAATACTCGATGGATGCGGCCTGCTCAAAGAGCGCCTTGCCTTGGACGCCGCCCGGCACGAGCTTCGTTCCCTGGTCGGGATACTTCTCCTGGATATAGCGACCGATGGCGCGACTCTCATACAGGACAAACCCGTCGTCATCCTGATCACGATCAGTGGGAGTAAGAAGCAGCGGTAGAAGAGAACGCAAGACATACGATGTAAGGGACCTGCCCGAACGGCTGATTCGCAGTGAATGCGCCGGACTTATGCTCTCCCTTGGCCATGTCGACAACGATGAACTCGAAGGGCACCTTCTTCTCGACGAGGACGACCGCGACGCGGCGGGTGCAGGTAGACATTGGGGCGCCAAAGAGTTTGAGGACCATGGTGGTATGAAGAACAGAGAGATACGGCCATGTGATGGGCCGCTGTCTTTTATACTAATTAGCTAATAGCCATCGCCGACTGTGGTCTCCGATGGTTAAGGAAGATGACGGTATATCATTATGAGTAATCGTTTAGGTACAAATCTGAGTACGTAGATAGTCTGCGATCTGTCTTGTCATCCAGTATAGGATTTTAGTTTGTCCATTTGTTGCCACAGAGCAGCATTTTCTTTGTTGCGGTCTGTTGTCCGAGTACTAATGTACTATTTCGACCGAAAGTTCAGTCACAGGTCACAGCCTGGGCTGAACTGAACCTTTTCCAATTATATCGCGGGTCGGTCGGGAAATCCCGATAAATCTCCTGATATAGGAATTTTCCACGCGTTGAACATCTGAAAAAGTGAACGTCCGAGGTCACAGGTCACAGTACCTGAACTTCCGGTCGAAATAGTATAGTAATATTTGAACCAAAATGGCGTACTCGGATAAATTAAGTCCTAAAGAGGAGGACTCGGTCCTGGCGGGATCCGAGCGCAAATACTTCACGGCTAAACGGAACGGAATCATGGTGGCATTCCATATGTACGGGGGACTAAGCGAGAGATTATGACCTTACACCCCACTAGAGGGGTCTAAAAGGAGCGCACGAATTCCGTGTCAGATGGATTGAGGTTGGTTTTTCAAGTTTCTGTGATAAGTTGGTGACTTGGTCGTGGCCAGATTGGTGGCTGTGTAAAGGACTAGTTGGCACGGTCGGATCTCAAGTTCCGGCCCCATTCCGGCCCGGATTTCCTCTTCTGTTTGCTGGGTGCACCAGGCCAAGTTTCACAAGAAAGGGCTACCTGGCGCATCCAGAATCCCGACCAGCCAGCAATGGCCAAGATACAAGATTACATGCCCCCGGCTACAGCCATCGCACCTCGTTCCATCCCACCCCCGCGCTATGCCCTCGTCGTCACCTCTGCAATTAGCCTGGCACTCGGCATTGCGCTTGCCTCAGTGTCCATGATGTACAAGGGGCATCACCCGAGTGCGGCTGTGCGTGTCGGTCGTCTTCCAGGTGCGTCCGTCCGTATCTCCATCCTCCGTATTCTATTCAGGCCGCTGCATTCGCAGTTATGGGGTATAACAGTGAGCATTCTCCCTGCGGTGGCTTTCCAGCGCATATTTACTTTGGGCGATCGTAGCGTGGAACGCCTACCATGTATGGATTCCTGGCTCTGCCATATTTATACGGATCTCTGATGCAAATCATCCGCAGTGCGAAATCAACGAAACCTTGATTTTGGAGACAGCACAACTGATGAAATCTCTCGGCCTCGCGGTGGGTGCCGCTTTAGTATACGTCATTGATTTATTTCGGTCTAAGCGCCGCGCGCAGGATGTCGGCTACAACCACGTCAACATCGATGACTGCTATTCGGAGAAACAGAGAAGCGCTGCAGGGGACATCGTTGCGGGTGCGTGTGATTCAATCATTGTCGTATTGCCCTTGTGTCACTAAACTCGGGATCTTCAGATGCGCAGCGCTTTCCGAACGGGATGAGATGGCTTACCAACCAGATTCACTCACTTGGCCTGTAAGACCCGATTCCACACTACGTTTTCGTACTGAGATATACTGAATCAGGAAAGCCGGAATCGTACGCCTCAACCGACTTCGATCGCTCTACAGTAATAATAACGGTTCTCCAGTACAGCGACGCCGGGTGGTTCACCTGCGCACTGTACCCCGGGTCCTTCCAGAACGAGGAAAGGTGTGTGCCGTCCACATTTCAAGCATATCCACAAACTTCCTTCAAAATATTATATTACCAGAGATGCCAGGCTGTTCAGCGAAGAATGGGGCTTCGACCTCCTCAAGTAAGAAGCGCACTCTTTCATGTATATCAGATCCCCTCACGATTTCCTCCCTCTCAGATACGACAACTGCGCTGGTAATCCCCAACATCTACGAATACCCGACCAGTGGGCTAATCCATGAACCCTTGAAAAAAGTCCCTTTTGACGAAATCGCGAAGGAGAATATCATCGGCCGTAAGTTCTTCGTTCATTTGTCTGGCTTTATACGACGTATCTATAGGCTACACGCGCATGTCCAACGCTATAGCCGACCTGGCGAAGGCAACGGGCAAACTGCCGCTACTTTTCTCGCTTTGCGAATGGGGTAGGGTACGGGTGGAATCGCACTTGTCGCTTCTGCTGCTGAAATCGTGACAGGAACAACCGTGGCTCTGGGCCAGGAGGCTCGGACAGAGTTGGCGGGTGCGTTAGAACTAGCTCCCGCCGCATGAAACTCACTCATGAATGTTTGGTGTAGACGACGGGCGATATCAGTCAGTGACCACTCCTCTGTTCTTTGCGATTTCTACTGAACATTGTCATGATCGCATGAACAGCGCCGCATTGGAAGTCGATTGCGAGCATCATTGATCAGTAAGTGCGCCTTCTTCTGCGGTAAGTCTGAATTCCCGACTACCTACATGCTCGACAAGAAATTCGTTTTACTCGTGGGCGAGCGACTTCTATGGCCACGGCGATTTGGACATGGTAAGTACCAAACGCGCTCTGTGCAAGTACAACTCGCCCATACTGACCGATCTGGGTGTCGCAGCTCGAAGTCGGAAATGGTGATCTCACATACGAAGAAGCTAAATCGCACTTCACTGTGTGGAGTCTCATGAAGTCCCCCTTGTTGATTGTACGCATAAATCCTATATCGTAGCTCGACTTTGTGCACCAAATTCAACTAACTGGAGCGCAGGGAACACATGTAGGTCCAGACCCCGCAATTCTCTCAAATCAAATTAATCATGGACGGCGCAGCTGGCGAGCGCCTCTGCCGAGACGCTGGAGATCCTGATGAACACAGAGATCATCGCGATCAACCAGGATCCCGTCGTCGGCACCGCGATCACGCCGTTCAGGTGGGGAATCAACGTGAGCTCAGCCGTCAAGGCGAATGCGCGCATCCCCTGGGTTAAATTTTCTTTTTCAAAAGCCTAACTGGACCCCCAACGCGTTGTTCCCCGCGCAATACTGGAGTGGGGAGAGCCAGAACGGGACTGTCTTCATGTTGGTGAGTCGCTCGCTGCCTGCGCAGTACGACTTGAATGCCGTATCGTATCTGACCAGCGTGTCGTGCGTAGTTGAACGTCCTCGACGAGCCTGTGGACATGTTCTTCAACCTCACGGAGTCGCCGTGGATCAGGGCGGGCCGGCAATATTCCGTCCGGGTTCGTACTCATATCCATGTCCTATCTTTTTTCTTGACGGAATCTTGTCGCGTAGGATCTCTGGAGCCACACGGACAACGGAACGGCTGTGCGTAACGTGAGCGTTGCGGGCGTTCCGCCGCATGGCGTCGTGGCGCTGCTGTTGCGCGATGCGGGCGACGAGCCGGCGGGGATGGAGCCGCGGTGTGCGGTTGGGGATTGGTGTATGGACAAGAACGGGACGTTTGTCTGACTGGCTGAATGCTTGACGTGTATACGTACGAACTGATATGACTTGAGGCTTTTACTTTGGTTTCGATGACATTCTCGGACCTTGATACCAAACAGAAAAAGGACAAGACAGAGAAGCAGGATAAGAGCTGAAGCACTGACGCTGCTGAGGACTAGGCGGAACCAAACCTGAACAGTGTCTGAGGAGAGTTGTATGTTTTGCTTGCTTACAAATATCTTATGGGGGTTGCCAAATAGAAAACTGCTATTTAGCAACCACGTTGTTTTCAACAACAGGGGTTATTACATAAATAGAATCATCCGGAAAGATGGTTGAGAAAAACACACCCTTTCCGATGGGGGAGTAAAAATAGCCCCAAACATGCATGGTGCACTGCGCAAAAACACAATGTTGGCAGAATAGGAGTCGGACATGACATACGGAAGTAAGCGGAAGGTGTCAGTCCGCGACAGCAATGCTGCAGTAAACAAGGCCAACTAGTACCATCGGGGGCTAAGTTATGACGCAAGGTGGAAGTGTCAAAAAAGCACAGGTTGGATTTGCTCACAAAAAATGAAGGCTCTGTAGGGACTTACTTCAACACAGCCACTATTTAGCAACATTTTTTTCGGTGACAAGGAAAAAAATTGCAGTTTTTTGGCCCCTCGAGTTTTGAAATGAACGAGTATTATGTAACCATAATTCCTCTGTACGGGATTTTCGATAATTTGCACACAAGTTGCAGGCAGTGAATTTTTACCTAGTATTTGTGCCATATAGACGCACCCGAATCAGCGGGGCAAAGGCAATAACTTTAAGTGTGCAAAGAACGCTGAAGATCTAGGTATCCATAATCGGACGAAACAAGAGAGCGTGCCACGTGACGTGGCACGGATTGGCGCGCATGATCGTCCACATCCGGAATTCCAAATCCCATCGGATTTGTACTAGATTTGAAGCAGCTTTGACTGGCCCTCTTTGCTCTTCGCCTTGCTCGCTCTTGCTACCCTCCGCCAGGTCCCAGGCTGGTCCGCATGCAGAGCCCAAGAGGTAGCTCTCACCGTTCGCATCGACCCCTATATTGACCCCGTGATCTAGACGCAGTTGGCAGTGCAAATCTCTCCCAGTCTCCATTCAGTCGGTTCCTCAATACCAACTCCGTCCCCACCGATGCGGAGTGCGAGGCGATTCGACAGTTTCTGTCAGGACTCCAGAAGAACTTCGCAGCGTTTAGTGGGGAGATTGGCCGTATGCAGGCAGCCATAAGCGATCTTGCCAGTCAATGTCGCCGTCTGAGGGAGAATATCGACGCACATCAGGCATTGGTCTCGCTCGCACGCAGGCTACCCGAGGACGTTATCCGCGAGATATTCCTCGCATGTCTGCCCTCCACGGGTAACGCGGTGATGAGCTCGAGAGAGGCGCCACTGCTGCTGGGCCAAGTGTGCGGGAGCTGGAGGAAAATCGCGTTTTCGACACCCCAGCTGTGGTCCTCGCTCCACGTCGTCGTCCCAAACTTGTCGAAGCTGCGACTGATTACTGGTGCGGTTGGCGCCTGGCTCACACGCTCCGGCGTCCTCCCTCTTTCCATCACGCTGGCCGTCTCCGCAGCGTGCGAGCCCGGATCCGACAACGTGGCAACGATGCTCGACGTACTCACCCATTTCTCCCGCCGCTGGAAGCACGTCAAGATCACCCTATCCCCGCGCACCATCCTCACGCCTCTCACCAACCTCCGCGTCTCAGACGTGCCCATGCTCGAAAACGTCGCGTTCACGTCCATCGGCAGTGGTACATGGCAGAACCTCGTCGCCCCCCTCGAAATCCCCTGGCGGGCGTTCAATTTCCTCCGGGCGCCCACCATCCGCGGCGCGTCGTTCGCATCACTGGGAGGAAACATGCTTTCTCTTCCCCTGCCGTGGGCGCGACTGAGCTCCCTGAGCTTAACGGCCGGGAACATCAAGGACTCGACGAGCTACCACCTAACCACCAGCGCCGCGCTGCTGATCCTCCGCCAATGCCCCAATCTCACGAGCTGCTCGATATGTATATCGCCCGACCGGAGCGACGACCCAGATATCCAGAACCAGACGTCCTTCACGATCCCTGGCCTTACTGATCTCGCCGTGGACAACCGCGAGCACTCGCAGGCCAACGCCGTCGCGCTGTTCATGTGCCTCCTGGCCCCGTCGCTCAAGCGCTTCCAGTACCACGGCCCAAAATACGCAGGGCGGCTCCCCTTCGCGTCCCTCTTCTCCGCCATCAACGCACTCGAAAGCCTCACCATGGACATCACGGGCCTCATGGCAGATGCCTTCTTGCACTGCGTCGAACTCGTCCCGTCATTGACGCACCTGCGGCTGGAGAGCGGCGGCGCGTACGACCCGTGGTCGGCGCCGGGTGCGTGGGGCCGCGAGGACCCGCCCGTGACGCCGAACGACCTCCTGCGGCTGCTCACGCCGGTGTCCGCCGCCGCCGAGTGCGCGGCCCCGTTCCTGCGGCGCGTCGAGCTCGTGCGCTGCGCGCCGCTTGCGGACGACGTCGTGCTCAACTTCATCACGCTGCGCGGGGAGGCGGACCGTGCACTCACGCACGTCGATGTCGTCTTCGCGCGGCAGCGCGAGTTCGATATCCGGCCGCACCTGCAGGACCTCGTCGCGGACGGCCTGCATGTGGCGCTCGAGTACCTGCCTGCGCCGCAGGTGGCGAGTTATTCGCCGTGGGAGGGCTTCGAACAGAGCGCGTACTAGCTTTTCACGACTTTTCTTTTCGAACATGTCCTCTGGGTTTCATTTCTTGTACCTGTAATTACACCATACATTCTCATTCTATACTTACATACCTTATGCCGCCTTAAATACGACTGCTCGTATTGAATACAGTACCGACAGCTTGTTACGAGTCCTAATCTTTTCAAGACCCGTTCTTTGTCACATACTTCACAGTACATCAGACTTTTAACATTTTGATTGTGACATATTGAGACGGTCAAGGGGGTTGAGGGAGGTCGTCGGGAGCGGGAAGAACGATGACACGCCGTAGTCAGCCCGCGGGAACACCGTGGCCCTGACAAGATCACGGATCATCAACGGCTTCAAGCCCCAAGACGCATGAGTCAACGCAAGCGAAGCATTAGGGGAAGTCAGAGTAAACGATTCCAGGTCGATTCACAGTCGAGTCTGTACTGTGGCAGCGCAGCCAAATCTGTAGCGCGATGATGTCAAGATAGCCGGCACCCATCACACTCTAGCACTTGATAGCCCCCGGCACGCGTTACTGTACTTCTGCGCCATTGTGAGGTAGCTCTAGGACCGATGTTTATCCCAACAGAGGTCGTGTCCAGGTAGGTAGGTAGGTAGGATTACACGGCACGGTCCCGCTCAGGAACGCCGGGCCCAGGGAGTAACTAAGTATACAGGGCACGATTGTATACTATTGTCCCTGGACTTCTGAATGTCTTCCAGGCCGAGCTCACGGCACACGTCCGCTGTAGAACCCAGTCAACACACAGAAGCAGACAAAAACTCACAGAACGGAACACCACTTCAGATCAAGCATTACTCAGGCGAAACACGGGAACAGCGTAGAACATATCAAGGACATCATATGCAAATTTAGCCAACAGTGCGATTGTGGGACGTTGATATATCACGGCTTTTAGGAACTCGGTGTTTGTGAGTTCGGCCATGCGGCGTTGGAGATCTGGCACATCAGAGAAGAGTTTAATAAGAAAATCCGAACGGAGTTGAGTCAGCGCGTCCAGTGCGTCGCATGAGATCAAAGCATGTTCCGGAGTTTCAACCTCTTTTTTGCACAGTCTGCATAGCCTATCAGCGCGAGGCACGGGTTGGTATGCATGGTCCGAGTAACGCAGTACTTCCACGGCAAGTAGGTGAGTAGAGAGCAGTAGGGATGTTAGAGCCTCCCTATGTTTCTGTGTCTTCACCATGATCAGATAGTGCCGCGTAATTGAAGTAATTTGCCTCGGAGCTTTGTCCTTTTGGGGTTCTAGCCGTCCGTGGAGCAAGTACAGCTTCTCTGATGAGTCGATTTCTTTCTGTAGCCATTCCCTTGATAAGATTTCCACCAACTTTGAGTATTCTTCAATTTCCACCACCGTAGTTGCAGTATTGAGAACCAAGTCAGGGCACGGGAATGGTAGTCCTTTAGTAGCCTTTGAAAGGTCCAGGGCCCAGTATCTCTTGCCCTCGAGTGCTAGTTCAACAGCGCTGTTGAGTGCAGCTCGAGCATAGTGCAAATTGTCGAGGCCGAGGAAGTAAGTCAGGTGACTAAGGACAATCAGAAATCACCGAACTCGAAGTGGTGTGAGGCCCGTTTCTGTAAACAGTGGGGCAATCATGGAGCGTGGATGGAGATTAAGCATGTGCCGAATGAAGCTAATTTGAACCTTGCATAATTTCTTGACATGGACTGTTTCACTGTCCGGGGAGACCTCGCATCCGTGGATCAAGTGGCAGTCAACTCTTGCCATATAGAGTTGCTTCAGTTCTTTCGGCGTCAGCCTCCCGGTCATGTCCTCAATCGCCATTATTCTATGCCCACAGTATCGCGCCGTGCGTGCCTTGGCTGTGTAATGGTCTGCAAACATATTTCTGGTTTCTGTGTTCACATTGACTCCTACATATTTTTCCTCTGTCTTAATAGAAAGCAGTACACCTCCGAGATGGAACGTAGGCAGGGGCAGACAAAGAGGTCCAAATATCAGAATGATTGTTTTAATCATATTAATCAGGATGAAGTTCTTTGCACACCATTTTTCCAGAGTTACCAGCTTTGTGCGGAGGCCGCGTGGGGACAGGGAGATAATGAGGAGGTCATCTGCTTGCGCCAGTAAACAGATACGCACACCCGATAGGAAGGGGTCATCCATGTCCGGAGTCATCGCAAGATCGGCAAGGAATAAGTTCCAGAGGATCGGGGAAGCCGGATCACCGGTCAGGAGACCAATCAGCGCTTTAAAAGCGGTGGACTCCATGTCACCGTGACGAACGAAGTATTCCATGCGGGCATATATCATTCTATGCCAGTCGAAGATGATGCCTCCCATTCCCATCCGAATTAGTTTCAACCAGAGCGAAGGCTGGTCTGTGGAGGGAAAGGCATTGGATGCATCAACAAAGGCCACATACAGAGTATGTCTGTGTGCACGGGCCCAGTCTTTCAGGCAGCGGAGAATGAAGGGGTTATTGTTCGTTCTATACCCTGGCCGGAAACCATTCTGCCAAGGAGGGATTAACCCGTGGGCATCAGCCCAGTCCATCACGTGCCAGTGGATCAACATAGTGATTGCCTTCAGGAAGCAGCTTTCCAGAGCAATCAATCTATAGCTATCCGGGTTCTCATGAGGCTTCAGACGTTTGAGAATACCTATGAGAGCAGTTCTGAACCAGATTGATGGTCCGTCTTTTTGGAGGACACACTCGTTGCATAAGATCACGAGATCTTCATTTGGAATCTCAATCAGCTCAACGTATGATGCGGCGTCTTCCCCGGACGAGCTGTCCACTGAATGTTTACGAAGATGATCTTTGAGGCGGCCCATATCTTCTTCGCTCCACATTTTAGAGAAGAACCTTTCAGGGGTGCTGTCAGAAGTTGATTCGGGAAGCAGACTAGCCAGAATCTTGTTAATTTTATGCTGAGCAGCGTCAAATTGAGCTGGGAGCACTTCCGGAGGGTTGAGGCGTTTTTCGAATATACCTTTGAGGCTTTCCGTGCTCACTGAGATGGGCGGTGCTCGTGGATCCGCCAGTCTTTTGATTTCTTTCCAGAACACAGCCCCTGAAGGTGCGTCTACAATTTTCTTGCGGTTTGCATCCCTCATAGCCGTGGGCTTGTCTCGTCCACGGTGTGGCGCAGGGAACTCTGGACGTGTCGGGCACTTAGGTTCTTCTGGCTGGCTGTCATTAGGGACGTCCGTCGAAACTTTTGGGACTCCGGCTAGTGCAAGAAGGGCTACAGCAGGTTGGCCAAAAGACCGTTGTGGTAGAACAGCAGCAGGACCCGTTGTCAGCAGTGGCAGATTGGCCGCAACCTTTGCCATGGATTTGGCCTGAAGGAGGTGACCGCTCGCAGCGGCGTCTTTGATTTTGATGTGGCGTAAGTTGAGCGGCGCTGTACGGAGGTTGATCGCAGCGATCAAGGTCTTCAGGAGGTCGCCGTTCACACACCTCCAACCACACACGTCATTCTTTGCAGCGTAATATACCACGGATCGAATCGCATATTCGGATCTCGTTGATATTTCCAAAGATTTGTGCGTAGGAGCTGCCTGAAGTGCGACTAACAGTCCAAGCAGTTCTGCACGTGGTCCAGTCTGTGGGCCCCAAATGCAGGCAGACCGATTTCTGGCAGAGTTTATGCCCCAGAAGGCAGCAGCACCGGCAGCAGCTGAGTTTTTTCCTGCATTCAGACACGTCCCATGCACAGTAGCTTTAAGGGCCGGTGACGTGAAGTAAACAGGACCGTATAAGGCAAGTAGCTTTTTTTCTTCATCTTTTCCCACGTTCAAAGTCTTGATGAACAGTTTGTCGAGAGGGGTGACATCCGGCAAAACCACGTCAAGTTTCCTCTTCTTCCGTGGGCTTGCCAAAGATAAATTCATCAAGTCAAGATCCATCTTGAGACAAAGTGTAAGTGCAGCGTGATCATATCCTTGTACCCGATCGCAGACAGTGAAGCTAGAAATCCGTGGAAGTAGAGATCTAGAGCATATTGCATAATCGATTACGGTTTCCTGTACCACTATTTTCCCTTGGAAGGATGTAGTGTTCCCACTTTGAGGACCGAGGCAGACCGCGCTGTTCACTAAGAAGAGTTTATAGTCCGAGCATGTATTCAGCAACCAACGACCTCGTTGAGACACGGGGCCTTTGTCCATCGATACTCGTGTCAGATCCAGAGGGTCTGCAATTTCCGAAGCTGTTCTTGCATTTGCATCACCCATGAGTGCAATATCATACCCAGCCATGTATGCCAGTGACAGTGAACCAGTGAGGCCGTTGCAAGGATCTGAGTCGAGAATACCAGCCCACATAGAGCCCTCAGGAAGAAGGTATATATTGTACAGGAGCAAACAGTGGAGTTGTAGCACCATGAAGTCAGGACCCGAGAAATCTTCTCTGTATTGAACAGGGAGCCATTGTCGTACAATTGCGACCACACCGCCCAAGATTTCCCGAAGCAAGCTTTGGGTCGTCTAGTGCGCGAGAGCAGCCGATAGCCATGCGGGACTTCGATGGTATTGTGCTGATTAGGATGCAAGTGCATCTCTTGAAATAAGTTAATATCGAAACGTTCGAGTTCCTTACGGAAGATGGGGCAGCTCATTTGTAAGGCAAAGGCACCATTAATATTCCAACTGTTTATACGGACAATCCGCGCGGTATCAAGAGGGTGGGTAGAAGACGAAGACATAGACAACGATATAGCGGGGGTGGCAGAGTGGGTAGGATGTAAATTCAAAGGGGCAGAACATAAGGTGGGGCCACAGGCGCCACGACACTGCTTTGTCCATTTTCAGAAAGGTACATAGGAAGTAAAGTAAGTGGGGGCTGAGCTGCCCTTAGACATTTGGGGACATGCGGCGCACGTTGCATACCTCGTAGCCAACGCGGGGGCAGTGCTCCACGCCGCAATGATCCAGTCGGCGATGGCCTCCGAGTCGAATATGCACACGGTGTGGAAGTCGTCATGGGCACGACGGATGCGGAAGGGTGTGCGAGCGGCGGTGGGCAGGACGGCAGAGATCAAATTGCGGTCGTCATCTTTGACATTTTGGCCCCACGTCATCGGGCCGAGTAGGACTTCGCGCCCCGGATCAGCTCTAGCGCGGGGAGGGCCACCGGGAGGAGCATGGGGAAAGGCAGCTGGAGGTGCAAGAGGGGCTGTCGGAAATGCGAGCGGCCCAGCAGCGGCTGCGTGAGCAGCGATGGCAGGGGCAAACAAAAGCGGTGCAGTTGCAGCCACAGGAGTGACGACAATGGGAGGGACCTGTACGGAAGCCCTGTAGACGAAGGCAGGGGGACATCAACAGTGGCCGACTCTGCAGCGGGGTATGAGTGGATGTTGCGCGCGACGTCGCTGTCGTCGGCATCGCGGACACATTTGCCATTTACTTGATGAAGTCCTTGAATAGCGCAAGGAGATGCGCATCGTTGGTGGGGCAGGCGCGTGATGCGTGGGTGACGATCCCGATAGACTGCTGAGCGGGCCATGAGGGTCTTGACCGTGTTGGAGAGGGCATCCATTTCCGCTTCCATTTTCGTCATGCGACGATCTGGGCAGCAGACGGGGCAACGTTCTCCAGGGCCTCAAGGCGGCTGTCAACGTGGGTGATCGCCGTTGAGACCGCGGAGAAGTTGGCCGTATGCTTGTTGCTGGCCCTGACGAGCTCAGCGGTGGTGCTGGGGGGAACGTAGCCGATCAGCTGCGCCTGAACACCCTCGAGCGCATCTGCGAGGTTGGCGGTGAGGAGCTTGACATCGTCGTGGATGGTAGCAGTACCAACCGCAAGCGCGTCCAGATGGCGTCGGGTGGTTTTGAGTCCGGACAAAATTTTGGAAAAAATCTGTCCAAAAAAAGTCAAAGTTGCTTCAAATGTCGAAAGAAGTATTTTGGCCTACTCAGAATACCGCGGGAAAGTTTGAAAAGTCCGGACATTTTGTAAAATTTGGCCGATTTCTGGACACGACCTCTTTTGGGATAAACATCGGTCCTGTAGCTCTATGGCAAAAGGGTAGCTCCCTCCCCTGAATTATGGCTACTGCCATTGTTCCTCACATTCTTGAATCCTTGAAGACTGAAACTGGATTAATGTGGTCCAGCTGTGCATGGAGCCTGTCAGGACTGTGTGGTCTTACGCGTCTGTGTTGTATTCAACCCAGACGGGCAATGTGTCGGTGTGTGCGTACACGACTCTGCCGCGTCGGCCCTGGTGCGTGACTCGGACTTGATTGCAGATTGCTCACCAAGTCATTCAAACTAATTCAGATTTCTTTGCTTGCTCAAGCTGATGACCTACTACTCATTGTATCCCTCTCGGTCCGTGGTCTGCGCGTGAAACTGTCTACTTTTGGAACGTTGGTGTGCCGCGAACTTCATCCTCATCAACTTGATTAAAGCCATCATTTTGATCTTTGGACCGATGCTCTCGCCACCTCCTACTTTCCATCTTGGCACCACACAGCTCACCATTAAAACAGACGAGAAATATGTAGGTGTCAACATTCGAACAGACAAACAGAATATATTTGAAGACCACTATAAAGCTAAGGCACGCACTGCACGCTATTGTGGACATCAAATTATGGGCATTGAAGACATGACAGGACATCTAACACCAAAGGAACTCAGGCAGCTTTACATGGCACGCATCAATTGTCACTTGATCCACGGATGCGAAGTTGCTCCGGACAGTGAAGACGTGCACATCAAGCACTTAATGAAAGTTCAAGTTAGCTTCATATGTCAAATGCTTAATCTCCATAGCCGTTCCATGATTGCACCCTTGTTCACTGAAACTGGGATAATGCCTCTCCGAGTCCGACACCTTTTACTCGATCTCAGCCACTTGGTGTATTTTCTTGGTCTCAACGATGATACTTATGCCCGGGCTGCTCTGAATAGTTCAATTGAACTTTCTGGCAAGGGTAAAAAATCATGGGCCAAAGATCTCATCAAAGCTGCGATGAGACTTCCATTCCACTGCCCTGTTTTGGTTCTGTCACGTTCTACATCTATTGTAGACATCGAGAACTATGCTAAACTTGTGCAGCGACTCATGTCGGAATGGTTGCAAGAGGAAATTGACTCATCTGACAAGCTCTACTGTACGGACATGTAAGGAGGCAACACCCCGGCCCACCGTGACATTGGTGTTGCCTATATTTTGAGCAACGACAATGGACGTGATCGTGACCGTTGCCTATTTGGGCAACGCTCGGGGGAGTTTTTTTTTTTTTTCGGGGACAATGGCGGCCACCACGAGCGCGCGCGCTATACTTCCCTAATTGAGAGAGAGTTTCAGTGGCATGCAACGTCAATGCAATTATTATAAACTTGTGTCCCTCCGATTCGTGCCGCTCCCGCTCTGCCACAATATGCCTGCACAACGCGCCTCCAAACCTGCGACAGGCCCGCCGAAGGAGCTAATATCTCGCATTGACCACCTAAAAAGTCTGCTGCAGACCCTTCCCGCATCCCTCCCGGATAACCCCCCAAACTCCCAATACCGATTCTATCACGATGCCGAGCGTCTGTCGGAGGGCGGATATTTCTCAGCAACAGGCCACGCATTAGAGATTTCATTTGAAACTCACCTGCTTGCCATCCAAGGCCGCCTGCTTCGCTTCACAGAGAGGGGAGAAAGGGTCGAGACGCTGCCGAAGTTCTTGAAAATGGGAGTGAAACACATGTCGGATGGCGAGCGTATCTCGTTCCGAGAGGCATGGCTCGAACGCCTCATCAACAGCGCCATGGAATCTGGGTGCAAGATTCCTGGCAAGAAGCGTAAGCTTCCCGCAGGCGATGCTACCGATTCCCAACCTGCCAAAAAATCGAAATCAGCCACCGCCGATGCTCGAAGTGAATCTGACGCGCAGGAGCCTTCCTCTCCCCCAGCGGCCTCGTCTCCCGGCCCCGCAGCGGATCCTCCTGCCAGTGCCACCCCCATTCCTTCGACATCGCACCTTCCTGCACCTTCCACCCTCATTGGGAATCCCAAACAAAAGGGCCTTGCTGCATTCGGCTGGAAGAAGGCCACACCCGAAGATGTGCGCGCATATTGGGCCAAGCGGTCGAGGAGGGATCGGAACGGCGGCTGTCCGCAGCTGAGACAGCCAAGAAGACGGCCGAGGTGAAGAAGCAGCGCGAGAAAGACCTGGCGCGTTTGCGGAAGCAGCGTGAGCGCGAGCGGAAGAAGGCGGGCAAGGATGTGGAGCCAGCCAGGAGTGTGAACGACGTCCTGATGCACGCTGCTACCACCGAATCTCCTGCGGGTGTTGCAGACACAGCAGATATCTCAAGAGCATCGACGCAGGGATGGAGGAAGGCACGGAACGGAACGCAGGGCGGCGCAACGGTGGGGAGAAGCAAGCGCGTATACTGGCTTCATCCTTTCCTGCTCGCAATCATTCAGCCAACACTTGACCGGAACGACTGGTCCCCTTCACGCACCGTCAACGCTCTTCATCGATCCCATCCAGCCCTCTTCGACGCCCCCGGAGCCCGCTTGAATAAGGGGACACTTTGGAAGTGGATTGTTCCCACAGAGAGACGCTTCACAGATGTCGTCAGACAGAAGATCATGAATGGACGGTCACTGGCGGGGAGCGGCCGTACAGGAGTTCTTGCTCCACACCCAGAGATTGTGGAGAAGATTAAAACGACGCTTCGCGGGCTGCGGACGTCGGGGTGCGTGGTCAACGTCCAGATTGCGCGAGCCATCATGATTGCAATCATCCGAGATGCTAAGCCCGGGCTTCTCGAGAAATTCAAATGCTCAGAACACTTTGTCCGCTGCTTCCTCGACAGCACACTCAATTGGAGCTCTCGCCGTGCCACCCGTGCTGCCAAACACATTCCTGAAAATGCCGGGGAGCTTTGCGAACGGACTTTCTTTAGATTGGTGCACGCCATTGAGAACGACCACATTCCGGCCAAGGTTCGTGGCAAACTTGAAGTCTTTTCCTCTTCTAACTCTATTGCCTCAGCTCATTATCAACTACGACCAGACTGGCGTGTACATTCGCCCTAATCAAAGCCAGACGTTCGAAGAACGGGGATCAAAACAGGTATCCGTTGTCGGCAACGATGAGAAACGGGCATATACTCTTGGTGTTGCTAGCGCGGCGGACGGAACATTGCTCCCTCTGGAGCAAGTCTGGTCCGGCTCCACCGCCAAATCTCTGCCCAAATCCACTGCCGATGGCTTCCAGGAAGCGAAGGCTCACGGCTTTCATTTTACTTTCGCGGCAAGCAAGAAGAAGACGAGCCACTTCTCCACGCTTAAAACCATGAAGGAGCTTATACAGTTTGTCATCTGGCCGTACGTCTCGGATGTTATCTCTGCCGACCCCGACCTCGATGAAGATCAAAAGTGTATATTCTTCATTGACATTTATCCCGTCCACACCTCCGAACCCTTCCGCACATTCGTCTTCGAAGAATACCCCAACATTATCTTGATCTTTGTTCCTGGCAACTGCACGGGAATTATCCAGCCGCAGGACGTGGGCCTCCAGCGTGTCACCAAGCATCATTTGCGACAGTCAATGCTGGAGAATCTTGTTTGTTGCCACCAAGCCCAGATTGCAAAGGGCATCTCCGCAGATAAAGTCGCCTTCTCAAACTCGTACCCCGTTCTCCGAGATGCCTCCGTTCGCGCCTGCGTGGATGTGTACACCTGGCTGACGAGTCCGGATGGCCAGGACATCGTGAAGCATGCGTGGGAACGCTGTGTTGTACCAGGGAAGGCCGAGTATAATTTTGGCTATCCCTGCCTCTCCAGCCGTGAATCCCGGAAAGCCCTGCGCAGGTACCTCCAAACGGACAAGATTCTCGCGGACGAAATCAAAGCGCGCTTGGGCGCGATTACTCTCCCCGACACTCCACCGATGGGGGTATTGTCGACACGGAGATCATAGATGGGATTGACGCCGAAGACAAGGAACTGGAGGATGATGAGGCCACCGACGATTCTGACATTCCCCTTGCAGATGTTGTCCTTGATGCCCTCGGACTCCATGTTGATGCCCCGACACACACCTACAACACCAGGAGATCAACCACAAAATCGTCAGGAGGGCTGGTAGCGGCGGACGCAGCCGAAGATATCTGGGCATTTAACGATGAGGGTAGACTCTGGGAGGACGTCGGAGCACCTGTCGAAAAATCGGATTCGGAGGGCGAGGAAGATAGCGGCGACAATTATGACGCTGCCAGCGACGAGGAGGAGTAGAAACGAGCTCATAGATTTTTTTTGGAGAATATTAGATTTTTTTTTCGATGTCACGCTATTTTCTAGGCAACGGACCCCTCCGTGAGCGTGACCCCAGTAAAAATTAGCAACGCAACGGACACGATCGTGACCGTGACCGTTGCCTCCATACATGTCCGTACAGTATCTGTTACACGGCCGTCGTGAACCCCAGAAGGACAAGGCACCAACGCAAATAACTTCCTGTCTACGGCACTACCTAACTTTGGTGAAAACTCAGAAGCACCGCGAGGCTATAACCTCCATTCTGCTCTCTACTCACCTGTTAGCCGTGGAAGTCTTGTGTTATGTTGATCATGCGCATCAACCTGTGCCTCGATCAGAGCGGTTGTGTAGGTTCTGTAAATCGGAGATTGAGACGCCTGAACACGCCATGATCTTATGCGAGTCCTTGACCACATTGGTTGATCGCTGTGTTTCTCACAAAACTCTTTTCTGATTTGCCAAACCTGTGACACTGAATGGTGGAACTCTCAAACACCGAGTTCCTCAAGGCCATTATTTATCCAAGATCGACAATCGCACTCGTTGCTAGGTATGCATTTGATGTCCTTGAGTTGTTTTATGCCGTTCCAGTGTTCCGTCTAGTTGCTTGAGAGGCTAACCCGTTGATGTGCTAATATTTTTCGCTTTTTTATATTTGTTTAGTTCTACTGCGGTGAGTCTAACTGTGTCCGTGAGCTCGGCTTGATGGATATAGGAGGGCCCAGGGACGAAGGTGTAAATAGTGCGTGTACACCAGGGAAATTCCTGGAACCGGCGTTCATGAGTTGGACCGGCCGTGTAATCCTACCTACCTACCGTTGCATGTGTATCAATTGATGGGCCAATCTGATGCTGATGCAGGTTCAGCATTCATCTTTCTCTTCCACACCACCACGATGCCCCTTCCATTCTTCTCCTCTTCTCCTCGAAGGTTCCTTGAAAGTCCCGGACATCCTGTATTTCCCCCCTCTGGCTGTTCCTGGATCATCCTTCAGTCTCTCGATCTTTCTGGAGCCTTCACTCTCGTGGCTCTTGGAAAGTACAAATGGCTTTGTGTCCTCATCTTCTCACTGGCTCTGCGCTGTGTCGCACTTTTGCTGTTTGTGGCTCTTTTTGATGCGCTGCGTCGCATATCCGCCACCTGTGGCCCTATTTATGTACTTACCGCCCTTAGATTGCACTCTACCTCTACCCTAGCTCTTCCATCCAGTAAGCACAGTCTTTACCCTCCCCTTCTCCAACAATTCACCTCTCTTGCAGATCCCTGACGTGATACAATCTGAATACGAATCCGCCACCCACCATCGCATAGACCCACCGGTCATACAGAATCTCGCTCCCATTACCCACGTTCAAGTTGGCTGTTGACGACAGCGTGGGAGGGGCCCTGGAGCTGTGCATAGCCCCACACGGTGGGCGGCAAAGGGTAAGTTCCTTTCGTTCGGTTTTTTGGCGCCCCGTCGCTTAACAGCTACTCATCGCCCTCGCCCTCCAGCTCCAGTGACTCCAGCACTGACCCATACTGTTCCTGTCTTGTCCACATCCCCTCATATGCATACACATACCCGCCCACCTCTGTGGCCTCGTGCAACGCCGCAATCAGCAATCATCCCCCGCTGCCTCCCCGTCCGTGTCGTCCGAGCCTGCTGCCACCACAAGGCGCGCATTCATCACGCTCGTCGTGTGCTGCTACGCGCTCAGCGACAACCAATCGTACAGCGTGCCAAGCACCTCGTGCCGCGCCTGCACCCCACAAGCAGAACGTGCTCTGCTGCAGCCTCACCTCTCCCTCACTCACCGTCACCGCCTCGCGCCATCACAGGAACTTGCGGTTGCGGCGCGGGCGGCGAGTCTGAGTGCGGCATGTGTACGTTTTCGGAGTCGCGGCAACACCCACGCAACCTGGTATGGTTTCATCCCTGTGCGCTCGCGTACATATGTTCGCCACCCATGAACAGATTGTGAGGACGAGCTGGTCCCTTATCTGTACTACTTACTCCTGTTGTCAATGCTGCAATGATATATATCCATTTTTTCCTGAATTGCATTATTATTGTGCCCGATTTCAGAGGGGACTGTCATTCTAAAGACTTCTACTTGCTGCTATCTGAGTTATATACTGATGTGATGCCACAGTGCTACAGAGCTATGGACTGCCACAGAGTTTTTGGTCTGAGCTACAGATCCCTACAAACAATGGGTCAGTCTACAGCGCTACAGTAGCTATCACGGCTATGTACGACTATATTCTCTGGTGATTTTTTCCTGATGCTAGAATCAAATCAACTTTGACCGGCCCGATTCTAATGTCAATTCTTGCATCGATTCTCATTTCGATTCTAGGATGATTGAAACACTTATATAGCCCACATATCCCCTCTAGTTAGAGGAGGAGATACTTTGAGTGTCCTCTAAGAAGAGGGGGTTTAGCTAGTCACCACTACACACCATTGACCCAACACTGTTGCGCAACCACATGATCCGGTGATATCCATGATGGCGGCGGCGTGCCTGCAGTTGTCACGGCAGACAATTTGATGTCACCTTCCTTTTTGAAATGTGCAGTCACTGTGACTGTCATCCTGATTGTCACTCTGACTGTCACCTCGTCCGACTCACCGGATGATGCCCCCTCCTCCTCCTCCTCAATCTCTCAAGATCTCAAGCTCAAGCTTTCAGCCTGTGTTTGGTCTTTGCTCGAAAAATGTCACCTTTGGTGATGTTCAAACAACGGAAGCGTGGAGGGAGGCTTTCGGGTGCGTCAAGCTGCATTGCACAAGACTTCCTCGTACTCATGTTCCAGTCTCATAACCATAGATTTGCATAATACCATAGACTTGCATACTTGTTCATACCCATATCAGAATATACTTGTTTCCCAATACCCGTCAATCACACCGTCTTTGCCATCTAATCGTTGTCGGATCCATCGAAAATCTCTCTCTTGAGGTCCGCCGACATCGTCTGAACATCCTTGACGTCCTCCATAGCAAAGCCATACTCAGCTGCGAATGCCGCTTGGTTGTGCACTGTCATGTTGTTCTCCTCCTCTGTGCCCTCCATGCCCTCCTCATCCCCGCCCTCCTGCCATTCATCCTCATCCGCACCAGTGCCTTCGATGCCTTCATTGTCAATGAACTCTTTATCCCTGGATATGGCCTCATCGCTCTCATCATCTGCGGAGTCCTCACTCCCAATGCTCTCCCCCGACTCGTCGTCCATGTCGGAGTTGTCGGCACTGCCTGCAGTGAAATCCAAGTCATACTGCTCAAACACCTCCTTCCCGTACTTGGCAGTCAACGTGCACAAACTTAACTTGTGGTCGCTGCCCCGGGAGAAGAAAGTTGTGGAATTGGGGACAAAGATGACCTCAAGCTTAGCCTTAAGCTTGGCACGGAGGTGAGGAGGGTGGTCGTTGAACCAGCTGGGGTCGTAGCATTGGATTGGCAGTCCCTTTGGGAGCTCGGCAAAGCGAGAGAGCGGTCGGTTGCTGAGGGGAGCAGCGGTACACTGGAGACGTTTGTCGGCAGATGAGTTCTTCCCATCCTCCCTCAAGCTCTGCAGAATCATTCCCTCAACAGATCGTACAAACTTGTCCATTATCTCGGAGTGCTCCGGACGCCTGAGGACTCTTGAGTGGAGCCGCGCTCTGACCGTTCGTCGTCAGATGTGGCCTTCGGAACAATCGTGGCATTGAATCGTGCAGGCGCATGGCACTCTTTCAGGTAGGCTAGGTATGTTGCGCAAAGCTGAACAGTAATTTGGTTAGAATCGCTTCTGCATGGCATAAAACATTGGAACACGTACATGACGTCGGTTTCGAGATGCTGTATTCCGATCTGTAAGGGTGAGAGTCCCACCCAGTTTCTTCACCTCTGTCTTCCAGATCTTGTACATATGAAAGTGAACAAAGTGGTCGTACATCTGAGGTAGCATCACTGTGTCCTTGACGTACTTGGTGTTGGGCTTGAGAAAATCATAGTGTGTCGCGCTGACAAGGAAACAGAATGTATCGATAGCACACATCTGCATTGCCATGTTGTACATGGAGTACGCCGTCTGCATGAAGTTGGGGGCCCAGACAGATATGCCGAGTTTGCTGAGATATGAACTAATAAGGAAGAGCGCACTCTCTTCCAACTTCAGAAAACGCGACATAATCTTGTTTGGCGAGTGAATGTCCTGGACAGCCATGCCGATACGAACTTCGTCGAGGTTCAGAGATCGGGGCCAACTTGACCCATCTTCTTCAGTTGCGCAACTGTGAGGCCACCGAACCGAGCCTCAAATACCTTGACCACGTCAGAAGAAGCTGAGACTGGCACTTGGTTTGAGAACAAGCACATCCAGAGGAAACAAATGTGGTATTGGAAGGCAGTCTGTTAGAACGGCATTAGTTCTGAATCATGGTCGAATAAAATCAAGAATAAAGGATTACCTTTGTGGCAACGGCATCCTTAGGAATCTCTTTAGACAGTACCTGGTACTCACCAGCGGATTTCTTGCAGATACCAGCAGGAGGCTTAGTGGTGGTCTTCGGGGCAGGGGCAGCCTTTGGTGAGGATTGGTGAGCAGACTTCTTCGGGGTATTGTTGGACGTTGAACCGGAAGAGGGAAAAGTGGCAGAATGAGACACAGGTTGGCTACCACGAGAGGCAGGGGAGGCAGGGGATGAGCTTGGTGACTGTTTGGACAACGTTCCAGAGCTGGTGTGAGAGCTTGGAGTCAGTTGCGGCCGGATACGCAGGTCCTTCGAAATTGTAAGTGGAAGAATTTTTCATGCAGAATATCACATGAACTCGTGTCTTTGTATCAGCAGGATATTGAGAAGGTTTACCACACTGGTTCTTCATCTCAATATCGGGTGTGACAACACTGATTGAACCAAAAAAGTGTTCATGATAGATTTTCAAGCAATAAAAAGGAAAACAAAGTACCTGGGAAGGTGCATTGACTCAAGCTGAGCGCACATGGAAGTCAGCTCCTCGCCAAGTCACACCGTCTCAGTTTTGGCGGCGAGAGCAGCCGCCTCACTTGCACCCACGAATTGCTTCCACCTGCGAGGTAAGGCTCTGGGTGAGAGAGGCCTTGAGCTGCTGCATTTCCTGCTGATACTGAATCTTCATTTGTTCATCTGTGCAGTCAGTTCGGTGTTTGTTGCCATCAAGGCACCGGGGTTGATGTGCGTAAAGCCGTTTGAGGAATCCATATTTAGAGCAGTGTCTAGAGATGCGAGGATGGTTTACAGGAAGCAGGCTGTAAGAAGTACTCATTGCAACTCCCACTAGACGACATTTATTCTTGGGTGCCTTGTTCTCGATGGAGGAAGGGTGCACGGAGCCAGAAACCGAAATACAATAGATTGATAAGAAAGAACAATTCTAGGACAATTGGTGGATCCTTTTCTGGCTTTTTGGTCTTGTACTCATGGGTAGCCCAGTAACACATCATCGACTCTCTATGTATCTTGTTCCATAGATGTCGTGAAGTCTGTTCGGGACAAGGAAGGAACAAGGATGTAACACTGCCACTGACGTGTCTTTTGTTTTGTTTTGTTTCTTTTACTCTTACATGCCTGATTTCATCATTCTCAGCTTTCTCTCTCGCTGTGCCCACTTCAGAGTCAACAATTGCCTCCACGTTCAACGCCCACGTTCTCACTATTGCCACCACATTCTCGTGAGCTCTGATGGCAAGCCGCCTTGTGATTTAAGCGGGAAAGACCACTGCCGGCGACTCTAGGACGGCAACTGGTGACAACATTGTAAATAGGTGTGGAGATAGTGAAAGGAGGGGCCTTGACAATGGGAGGATTGGAGGTACGTCGCTACTGACAACAAATTCCTCATTTCTCGTTTTCGAGCCGCTGATGCGAGGCTTGTGCCTCATCGAACCAGACATTACACTCTATGCCAGCTGGCAGCCGAGGGTGCGGGCTCTGCTTCTCAAATCCCAGCCAATGCACCTCACGCACCCGTCTGCCCAACTTTCAACTGCACCCAGCACACCTCGCCCCACTCGCAATCACCCCGCAGGTGAGGCTTGCGCCCAAATACTGCCTGATAGGCTGTTATGATGTTGACAGCCTTCGTCATTGTTGCAAACCTGAGCCGTCGTGGTTGTGACAGTGTGTGCACGCATACAGAGCCTGGAAGGGTGGAAGGCGATTGAGACAAGGCCGTTGCAGCCATAACTAGGTCTCTGATAGTAATTTATAGTGAGTGCTGGAAGGAAGGAGCCCCACAATCAATCTTTATTCGTGTGTAAAGAGTCTACAAAAATGGTAGTATGCCTTTTAATACCAAATGTTCCTTTTGGACGCTTGTGGTATGCCATGTGGGAAATAAGGTGTCAGGGCTCAATGACCATGGGGTGCGGTGCTTGCCTTGGCTTTGAGTAGCTCAGAAAGCACGCAAAGCCAGGGAAGGAAGAATAAGGTGTCGTGGTAACTGCTTCATGCGGCTGGACAACAATGAAGGTATGCAGCCGTCCTTCCAACGCCGTCATCCATATCGACTGAATGAACCCGGCACTTTTACAACCAGCAACAGGGTCGTGGAAGGAGATGGAGCTGTTGCCATGATGTTTTTCGAAGGGCGTGAAGAGTTGGGTTTTGTGCAGTAAGTGAGTACACCTAACAGCCCGAGAAGGAAAGACCTGGACATTGATGTCTAAGAGGTCGTATCACATGTCACTTGGGCGTATATAAGGAGGAGAGCAAGTACGATTCCAGTAACCCAAGATGAGCTTGTACATTGCAGAATATAGCACTTCACCCGAGCCATTGTGTACGACTTCATCGAACTTGGTGAGAGCAGGCTCCGAGTCGGGATTATCATCGGTAACAGCAGCAGAGGAGCTGGGCACCAAAATGTGAAGGACTTCTGCAATAGAAGCATCTGTGTCTGCAGAATTGGCACCGTCGTGCATCGATGCAGCCAATCGTCCTCGGCGACAAATCTGACATAGCATGATGAGGTCGAGTTCCCCTTAAAGTTGGTGTTTAAGCTTTGCATGTTGGAAGGAGGAATAAAACACTACATACAAAGATGGTTGTTCATCTTGATTTTTTGAAGCCTTCCGTTGTGAGACTCGTACATAAACTCGGCAAGCTTCATGAGTGGACCCCACCATTTCATTTGCTCAGAGTTATGTAGAGCATAATGATGGTTTGGATGTGTTGTGAGACCTGGGAAAAGGAACTTCGAGGACTGAAGGTAGGCCACATAATGCTGGAGGTAAGTATCTGCTTCTGCAGGAGTGATGGCATAAGAGCAAACAATGTTGGTTGCTGAAATTAGATCGTGAAAATTCTCCAGCAGTTGGGTCTCGAGGGATGCTAGGGCCTGGGGATAAGGGTGGCGCCAAAGCTCAGGAGCGATCAAGGGTAGAAAAACTGTGAATAAAACCAGCCAGTTGTCTGCTTTGAGCTTGCTGTGTGCCTTTTCCCCAAGATTCACAGGAGGATGGTCAATCCAGGAGGGAATAACCACTGTGGCAAGTCCTGCATGAAGAGAGTGTATAGCTTGAGAATCAAAGACAGGGCCTCAAGGCTGCTCATCTTCGTCATCGTCTGAGCCATAGTCTTTGTCATCATCATTGTCTTCAGGTTCTATAGACTTGGCGACTTGGGTCACTGCAGTGCCGGTGTGGTCCATGCAGATTGAGGGCCTGGCAGCAGAATCTTGCGCAGATGGAATATGTTTACCATGTGTAGGGATATCGCGCTGAAGAAGACTGTCTCGGTGCAGCTCGTCAAGCTCAGCCTCGAGAAGGTCTTGGTCAATCTCCATCGCGCCATCCTCATCTCCATCAGGCTCATTATCCTCGACATGAGAATGAGACCCTTTTGAGCTGTCCGCACCGATACCCCACTTGAGGTGAAGGTGATGCTGGAGAACACCTTCTAACCAGTTATGCATGACTCCGAGCACTGTGTGCTTGACGGGGTCACGATACAACAACTTGTGGATGGAAGACCAGCAGACACCATACTTGGCAAAAATCACCTTGCGTTCGGCTTTTGTCGTAGCGAGAAGCCAGGACCGAGATTGGATTATGACCACGGCACCATTGCGAGGAGTAAAAGAGGCAATATTCACTTGATCAATCTCGCTGCGCTTGAGTGTGCAAAATGTGCAGAAGTTCTCTGAACGATGGCCTGCAAACCCCATGGCCTTCTTCATGGCTAGGAGATCCCCAATTGCAGGGATGATGCTGACTTGGAATAGTGAACCCGCTGGATGATTGTGCGTACAGATCATATCACCATTCCACATATTGAGGAACTGGTCAACGACAGGATCTGCCAAAGTGGTGATTGTTGTGACAGATGGCTCCTTTGGGGGTGGAGTGAGGCTGACAAAAAATGTGTTTTCTAGTAGATGCTGCAGGTTTTCAGGGAGGTTTAAGCAAAATGCCATGATGGCACCACAAGATGCTGATTTTCCCACAATTTTGTTGGTGAATGGATTGAACCAGTCAATATAATAACTGAAGACCAAATTATTTAGTCCTGAAGTAAAGTCGCCCAGACTCTGCCATGCTGGGCTATCCCAGATAGAGGTCATTTGGGCTGGATTTGGAGTATGTAGTTGAGACTGTTGGATCAGGTCCTCCATCCCTGGACATCCCAGAAAGTAGGACAACCATGTTTTAAAATCTTGTGTGCTGTACAGGCACACAGGAACAATCTTCTGGAGGCACCACCCTGTTTTGAGGAACCAGTTTCACAAGCCAAGCATGTTTGAGGGAGCTTGTCTAGAGAGTACGCCCCGAAACATTTTGGGCAGCAAATGGAGCAATTAATGACGGGCTCGATGGAAAGGCGGGCCATGGCAGTTCGAACGTCAGCATGGATGGAAGAAACTGTCTCTTTATCAGCTGCCATTCCAACAATGAGGCGAACCGCTTTCAATGTGCGGGTGGTTGCTTTGTGGCTCAGGCCACAAATCAAATATCTGATAATCGCCTGCGGGGCAGCTGTGTGAGCATATCTGAACACAAATCAGTGCAACATTCTGATAAGACTGATCACTACTCACTTTCTTCGCCTACTGGCACAGAAACATTGACATCTTCTGCTGTTTGTACATCACTGGCAGGCGCTTCTGCTGCAAGACTTGCTTCAGCGCCGAAATCTATAGAAAGTATACTTGCTCCTACTTGTTTTTGGATCACTCACGCCAACCCCAACTGATACTGCTGCAGGAAGCTCAAAGATGAGCGGCTGAGAAGTGCTCTCAGCCTGCGCATGTGCAAGTATGTATAGGGATGGTCATGGGTATGGGTCAACCCAGCGGGTTTCCGGGTCGGGTCGGCCCGGGTACGGGTACAGGTCCCAATTTTAGTAGACCCGAAACCCTTTGGGTACACCGCGGGTCTGGGAACATCGAATTTGTTATGGAATTTAACTCATTTCAGGGCAGTTGGACATCACTACCAGCTATCAAAGGTACTCCCAACCTTTCGTTAAGCACCCGATGCATTTAAAAACCTTAATTAGTCAACATATTTCATGTTTGAAGGTGTTAAACCTTCCTGGCAGGCTTCGGCAGGCGTGATCTGATCAATTCGGACAACCCGTGGACAACCCGTAGACCCGCGGGTTTGGGTCTGGGTTTTCCGGGTTCGGGTCCGGGTCGACTGTTTTATACCCGAACCCGTACCCGTGACCATCCTTAAGTATGTATAAGTTCATGAGAGTTGCCAGTGGCTTTTTGAGATCATACATGTATGCTTGGAAACATTTCTTGGTCTTTCTTGCGATGGTTTCCAACAGTATTGGGATGTAGCCATTTTCCAGAACATAGGTGTTACCAGAAATTGGTAGAGAAATAGAGTCAGTAAGGTTTGACAGGTCAATAACTTTGATCAGGTCAAAATCATCGGCAGAGTGAGAGTTATTCAATACTATAATTGTTATGTCTCAAAACCACTCTGTGACCGTCTCATTCCAGAAAGGGTAACATTCTCCTATTTACCTTATTGTTCTCTGCAAGATGTGACACCGTACTGTGTCCAACGAACTTTCATGTCCCAACCGTCTCTCCGCAAGAAGGCAAAGATCACAGCGCGGCCCCAGGACATGCCTAATTATGAGTTATGTCGCTGTCGCTACAAGGATTGCCACGGGTCTACTTGGGAGGCATCTGATGGATTGCCCTCGCTCTGTAGACTGTTAAGAACCAGGCTGAATGGGACCATCACCCATGACAGTGGCATCGGTCCGGGTGCCGGACAGTTTTGCATAGATGACAATCAAGATGACAGTCCGCACAACAATCAAGATGACAGTCACAGTGACTGCACATGTCAAAAGGGGAGATGACATCAACTTGTCTGCTGTGTGTTGATTTTTTGCCCTTGTGTTTCCTTTAAAAGGAATGCCCTTTTGGGATTGGCATAAACGGCAGGCACTATGTTCAGACCCTGTTCACAGGAGCGTCACACCTGTGTATTACACAAGGTATTTGAAGTTGGTATGTATGCCATAACAGATTGAGAGGGCAAAAGCTGTGGGGTTCAAGTGACAGAGTCCTCAGGATTTTTTCTGGCAATTACAGGGTAGCATGCAAGGATAATCAGTCTCTTCCTTTTTACTCCTCTGACAGAAGAAATGACTTGAAGGGAGCATTCATCTGTGTCTGTAGGGTTATTACCATCCGAAATAGATCCATCCACATTGGCAGTGAGTTCCAACCCATCCTTTGGTTTCAGAAGTGGGTGCACATAAAAAGGAATCACATGTCAACGGATAATCTTGCAGAAAAATGCAGGCTTGGCCAGGTAGATAGCCTGCACAAGATGCTTGCAAAGAGCATAGGCATCATACTTCTGCTGTCCACATGAGCAAGTCCACTGGCAAACATCAGTCTTGTATTCACGAGTCCCAAGTGCGCACTTTGAGAGCTTCATCCAGTGAGCCTTGAAAGCCTTCTGCCATGGTGTAAGAGGCTTCGAATGTCCCAATCGGTGGGCGCTGTTGAAGATCTGCATCTTCGTCTCGAAGGAGGGAATCACATCAGTAATGATAAGATAAATGAGCTGGTCAAGTCGGGGATGAAGGAGGTGATGAAGTGTCTCATGCTTTAGATAGAACCAAAAATTCTCAACAGCCATAGTGGTGTGCCAGCATCCAATGAACTTCGGCTCACTAGTGCATGCCCAGAGCCTGTATTTTCAGGGCAATACCATGCACTCCACATATATCCCCAAACCTCGCAAAGTCTGCGCTGATGACAGAACTGGTACATCTTGAAGACAGTATCATACTGAATTTTTGCTGAAGTTCGGGTACTTCCTGTGCGATCAGGAAATAATGGATGCTTGCAAAAGTGTTGGATAAAGATGCGAGTCTGTTTGTGATGAGGTGCAGGACAGAAGACATGTCTTGTCTGTGGCAAAGACAGTCTTGTCTGGCTCAAACCATGAGTCTGGTCCATCCAATCTATCAATGGCATCCAGATCCTCTTTGAGGTCCTCTTCATCGTCATCTGGGGAGTCTACAAAGCGCTCAAGTGTGTCATTGTCAGTTCTACCTGCCCCTTTGAGTTGCCATTCAGGTTGATAATGAGTTTGGGCTGAACAGGTGCAGAGTTCAAAAGTTGACCATTGAATTGAACTTTGATTGTCAGAATAACCTGTTGGGCGACCTTGAGATGCTCTTAAGGTATGAAAGCAAGTAAGAAACATTAATCCCATAGAAATAGTGAAATACAGTACACAGCAGTCCAGAGAGATGGATCCATTTGATTCACAGGAACAAAGGTACAATCAATCCAATTGAATTCTTTAAATGCCACCTTCTCATCATAGGGTGCAGGATGGCGTCCAAGAACACATAGACGACCTTTTACAACACGAATGGAATGCCAGAAGCACAGCTGATACTTGATATCATCAGGAAGCTCTGCAAGAAATGCATTGATCTCAGTGATATCCTTGTCACTCAGACATTGGATAATCCTAATCTCCCATGTTTTGACAAAGTGGCTGATCAGTGAGCAAATGTACTGCTCTTCTGACCTGGCTCCCCATCCTTTGACCTCAGAAGAAGGAAGCCAAGTGGAAGTCCAGAACCAAAGACTTCTCCAAGCAAAGCATAACACTCGAAGCCGGACACCACCCTCTCACTGGTGCACGGGCCTCATTTGTTTGGCAGGATGGATCCATCACTCAAACCCTCATTAGAAGTCCCCAGTCCTACTATCTGTATAGGTCCAAAGTACTCATATAATGGCTGGAATAGAGCCTTTAGGCCCCTTGAATATAATTATACGCCGCGAGGCTACCCAATTAGTCAGCAACAGTGGATTTGCACAGGTGCCCAGGAACCTGTCAATTGCCTTTTTGGGGGATCTGGCCGAAATAAATTCGACAAACACTCAAATCACCACCAAAATTGACACAATAGGCTTCAATTGTTCACAGTATGTATGCCGTCCATTTAAGAAAAAGCTGCCAATAGGCCAGAACCTCTAAGGTGCCCAGGTTCCCAGCGCGTAATAGTAGCACCCTGTCCCAGTGATATACAATTAGAGTCAGAGTGAGCTCTGAGCTGCTGATTGTGTAGTAATGATGCACGAAGAGGTGTAGTGAGCAAGCTGGGAGATATATACAACACTTATGAACACAGGGTTCAATATATCCAACATAGATCTCGCGGAGAGGTTCACAACAGCGACTCCCGGAAGAGTTGGCCAACATGACCATCGCAGAGAAACGTGATCGTGGGATACAAGGATCAGCTGAAGCTGTATCCACAGGACTGATGCTGACACAACACATGAACAAACAATATACATTCAGACAGGGGGATAACGGGTTCGCGGAGACCTGCCTGGGCAGACATAGTCCCATGAAGTGACTCGACCGAACCCTGGGAGCCAATCATATTGCTGGGAAAGTTTCAGCAAGGCCTGAAGTACCGCAGCCAGACAAACACCTCATTGCCAAGCAAGCCAGCAGGTTCACAAGGGCAATAATATAACCATAAAAGGCATTGCAGAGTCATCCGAGACGGCCTGGAGTGTACGTGGACACCCCTAGGGTGGAGCCACCAGAATTATACCCTTCTTTTGACTCATAGTTACTTAGTATGTGTATTTAGATTTCTCAAAAGTAATATAAAACCCCAGTAAAAACTCACAATTCAGTAGTACATTCCTGTTCCCCCGGAGCTGCGACCTCAGTCAAAAGCTTACCTAAGGACTTCGGTGGCCTCTGCGCAGAGTCGCAACAGATTTGTTTAAATACATTTCTTAGTGATTATTGTTCTAAATTTGAAGACCTTTGATTTGTTGGCTAAGCTAAGTCTCGGGGATAGTCCCAAAGCACTCAGGAAAGGTACCTCGTGGAATTGAGACTGCAGCAGGAGCTCAATCCAAGGTCTGCTGTTGAAATCAGGACTACAAAAGCAGAGCCTGGTCGCAGTACCCAAGTTTTGGTTGTTGGAATCGGTCTTCAAGTTCGGTCGCAACTATAAGGCACTCCAGTGTGTTCGGGGTCGATCCCAGGAGATTGTGCATTAGTCTAAGAAGTGTTTAGACATTCTTCAGAAGTGTCAGTGTACCTTCGTGAATCCAAGTTCTTCATCTGAACTTAATATTGTGTGTTCGCAGAGCTACTTATTGTAATCCCAGACTTGTTTGGAGTGTTCATTTACGAACTATAACAATGTCTTGACCTTGATTTCACCGTGCCAAATAAAAGAAGTTCAATCTTAACTCTAATACTTGAGTAACGACCTGACCTAAAATTGAGGAAGCACTGCTAGTGGTTGTGTGGTTGTGGTAGTTTGTTGTGTGTGAATTGTGTTAGAGCATATCTCGCATAGCAGCTATTTCATAGCTAGAGACAAGTGCACCATTTCAATGCAAAAGATGTTTTTTTTTTGAAAGACACGCGTCTTGGGCTAAGCTTGCCCTGAATTCTTTGAAAGATGCTGTGTCTTGCTCAAGACGCAAAAGGCATCCAAGGTCTTAATCAAATATTTTCCGTATCTGGTGTAAGATGGTCAAAGATGGTTGTTAAGACTCTCAATCGGGCATATAATTGACCAAAACGGGGCATCCATTGCATGGTGTATGCTACATCAATTGGATACAATGATCACATCCTCCTTCCCCTCCTCCTCCACGAGATCCTTGGCTTCAGATGTTGCACAGCTCAATGTGATGGCCTGCTTCTTCTTCTCCACCCACTCACCTGCTGCGGCACGTAACTGCTGCCATTTCCCATCATCCCACCTCGTCAATGTTGCACAGAAAAAGGTAGCACAGCAAATCTTCTTGATTTTTCTGTTGTCATCCCAGGTGGAGACATTGCCCCAGTTGTCGATAGAGAAGTGGCCCCCATTCTTGTGGAGGATAACGAGCGCACCGTGTTGGTGCACACTGCAGACAGCACCAATCCACCCACATGCAACGGCCCACCAGTCCCCTTGCTGCTCCTCGCAGACCTCGTGGTGCTGAGCATGCAGCACTCGTGCACGCTGCCAGGGCTGATGCGGCTCACGCTGGAGCTCGAACGGCACAGCATGGTGCTGCAGTGCGCAGAGGAGCACAGGGTTGCGCTCCCCGTGCCATCAGTCGAGATGCAGGTGTACACTGGCATTGCAGGACAAGCTATGCTTTGTGTCATTCCCTCAAGAGTTGAGCGGTGGGTGAGAATTCTTCAAAGGGGGGAGCATCTGCTATCTGGCAGATGTTCATGTTTGGGCCTGTAAACACAGGGATGGGAACCCTACCAAACACATATGAGTCAGCTATCCAAAGAGGGCCCAGAACAAGCAACCCACCTGCCATTCCCAAGATTCAAAAGAAGGCCCGACATTGGCACACTAGATAGAGGGAAAGATTAGGGAGGAAAGGAGAGGAAATGCCACAGGTGGCTTGAAGTTTAGACATGCACTAGGGATGGAGGCCACAAGCGGCATAAGGGTGCAATGCAGTGCAGGTGGAGCCACAGGCAGCAGAAGATGCAACACAGCGCAGGAAGGGAATCAGTGCTCAGGGAGAGGCTTGGAGGAGGGAGGACGAGAGAGGAATGCAAAATGTGGCGGTGATACCAACCAACTTTTGGTTTGTTTGTCCCAATCATGCCATCCCGACAACATCTGATGATCCGATCGGAGTTTGAAGAACTCAAAACAAATCTGCGACGGATCCTCACGGGCTGTTGACTCCCTCCTCAAGCTTGCATCTCTGTTCCGCTATCTGACATCAAGTATGGCAACAGGAATCCTTGCCACCTAAAACCGGACACATTTTCCTCGCCCGGACCAACAGACGATAAATCTGCACTAACTCTGCATTTCCAGCGGCCCAGTGCATCACAGAAGTTTGAGTTCTAGAGAGCATAGATATGATCTCTGCTAAATACCACTACCTTTTATTTCTCGTAAAAACTCCAAGTTGCTCAAATTTTTCAAGATGTAAGATGCCTGGTCCAAGACAAAGATGCTGTAAGACATGTTTTCAAAGACCTAAGATGCCCTTCTTAAGACAAAGACATTCAAAGATGCCATCCAAAGATGTAAGATGTCAAAGACAAAGGTGTAGTTTTACTGATGCAGGGCTAGATAAACTGAAGCTCGACGATCAACCTACGATGGCTCTGAATAACGAATCAGGGCCTTGAGAATCAGGATTAGTGAGCCAGAGATTTGGAAGCCATTCATTCACAAATCTAGAGACTACAAGTCTGAGCAGTGAGAGCAGGCAAATCGACGGCATGTGCTCACTGCCGGGATAAGGAATGCAGATAAAACGGAACTCAGAGGTGGAGCAAGGTCAGCCGGTCGATGGAGAGCGCTTTGGAAAATTTCCCTCTGGTGACACTGTGCTCGACAGATACTCGAATTTGAAGCCTCTCACTTGAAAGATTTAAGTTTAAGACAGTGCTTTCTCCAATACGCGTAGCCATCAGTATTAATTGCATTTGATCGCTCTATGTATGAGCACCATGGCCACCAATATCTCCAGTCTCGCCAAATTTTCAGAACAAGGAGCGAGAAGAATTCCAAACTATGATTCCAAAAAGAACTCTGTCAAGACTAGACCAGATTGGGGACACCTTGTTCTGAAGCGAAAGAAAGGACGGTAAGGGGCAGTATGAGCAGAGGAACCCATGGTCTTGGTCTTTTCCTCATTTTTTTTATTTGGACCTTCTCCAGCTTTGTTTTAATGCCATCGGTTACCTCACTGAGCATTACTTCGGGTATTCGGATGTTTTCCCCTAGTGTGGCAATGCGACCGTGAGGGCCCCATCACAGGCAGACGACACCGAAACTACTTTAACTATTTCACGGTTGAGCACTGCGAATATCTAATGCAGATGTACATCTCTTTTGCTTGTTTAATTCGTTAAATCTTGTGTCACTGTTATCACCAACCAGGTGGTATTATTCCACTACATCAATCTTTCAATCTTCTGACATGATACATTGGCCCCCCAAATGCAGATGGCGAAGGATAGATTGCATTTGCATTTTTATGTGTCGAATTTTACTGAACCTGTACACTGTTGACTCAGGACTCGGTATTCTCCGCGTCTCCTGCCCTATAACCGCAGTCTGCGCCATGACCCTTAAAACTCGAAGATCCTTCATTTCCAATTCTCGAGCCTCTCCTTTGACAAACTGCACTCCAGCTCGATCCGCTTGGCAGCAACCTCTGTTCTGGCAGAAAACATGCAATCGAAACTCGCCACTATTGTGTCGTTCTGATACGTGTCCCAGCCTGGAAAAAATATGACCCTCGTCATGGCAGTCATGTTAGGACAGGGTGCGAACCTGGGAGAATCGGCATGCCATGCTTGTCCACCAGCGTGGTGATGTTGAATGCCCAGAGAATGCAGGCTACCTTGATGCTGATGGAGTTGAGCGCAAGGTGCATGCCTGGGAATTTCCTCCGCCCGAATCCGAAACACAGGTCGAAGTTGAGGAGCCACGGGTTCGTTGTCTCGATGAAGCGCTCAGGGCGGAATTCATCTGGCAATGGGAACATGGCTAAAAAAGGAGGAATGTCAACGGGGATTTTATTTTTGTGACTGGGAGGAAGTACTTGGGTCACGCATCATGACACTGGCACATTATAATTGGTTCAAGACGTTGAGGTAACGTAGAAATCCTGTCGCTTACAAGAAATTCATGAAGAGGCTGGAGCCTTTTGGAATAAACCTTCAGACGAGGATTAGAAAACCAAAATCAGAGCAGAATATAATTATACACATTCCATTGTACACGTTGTCCATGGTCACTGAATGGGGAGTGCCGCCGAGAACAGGATTTGGTCGCCATCTGGTATCGTGGTCGTTCAGCATGTGGCCAATCTAAGCTAAAGAAAAATACCTGAGCGCCTCGTTTACCACCGCACGAACATAGGGAAGCTGTTTGATGTCTTGGAAACTGGGGAGACGATTTGGCCCGACGATGAGCTGCGGATTGGTTTTCATCTGAACTCCGAGATGCATGAACTTGGAAAACATACATCTAACTCCGCCTGCGCCTTGCGCATGACATGCGGGAAATTCATCATCGAAACTAGAGAATGATGGATATGTTCACCAGATCTATAAAGAATACTCACGAATGAACGCAGTTATCCCTGTGGTTGTCTGCCGAAACATCGGTTTAGTTATACTCGTAAAACAAACAAATCTCTCGCCGTATCGAGCCCGTTCTGGAACGGGCTGGCAACCGCGTACGCCACCTCCAACTCCGTCATACCATTGATATCCATCTCGGAGAGTGTTTGTGCTGCCAGGCATTCTGGGGATGAGCTGTTCTTCATGCGTTCCTTGACTTCTTTGAGGAGCTGGATGAGAAACTTTCTGTCCTCTTGCCTTCTGGCTTCGGGTTCAGCGCGGAACCATTGGAGTTTCCGCTAATACATCGATGCAGAGTCAACGCTGACAGTAAGGTTGAGGGTAGTGAGTTGCTGACCGGCAGCTTGAGCAGGAACGGCAGTGATTCGACAATGTATTTCCCTTGGGAAGTCCGTTAACAATGGAAAATCAGAGGAGAATTTGACGGAAGGCTTACCAGCCACTGATCCGACGGGGATGAAACCCTTTGAGTCGCCACAACCGGGGAGGGGGGGGGGGCGTACCTCGTTTGACGACTAAACACAGTAATGAATTAGTTCAAAAGTTAGTGCAGGGAAGGTCAGACGTCGCGAACATGATCTTGAGGCTGCCATTTCCTGAACGATCCAGTTGTCACCGCTTTCCACACGGCGGCCATAAACCACGGATGATGCCACACTTGCCGAGAATCTGGAACCAGCCAAGGTTGAGTGATCTCCTACCTGAATCAGCAAGACACCTACCGCTCGATGTGTTTCTCGTAGAGCTCGGGTTGCTGGAGGATCTGGAGGATCATCACGTTGGACTCAATGGATTGAATCTCCTTGTACGTTTCTGCCCCCCGAGAGTTGAATCCCAAGTACATAACCTGGGTCAAAGGGAAATCCTTCCCTCATTCCTTTACATAAGACTGCACCAACCTTGCGCCATTTGCACCAGACACTGCCGTACGGAAGCATGGCTCCGCGTTTATTGTCTGATAAAATTTCCGAACTGCTGATATTTTAGCTCGTGCACTACAAAATCCTAGCACCAGACTTACGCCACAATGAACCTTGGGCAGCTTGAATAGATATCTGATCGCTTCTCCAGGAGATCCCAGGCCGCCTCGGGACTGTTCAAAACTAAAAACGCAACAATCGGCAACAGTCAATATAAGAGGTGCTACAGACCGACTTATGTTTGGAGTAGATCCCATATATATTGACACGACGGGCCCTACGATGTTGCCAATGAGTGGGTTTTCAAATAGTTTCGTAGTAAAAAAGAAAAACCATAGTGATGACTCCACTGGGCAAACTTCAACCAGGGCTTCAATATCGGCATCTGGTGGCGGTTCCCGATGAAGGACAAACCAATCGGGCCAGGAGGCATCCTCTTCCGCAGTCGCCACCAGCTCACTAGCCATGACATGGAAAAACACAGAGAGAACGCCGTAGAGAGCTTCAACAGGTCGATAGAGCCCCACATCTAGAACGAGAGCTTAGCGAAGCAGTGTGCCATCTAGGCGGTATAGATATATACCTCGTGGATTCGCGTGAAGCAAACTCGGGTCATGTGATTGTACGAACCAGTTTATGCCGCTGACTCCAGCCCGGTTCAGAGCAAGTTTAATGCCTGGCTTCCCACATATCAGGAGATTGGCGCCGGACGGATTCCGACTGAGGCGACGTTAGTCAGAGTGCCGTTCTGTACAACACCGCTTGCAAAAGCATATCAGAAGTCTACTGTGGGAATGTCACGGTCGAAGTCAGATTTGGAAGGAGCGATGCCGAACAGTGCCGTATGTTTCGGCTCGGCACGCCAGGTTGGTAAACTCATTTTGCATTGGACCCTCAAGCAATTGATCCCCCTTCCTTCCCTCGCAATGCTGGAAACATCGCCAGTGAATGATGAGGAAACACCACTCCTTGATTCTGCCCCGACAGTGGCACATCCTGCGCAGCGAAAAGCAGCCTCTCTCATTATTCCAGTTGCTCTCCTTTGCCGTCTCGCCATACTACTTCCTTCAACTACGACGTTCCATGTCATCCACCAGTTTATTTGCCGGCTGTGGTATTTTGCTAACGACCCAGAACGCATTCCCTCCAATGGTCACATGCCGACGGAACTCTGCAAATTGCCCTCAATTGAGCTCAACTATGCCACCGCAGTCACTGCCATGGGTATTATCGACGGACTTGGGTGTAGGTCATATTTCTTTTAAGAAATTTTATCTAATGTCCACATAGCCATGGCGGGATATGCCTCACTCAGTTTCTTTGCGTCGCGATTTGGTCGGAAACCTGCAATTCTGGCAGTCCTTACCGCTGGCCTCTTCTCGGACGTCTGCATGATTCTATCCAATTCTTCCAATCTCAAGCTTGAGCTCCCATTCCTCGTGCTATGGGCGATATCCCAAGCACTCTCCCAGCCGCTCCTCGTGGTGTTCGCCACCAACATGTATCTTGTCGATCTTGTCAGTGCAGAGGCCAGGTGGGATATCTGATCATCATCTAGACCTATCTCTGACCTTTTGTTCGGTACAGGACCGCTTCACTCAGTGCCCTTTGGGGATGGGCTAGTCTTGGTGCGTCCCATTGACTCTTAACTAGGAACTCTGCTCTGAGCCCTATCTAGGCGGTGCTCTGTCCTTCACTGTCGGTGGCACGATTACTACTCGGGCAGATAATGCTCGACCCGTATACTACGTTGCGACCGCCATATGGACCTCGGCTTTGATCTATATCTGGGCTGTCCTACCCGAGTCTTTCCCCAAGGCTCGACGGGAGGAACTACGGCGGCAGAGAGAGGAGCGGGCTCGCAACGCTAGTCTGGAAAATCCCGGAGCCCAGAAACCCGGAGCTGTCGCAGCCAAATTGACCCTCATCTTCGAGCCGCTTCAACAACTGAAGCCAAGGCGCGATCCAGTCACCGGCAAATCTAATTGGCGACTTGTGTATTGTGCCATCCACATCTTTTTCGCCGAGATTGGCGGAGCCTACGCTACTTCAGCGCTCGTTATCCACCTCACGACGCACTACAACTATACCCCACAAGACGTGCGTCCCGACCGTTTGCTCATAGTTCCTCGTTAACATCATTGCTTCTAGACTGGCTATGCTCTGACGACCCTGAATCTCTCCAATGTCTTCGTGCTGACTGCCCTGATCCCTCTCATTGTGCGGTTGCTTCGCCCTATTTACAAGCGACGCCAGTCAGAACCAGAATTGGAATCTACGCAGAACGCGCAAATTGTGACGGGGGCAACAGACCACTTAGACGCGCATGTGATCATTGTATCCTGGATAATCGAGGCCGTCGCCTATATAATTCTTGGATACATGACGACGCAAATGACGCAGCTTGCAGGTGCGCTCAACGATCCTCTATCATCCTATCTTAACGCTATGACAGCCATTATGCTCGTTGGATGCAGTGCAGGCCGTGCTCCCGTCTTCCGTAGCTTGGTGGTCGCTTCCGTAGATCCGCTGAAACAAGGTGCGTCCCATGCGTGCGTCATTTCGATTTTTTTTTCGCCGTGCCAACCTTGTGCAGGCCAGACTCTCGCGGCGATCGAGATGGTCGGCAGCGTTGGGATGTTTCTGTCTCCAATGATCATGGGAACCGTCCTCACAGCGTCAGTATTCTCGCCCTGTTTATTGGCATTTTTTCAACGGGTATTAGGTCTATCTCGACTTTGCCTCAACTTGTGTTCTTTGTGCAAGCTGTTCGTCGAAGCTTTCTTTCGTTTTTCGAGGAAACGTTAACCTAACTATTAATTCCCAGGCCATCGTGATATCTGCATCATTTGTATTATTTTTGGTTGCGGATGGGGACCGATACCAGGGCGAAGAGCCGGGCGAGCTGGTTCTATAGAAATTGTGAATGGAGATGCGAGGGGTCGACTCTGTCAATTCATCAATCAGCTGAAGGTGATCATCTCGATGCACCCTTGCACTCGGTCACCGCGGAGACATCCAAGGAGAGTATCAATTATGCCGTCAACGCTAGCGCCACATTGCACAGCTTCAGGCAGTCAAGAGCTCGCGGGATGTTTAAATGGCACTTTCGACTTCCCGTCTATCTATCGTGGCCCGCCAAGCTCTGCGCTTGACGCTGCTTGAAATAGAATATCCACCGATGGTGGTTCACTCCATGTTTGACGCTATGTGGTCTGACGCTCAGCTTCGCCAGTCAAACCGACTCGGCTGGACAAAAGCGTCCTGGCTAAGATCGGGAAGAAGGAGACCCCGTCGCTCGTCAAGTTCCGCGAAGAGGACGGCGGGGGGTTCATGGCGTCGTACGAGACGTTCCATCAGATCCACTGTCTCGCAAGTCCCCTCCCCACCTCTTTCTGCCTCTGTAAACTCATAAGAATTTTCAGAACCTCTTGAGGAAATACACCTATCACGAGCACTACGAAAATTCCGACCATGCGTTCCAGGAGAAGTCCGACACGTTCCGCGCGCATCTGGGTGCGTCTCGCTGCCGCATGTAATTGCGTTTTAATGACTGACATCCATTGCAGACCACTGCATCGAGAGGATTCGCTCGAATCTGATGTGCGCGTCGGATGTGGGAATGATCACATATGAGTGGGTCCAGGACTGGACCATGCCGTATCCCGACTTCAACACTGTGCACCAGTGCCGCGACTTCGACGCGATTCTCTCGTGGCAGGAAGAGAATGCGGTGCATATTCCCTGGGATAATTTACATCGTCTAGAGGGAGAGGTGGACTTACCAACGCCCCCGTAACCACATGTAGCTGTACCCACAGTATGTATTACTTACCGGGAATATGAACGGATATCGATGCGATCCCGAGTATTATTGTATTATTACTGAGACTCATGGCCAAGTAAACCCGATGTTATCACGTTCAGGGCGGGGATGCCATATGCGATCCGAGGCGTGCGTTAAATACAATCGAGGACATAGAACTCCATTTGCGTCCCCAGTTTCCCTCTCATCTCGTCGCCTCACCACACCATTCGATGGCAAACCACCTCGATGCGCAGAAGATTGCACCCCTATGCCTAAATCATCCCAAATACTACTTCATGCAGCTCGCGGCGACAGAACACCGCATTGACCTGGTGCAGAAATGGAGTGTTTACAAAGGCGCGCATGTTCTTGAGCTTGGCTGTGGGCAGGGCGAGACCACGGCGGTGCTTGCTGCGGCAGTCGGCCCCACCGGACATGTTACAGCGGTGGATCCCGCCCCGCCGACCTATGTTGGGTCACATCCATGCTTGGGCGCACTATCTAATGACCACTTTTGTTCATATTTAGGCTCGCCGTTTACTGTGATGCAGACCCGCGCCTTTCTTTCAGACGGGATATTGGGAGCGCAGATCACCTGGCATACCTCAGACGTCGCAGCCTATCTCGCTAACGACGAGACGCAGTACGACTTCGCGGTTTTCTCGCATTGCTTGTGGTGCTTCCGCACATTCGAAGATATCACAAGCATTTTCGGGGTGCTCAAGGCACGGGGCATTCGCCGGATCTGCATCGCGGAGTGGAGTCTCTCGTCGCCCAACATCGAATCTCAGACGCATATCCTCGCGGCCCTCACCATGGCCGTGCTCTCGAACTGCGAGGAGGCACCCGAGCGCAATGTGCGCATGATCATATCTCCGCACGGTATCAAGGAACTCGCGAAAGAGATTGGGCTCTCGTTAGAGAGTGAGCCGTTCATTGATACGCGAGGCAAGGGGCCATTGGATGGGACATGGGAGGTCAATACTATCCTGAGATCCAGCTTCACCGACAGGATCGATGAGTTCTCGCGGAATGCCCGGGAACGGAGTTTGATTCTGGCCTTGCGGGATGCGACTGTTGCGAGTCATGCTCAACATAAGGGCGCGATAGAGTCTATGGACGTATGGTGCGCGGCATTCTCGTCCGAAACGTAGAGTCTCGTAGCTACTAGATATGCAGCTCAATTGGAATCAGATAAATTTACAGTTACAGTACTGGTCCCGCGTTGAACGTCGAGATCGGTACTCGGATACACCGTGCCTTGTTACTCCCGGATGTTGTTATCACAGCGCCGGTTCGGATACAAGGTTGGCCAGAAAAGGTCTCCAACTCTAGAATCTATGCACATCTTCCCATGAAAAACGGAAGCTTTCAAGGTGCATAGGAAAATGGGGATGAAATGTTAAGTTGCTAGCCGCTGGGTACGGAATGAAGTGATGTGGGCATGGCCGCATGGTCGGGGGAATTTACGTACCGGGGTAGGACAAAATTAACGATGACTTTGAGCGGATGTGCACCGGACGCTAACGTGTGTACGCTGTGGGTCCATTCGGCAACTAGGGCATGAACAGATTCCAAGGTTCTGGATGTGCATGTGCACGCTGTGGGTCCATTGGTTCCCTTCGGCCTATAGTCTCCCTAGTCAGACCATAGATCAAGGTTTTTTTTTTTTTTAGAATTTTGGTGGGAAAAAAAACCTAGTATATGGTCTGATTTCACTGGCGCGTCCGAAACCGTAGGTCGGCCTTCCGGATTAGGAAAGTCCTAATCGGAAAACCCTTCCTGGAGCTCAGTGACATTATGGTGGGTTGTTTTGGCCCAGAGGTGATATATATTGACTTCCTAAGGTATATGGTCTTCAAAAAAATTGTTGAACTAAAAAATTGGGGGTGTGGTACAGGTTTTAGTTTGCGATGGTGTGGCTGTGCATGGAAGTCGCACGACAAGAATTTTGGTTTCTGGCAGCAGCTTAGGTGGACAAATCGAAATAAAATTACTAATAGATACCTGGGCATGCTGTATAAAATTAAGGCCACTTTAAAAGTCATACATACACGTAGTGGCCACAGAGCAACAGTGGCAGCGGAAGGTCAACCTACGGTTATCACATGACAAGTAAATCTAGACTATTCGGCCTAGGGCTTGAACAAATTCCGAGGTTCTGGATTTGCATGTGCACCGGACGCTAACGTACGTTGTGGGTCCATCGGTTCCATTCGGCAACTAGGGCTTGAACAGATTCCCAGGTTCTGGATGTGCATGTGCATGCTGTGGGTCCATTGGTTCCCTTCGGCCTAGGGCTTCAACAAATTCCGAGGTTCTGGATGTGCATGTGCACCGGATGCTAACGTACGCTGTGGGTCCGTCCATTGTTTCCATTTGGCAACTAGGGCTTGAACGGATTCCCAGGTTCCAAAATTAATGACGCCTCTGAGCGGAACTGCGCTGAGTCCATTGGCCTGGGCCTGGATGTGCATGTGCACCGGACACTAACTTACCCTGCCCTAATAGTGAATGTTACAAGGTGGGTCCATTGTTTCGATCGAACATTTGTGTCAGTGGTACAACGTGAGAATCCCAATGGTGTATCAGATAGGTCCGATGTTGTATCTCCTGCAGGCAGCGCTGATTGCAAGGCTGATTGAAAGCCAATGGGGTCACCGGCATTCAACCGTGGGAAACCTGCCATACATAAGGCAATTTCTTACGTTTTTAAATCCCCTGATCACAAAAACTACTTACCATAGACCATTCGGAGTGCCAGAAAACATATCTCCATGTATACAGTACAAGGTCTACTTGTTTTGAATGCCAGCTCCCCCTTGGGAGAAGCACCCTCTTTATAAAATTATGTGGCTCCATCCGTCTGATTCGGTTTTGTTTGCCGAGACCTGCTATAAGTTGGCCGACATGACATGCTCTGTAGCTTATTTGTTCACATTTTCTTTATTCGTTCAGGATAGATAAGACCGTAGTTTAGTGCTGATCATGAGGTATATTTGCTCAAAAATCGGTCTTCGCGGTCAAATCTGGAAGAGGATACTGGACCGCTTCGCGGTCCAGCAATTGTTACCTTACAATAGCACCCAAATAGTATGCCGTTCTTCAGGCGTTATCGGTTGATATCCGGAGCATCTAGTTACGCAATCTACTCCATGATTCGCCATGCAGTGGTTCTCTGGGACTCCTGCCACCCGAAAGTGACGCCCCAAATTTTGCTTTTTGTGTGCTCTCCATAGCTGCTTTGCAGAGCTCTATTCTTTTTCATCAAGCGGCAGACTTGTTCCAGAAGCCGCAACCAGGTCGACCGTGTGGCCTCCTCCATTGACGATGCAACACGCCTCGAACTTGGGTCAGTCGCCCCAAAACTCGGGACAGGGTTGAGTTGAGTCTACCAAAAACTGCCTGGAGTCGGAATCCCCCCACATTTACTGCTACTCACTCTGTCCGCCTCAGACTATTTTATCTCTCGCGCAGCCATGTCGACCAAATATTCCGCTGTAAACACCATAACCGACGACGAGCTCTCTGAGATGCTGCTCCCCGATGCGAAGTTGGCGCGCAGATTTCCTACCATTAGGTACCAATGGAAGAGTTGGGTAGGCCTCCTCTCCTTCGTCAACGGCATCATCTTCTGCGTAGCAATCGCTACCTTTGTCGTCTCAGCGCGCTCCAGAGCTCATCTCACCGCTGTGCACTGCGCAGCGCGGCTTTCAACTTTCTGTGAGGGCATATATATGTGAAAATCGAATTTACCTTCTCTGATTTTGCGACGCAGCGCCTGCATACGAAGCTGTTGAATACAGCACGGTCAAGTTCAACGGGACGTTCCGCCACCCGTCTGTTTACCGCGGGACACCCACACCCGAGCTCGATGCTGCTTGGGACAGGCTCACGTTGGATGGTTCGTGTAATTCAGAGCCCATGCCCGTCTGTGTGAACTAACAAATTAACATTTACCTACCCGTCTACCTCCAGTCCAGCCCTTGAGTATTTCCATGGAAACACTCGAGAGAATTGGCAAGGTTGACCGGCCATCGCTGGTGCGCTACCGGGAGGAGGACGGCGGAGGGTACATGGCGTCGCTTGAAGTCGTCCATCAACTGCATTGTTTGGTGAGCCAATTGCTGGTGCAACATGCCCCACTCCTGCTGACCGGTAACCCAGAACATGCTCCGCAAATACACCTATGTGCGCGTCCAGTAATTTTGTTTCATCTGAGATGACCCGAGCACTATGCATAGAACGATTATTACATGAATTTTGACAAGTCGTTCACCATCAACCCGGACACCTTCCGGACGCACCTTGGTACGCGCCCCCCCGTACCGCATTGTTGATTCTATTTCACCATGCGCCAGACCACTGCGTGGAGCTCCTCCGCCAGAACCTCATGTGCATCGCGGATGTCGGCGTGATCACCTACGAGTGGGTTGATGGGTGGGAGCTCCCGTACCCGGACTTCAACACCGCCCATCGGTGCCGCAACTTCGAGAAAGTCCTTGACTGGGCGTACGGCCACTCGGTGCATGTCCCCAGGGAGAACGTGACGCGATTGGCGGTCGATTATGAGGTCGATTTAATTGTTCCCCCGTAGAAATCTGAGATGTGAAGTTACGGGTATCTGCTCGGGGCAAGCGGTATATATATACTTGAATAGGGTTGCCTTAGCGTTGTAGTATTATTAGGGTAGGTGTACTCGGATACGGGTGCCCGAGACAAAGACGTCGGTTTTTACGAAAGACCGCGGGTATCAGATTAGTTCACGATTTAGTTCCAGACGCATCTCGTACGCACCCTAGCCTTTTCTTACTACCCCCCCCCCCCCTCCCCACCGCCCCGGGCATACCTACTACTCGGACAAACGATTTCTCGGGCCTAACCCAACCGTTTTCCGAGATCTTTGGTTTACTACACTCTCTGGGATGTTGACTAACAGTTTATAGCAAAAGCTCCAGCACATTAGTATGTTATTGGTTTATTAAACAAGTCTGTGAGTTTGGTTACCAAGTCTGCCTACGGAATGCAAAAAACGTGGCGAGCAGGCAGACTGGCACTATTCGGGACGATCAATTGGGCTGGGCACGGAGTTTGAAAATTTTCATCTCGGTTGCTCTGGGCTCAAATTCTATAATTTTTTTTCGGTCAAAGCCGGAGGTCGAAATGGAAAGTGCATCCCTTCCTTTCTGTCTCCTCAGAATTTAATTTTCTGCTCTGGGGGTCTAAGTCGAGTTTACATGAGAAACTTAGTTACCGGACCGAAAGACCGAGATCGCCGAGCATTGCGTCATCGGCACCACTCAAAATTTCAAACTCCGTGCCCAGACCAATTGCCATTTCTGAATAGCACCAGTCTGCCTACGGCAAAAGTGCTCGCCACATTTTTTGCATTCCGTAGGCAGACTTGGTAACGAGTGTATAGTACTCGGACAGCAAAGGAATTGGCGTCGTTGAACGAGAAATCGTCGGTTTGAGAAGAACCAAATATGTGGATGGGGGTAAAAGACGGATTGCAATCGATCTGCCGATTCAGTTTTTCCTCAAGCGGCGCATGGAAAAATATATTTGTAATTCTTTCTTCGGTGTCCGAGCTCCCAGGGGGGGATAGCCTTTTCGTCAAGTTGAAATCAAACATCGATAGAATGCCCATGAATTCGGCTTTCTGCACCCCCGATAATGAGTAACGACGAGATTAGTGGGAGTGGGACTCGGCTGACGCTCGGCTAATCGTCGTTTTGGGACTCGACCCTCGGCTAATGGTAGAAGTGGAGGAAGAAGCAGAAAAAAAATACCCACAAATATATATATATAGAGAGAGCACCACGCAGTGGGCCCCCGCGGCGAGCGGAAAGCTCCGCACGGCGGGCCCAGCGGCGAGCGCCAAGGGGGGTCCGCGGGGGTCTCCCCCCCGCAAGAGGATTCATGAAAGGGAGGAATAAGCATGAAAAATATATATTCTTGGTAATAGCCGAGCCTAAAACCCAAGGGATGTGCCTTCCGGCAAAAGGAGGGGGGTCTGGGTGGAACACTGTTCCCCCAAGTGGAACGTAGACTGACCGAGGGAACATTAAATAGATCCAATAAATACTTTGCCTCGCAAAGCTGAGGACTTGCCGATGGCTGCCGAAATTGATGTAGTGATGGTAGCAGGCGGCTGTGCCATCATTAGTGGTACTCGCTTAATTTGCGCGAGTCCCACTCCCACTAAGTAATGTAGTATAGACTCCCCGATAATAGTCCCAACGAAATCCTTGAACTCTTGTGGAGCAAATGTGCGTGGATTGAATACATTAAAAATTGACAAGCTAATTGAATGCCAATGTGAGCTGGTCGACGCCCGAGCGTGTCGACTGCGCAAGCTTTGGGCCGCCCTTGTTTAACACCAGATTATTATAAATACTGCTGAAATCAGGCCCGCAAGCTTATTCAGATGGGTTTTCACTGAGTTGAAGTTCAAGGTCATTATTGTTTACTAATCAGGTTCTTGCTGTTTATATTCAAGGGACCTTCAGAGAATTCGTACAACTCGAACCAAAGGACTGTTATCAAACCGGTAAGGGGCTCTGCCGTTTGTCTCTGCCGCTTGTCAGCCCTACCCACTTTACATGTATGTGTTTTTCCTTGAATCTCCCCTGCTCGCCTACTTTTGTATATCAGCCGACGCTTACTTAACGCTTATTTAGCGGGTCCTGTGTTGCCAATTGTGAGGGAGGGCGTGGGAGACCGGGGCGATCGGAGTCGGAGTTTTTTTACAATACATGCAACCTCTTTCCAGCCATGTTCCAACACCGGACTCGGCGCAGTTTCTTCTCGTTTTACAGGTTTCTCAAGGCCAGCGCCGCGACATCTGTCGCGCCCGCGGCGCAGTATGGAGCGAGCTTCGAGTTTGCCGTATTGCCGCTGATCTCAGTCCCGATGGACGCATGGATGATCCAACTGCCGTCATCCCCTTCTGCTCCTGCCCGTCGTTTCAATTCTGATGTTGCCTCGGTGTCCGTCAACTGCCGTCCAGAGCCTAAGATCTTTCCTTGGTGCGTATTGCACTGATATCCAGATCTGGACCAACACTAGTTCCATTTTGATGTTGTGATGGCCGCCTGGTAGCTCCCTGCGGAGCTGCGCTGGGGCTGCGTATAACGTACATTCGACAGCATGGATGCTGCGCCGATTTTGTCTGCCCCTTAAACAGTGCTCCCATCCCGACTGGACCCGACATCTTCTTCATCCCATCGGCAATGTCGGGAGCCCCCTCTGAATGGACGCTGTCCGTCGTCGACTTGAACGGAAAATCACACTCAAGATCATTTCCCGAGTACGAAAAGGCACCATGGCAAGTCCGCCTTCTTATGTCTGTATTCGCATCTTAGCAATGTTTCAACGCAGGCACCTCCGCGTGCCGTTTGTCTCTAATAAATCATCTCCTCCGACGATCATCGACTTGGCAGACGCTGAAATAATCCCAGAGGCGAATAGCGGGTTCTTCAGCAAACTCACGTTTGGGTGGATGACACCCATTATGTCGTTGGGATACGCACGCCCACTCGAAGCCTGCGATCTATACAAGCTGCAAGATGAGCGAACCGCCGCCGTCATCGGCGATAAAATTCTCGAATCCTTCGCGCGACAGCGTCGAATCGCGGACGAGTATAATGCGCAGCTTGCGGATGGTAACATCAAGCCGGGGTGGCGAGCGCTTTGGTGGACGCTGAAAGGCGACAGAGCAACAAGAGAGAAGAAGTGGAGAGAGTCATCTGGGAAAAGACAGCCGAGTTTGGTCTATGCGATGAACGACAGTGTAAAGTGGTGGTTTTGGTCGTCTGGGATTTTGAAAGTGCGTGCACTGCAGTATTCGCCTCTCACGCTTATATATATATATATATATATATTAAACAGTTGTTCGCGGATGTAGCGCAAATCACTACCCCGCTGATTGTCGGCGTAAGTGCACGAAACGTGTAGTGAATTGGTTTCATGATTTCACACGCGGTTTTAGGCCATTATCGACTTTTCAACGGACTCCTACGACGCTCACCAACACAATCCGCGCGGCAAGATACCCCCCATTTCGAAAGGGATCGGTTTGGCACTCGGCTTGGCAGGCCTCCAACTGATAACCTCGTTATGCCAGCATCACGCCTACTACAGATCGATATCCACCGGTGTTCTATTGCGCGGCGGCTTGATTACAGCACTCTACAAGCAAAGTCTCCGTTTGACCTCGCGCGCGCGCGCCACCGTCACGAACGGCAAGCTCATTACGCACGTCGGAACCGATGGTGAGCTCTCGTCCGCGTTTTTTTTTTTTTCTTTTACCATCCCGGCGTATTCAGTCTCGCGAATCGACTTCTGCGCGGGTTATTTCCATCCCGCGTGGACGGCTCCGATCCAGACCGTCATCTGTCTGGTCCAGCTTCTCGTCATCATGGGCCCAAGCGCACTCGCTGGCTTCAGCGTCTTTTTCTTATGTTTCCCGGCGCAGAGCTGGCTCATCAAGTTCCAGTTCTACATACGTAATAAGAGCATGCGGTGGACGGATAAGCGCATCACCCTCATCTCGGAGATCCTGAGTGGCATCAACGTGATCAAGTATGTTGCGTGGGAGAAGTCACTTTTGGATCGCTTGGTGGACATTCGGAAGAACGAGATTAGGTGCGGGTTCTTCTGTTTTTTGAGGAGTTGGAACAGCGATGGTTGAAGCAGCATATGGTAGATACGTTTATTTTTTGATGCTGATCAGGTGGGCGAACAGCGCCGTCGCGTTCTCGTTTCCCGTGATTGCCAGCGTGCTCGCGTTCATTACGTGAGTCTCTTTTCATTCGGACGCTGCCGTGTAATTCTACCTACCTGCCTACGTATCCACCCATTGAACCTTTTTTCCGCTCAATTACTTATGTTTCACCAGGTATTCACTTAGTGGACGTAAGTGCGTAATCATCTGCTCTAAGTGGGGGCTTAATTTGTATTACACAGACACGATGACGGCGAACGTTGTCTTCACCTCACTCACGCTCTTCCAGTTGCTCAGGGTGCCCATGATGATGCTGCGTACGTCATCCTATTTTGAAGTGCGTCCGGTATAATTGATGGTTGAACGAACTTGTAGCTGTCTCGTTCGGCGGCATCACGGACGCGTACAACGCCGTTACGCGCATCTACCCCGTATTTATGGCGGAGACACTGGAGGAGACGCGCAGTACGAACCCCGAGCTGAACGTCGCCGTCGACGTCAAGGGCGGCGCGTTTACCTGGGACGGTCCCCCGCCTGCGGATAACGACGTCGGCACCAGGAAGAAGAAGAAGACTGTATCGCTCGAGCTTAAAAACTCGGAGAAGCCCGAGCCCGTGTTCACCCTCCAAGGCGTGAATCTGTCGATTCCGAAGGGGAAGCTGTACGCGATCGTGGGGTCGGTGGGGTCGGGTAAGTCGAGTCTGCTACAGGCGCTCATTGGGGAGATGCGCCGCACGGCGGGCAGTGTGGAGTTTGGGGGGTCTGTCAGCTATTGTCCGCAGAGCGCGTGGATCCAGGTGGGTGGACGTTCAGAATTTATTTGAACTTTATATGATCTTTGACTTATTATTGATTTTTTGTTCAACATAAAGAACGCGACGATTCGAGATAACATATGCTTTGGACGGCCGTATGAGCCTGAGCGCTACTGGAAGGCTGTGCGGGACTCGTGTTTGGAAGCTGAGTCAGTAGATCATCGTATTCCTAGAGGTGATTTGACCTGACGGGCGATGGTTACTTAGTTTTGAGATGTTCACCCACGGTGACATGACCGAAGTGGGGGAGAAGGTTTGTTTGTTTGTCTTTTACCCTAGTCAGTTCCCAGAATAATGTGATTGTGGTAGGGAATCTCTCTCTCGGGCGGACAGAAGCAGCGTATAAATGTCTGTCGAGCTGTATATCGAGACGCTGACATTATGATCTTTGACGACCCGTTATCTGCGCTCGACGTACATAATTTGGTTGCTATCTTGATTGTTCTCTAACCTTGCTCGTTTTTACAGGCCCATGTAGGCAACGATGTCTTCCGGAACGTCTTGCAAGCCCCTGGAAAAACGAGGATACTCGTCACCCATGCGCTGCACGTCTTGCCTCAGGTAAAAAACAAAATCATGCGTATGGACTGAGTGGCACTAAACTATTGTAGACGGACTTCATTATCACCCTGACGGACGGTGCTGTTGTCCAACAAGGCACGTACGCGGAACTCGAGGCCCAGGCAACCGGCGCGTTTTCCAAACTGGTCAAAGAGTTCGACATTCACGACAGCGCCAAAGACGAGGGGGATAAGGATGGTGTTGAGTGCGACGTCGTGACGGAGGAACCCGGACTGCACATGGAGCCCGGCGGAAGGCGCAGAGCGGCACCTGCGCTGATGCAGGAGGAGGATCGCGAGACAGGTGCAGTCGCAAGTCACGTGTACAGTAAGTACGTAAAAGCCGGAAAAGGTAAGTAATTGAGGTCTTCCGTGGGTGCTCAGTTAATTATTGATGTGCAGGAAAACTGCTGCTACTTCCGCTCATTGTGACACTTGTCCTTGCGCAGGCGACGAATGTTGTCGCGTCGTACTGGTTTGTAGTTCCTCCATTTTCTCCGTCAACAAACACCTCACTAAGATGATATAATTTAGGCTGATATACTGGGAGGAGGTGTATGTTGGAGTCGATCTTTGACCACTTATAATTAGGTTAATATTTGTCTAGGAAATGGCCAGAACCCCAAAGCTTCTACGTACATCCCTCCTTACTTCTGCGAATCTCCATTCTGACGACTCTCTTAGATGGGTATCTATGCAGGGCTTGGCATTCTTCAGGCTGGGCTATACTTCCTCATGGGAACTCTATTTGCAATTTTGACATATCACGCGAGCCAAGAGTTACATCGTGTTCGTACTTCTTTATTATACACTCAGGTATGTCGCGGTACTGATTCTAATTTTTCACAGGTCGCCATCCAGCGCATCATGCATGCACCGATGTCGTTCTTCGAGACGACGGTATATAAATCTACTTGGACGCATCTTATTGAAATTAATCGTCTCATGATAACTCCAGCCCATTGGGAGAATAACGAACAGATTTTCCAAGGGTGCGCGTATCCTCGAGCCAAAGCATATGTACCTTTACTCATTCTCTTGCGATAGATATCGGCGAGTTCCTCCCGAAAATTTGACCTAAACTGGTGCTTATTTTATGGCAGACACGATGGACAACGACATTGGAGACAACTGGAGTGCTTGTGCCAGCACTCTTGGTCAGATCACAGGCGCCCTTATATTAATTGCCATTATTGTGCCGTATTTCCTGGTGCCTATTGCGGTCATTTGTAAACATCGTATTTCCTCCTCATCATGTACATCTCATATTTTCCCACAGCCGTCTGCTACTTCTACATTTCTATCTTTTATCGTGCTAGCGCCCGAGAATTAAAGGCGGGCTTTTTATTTTTATGTTGACCAACAAATTGAATTAACCGTACACATCAAAGCGCCTAGGTAACGCCCTTTCGCATCGAGATATGATCATTTTCATCTTCCCTGGCATTCCAAATCAGATTCTGTCTTACGGTCCGCGTTATACACCCACTTTGCCGAAACACTTTCCGGATTGCCGACTATTCGGGCATATGAGGAGAGCGCGCGCTTCAAAGTGGACAACGAAACACGTGTGGACAACGAAAACAGGCCAGTGCGCGATTTAATATCTAGTTTCTGTAGCCTGATTATATCGTAGGTCGTATTGGCTCACCGTATCCAATCAGGTCGGTTAACCTGGCTTCCGTGACTGCGGCCTTCGCTCATTTATCTAACAGAGATGGCTTGCGCTTCGCCTGGATGTACTAGGGATGGCGCTCACATTCATTGTCGCTTTACTCGCCGTCACAGCTCGTTTCACTATCTCCCCCTCTCAGACTGGTAGCCTCCCTTCATCAACCTCATTTCCGCGTTCTTAATGCCGTCCCTCCCAGGTATAATGTTATCGTATATTTTGGTCGTCCAACAGGTTCACATCAACATTTGACTTAAGTGTTTTGAAGTTCATCTATCCCCAGGTGTTTTCTCAAATGGTCCGGCTGGCGGCTACTATCGAAAACGTATGTTCTACATGCACAATGAAGTCGTGATATTTATTGATCGTATTCTTAGGACATGAACAGCGTCGAGCGCATTTTGCATTACGCCGATGATATTGAACAAGAGGCTCCGCACCATATTGAGGGGAGCAAACCGCCACCCACTTGGCCTTCGGAAGGACGGATGGAGTTCAATGACATCCATTTGGCTTACCGTCCTGGTCTGCCTCCAGTTCTCAAAGGGCTTACAATGCATATCGCAGGTGGGGAAAAAATAGGCATTGTCGGAAGGTAAGCGAACAGGCATCATGTTTTGCGTTGTTGACAGATATTCCGTGTCCAGAACTGGGGCTGGAAAATCCTCAATCATGGTGGCCTTGTATCGTTTGGTCGAACTAGCGGCCGGCTCGATAACCATTGACGGCCTGGACATTTCTAAATTGGGTCTCGTCGACCTCCGCCAGTCCATTTCAATCATTCCGCAGTCTGCCGTTAAGTCTCATCTTTCATCTTCACATATTTTTGTTGAATGGGATTTTGTTTTATAGGTACTGTGTAGGCCAGTTTCTAATCTTCTGCATCCACTAATCATGAGGGAATCAGTTTCAGGAACTTTGCGATCCAATTTGGACCCGTTCGGTACCCACGACGACACATTTTTGTGGGATGTCCTGAAGCAGTCGTTCTTGGTCGACGGGGGCTCTAAATCGCAGGCAAATCTTGATACGGAGAAGGATGCCTCTTCTGGGAGCCTAGGGTTAGACACAGTGATAGAAGGCGAAGGCAGTAATTTATCTTTTGGCCAGGTGCGTATCGTGCTGTACTTGTGGAACCGTATATTAATCTGGCCGCTTACTATCTTCTCTTCAGCGTTCTTTGGTCTCACTGGCTCGTGCCATGGCAAAAAACTCTAAGGTACTGGTTCTCGACGAGGCTACTGGTGTGTTTTCATCTCTCTCTAGACTCTCTCGGATGATTTCTGACTGCAATTAAGCTTCTGTGGACTACGAAACGGACAAGAAAATCCAAGAAAGCATAGCCCAAAAATTCCACGATCGCACCATCCTGTGCATTGCTCGTGCGCTATATATTATTTTTAACATCATCGTTACCAATATATCCCATCAGACCGTCTGCACACGATCATTTGGTACGACCGGATTTGTGTGTTAGATGCGGGCAAAATTGCGGAACTCGACACTCCCATGAACTTGTATACAAAAAACGGAATATTCAGGTCCATGTGCGACGAGTTCTCAATTTCGTTGGAGGACATAACATCTGCTCGCGAGCGCTATAAATTCACTCACTAGGATTTCATCCTTATACTCCTCTTATTCCAAACACCAAGGGTTTTTTATTTACTGAAATATCCAGTATCGTCTCCCCTACTGTACATAGCGACCTAACGGAATAAATGGCTATTCGACTAAATACAATTGCTATGAACCATTCTTACAACGGCGGCTCTGCCAGATCTACCTCATTCCCCAACCTTTTCATCTCGTCTGCAGCGATGTGCACTTCATGGTTCCGGCTCCACTCAAGAATCCTATCGAAGTTCCTGCACTGGTGCCAGGTATTGAGGTCGGGAAACGGTCTTTCCCAGCCCTTTATCCAATCGTAGGTGATCACTCCGACGTCCCCTGCACACATCAAATTCTGGCGAATAATCTCAATGCAATGGTCTGGTAAAATTAGTGTTCATGTTTAGCAAGTAGATATAGATCTTACCTAAATGACTTCTGAAAAAAACAGGTCTATTGTGCTCAAGGCTTTGGACATCCGGATAATGCTCCTTATAGGTAAATTTTCGCAGCATGTTCTGTTGGGAAACAATTAATCTGCTATTGTGGCACTACGGGTGAAGTCTCTGACATACCAGGCAATGCAGTTGGTGGAAGACCTCGATAGAGCCCAGACTGCCTCCCCCGTTCTCGGGGCTGAAGCGAACATTCGAGGGACGACCCGATTTGTATATCTTCTCGAGCTCTACCTCCGAGACTCGAATGGGACGTACTGCAACATATAAAGCAATAACAGGCAGGTTCGTTGAGACATACGCGTATTATTCTCTGAGACCCTGTCCCATGCTGCGTCAATTGCTGCGCTCGGAGGACCTCGGTATGGAGACGGCAAGGTTAGGTGGCCATTGTAACGGACATTCTGATATTCGACTGCTTCGTGCGCAGGGGCTAGGATAAAAAGACTCAAACCACAGATAGCAATGAAGAGCACACAGGGAACCCACAATATGTTGAGAGCAGTGAGACACACTGAGCCGTGTTGTTGCTGTGTCGGGTAGTCAGATACAAACCAACGAAAAGTATCGTGTAAAGTGTGAATATCGCTACATGAGTCAACCAAAGCCTAGATTGAGGGGAGGTCTGTCTGTCGTTGAGCTGAGGATCAGAAAGATCCTCTTCGTTGTCGACAGGAGAGTATTTCGCAGAGGAGGACATTAGAAAAGGCGGGGGATCACTGAACGTTTCAAACTCAAATAAGTCAATGACCTGTGGCTTACGTTTCCCGATGGCCTATGTACACACATGTCAGAGTGCAACAATTCGGATAAGTTCAGCATACACCTGATGCGATGTAGTACCTTCCCCGGCTGTTTCTTAACGGGACCACGCCGGAATATTCCTACCTACGTACCGAGCTGGGAGTCGGAAACTGCGACAAAACAATCTTCTAGAAAAGAGGGAACATTCAGAAGTGACGGAACCCAATCCACTTCGGAAGCCGTTCCGTGAAGGCCACTGACACAAATGTTCAAGCCCTAGTTGCCAAATGGAAACAATGGACCCACATTGCGGCATTCATTATCAGGGCAGGCTAACAGTGTCGCTTGCTTCACGGTTGTGTAAAGATGAGCAGTGAGACCCCAGAGACACCCATTGCAACCTCATTGGGCGAACACTAAATGATGCCAAAATCCATGCATGATACCAAACACTGAAATCCCTCTTGAGGCCGCTTGCGGCAAGTCTTTGATGTATTCACTCGGTTTACATACTCGCGGGATTCTAACAGCGATTTTGCTGGAAGCATGGTAAGTACAAGCTTTGGAGCCAGATCGGACGGACTTGAATGGGCTTCAAGCTTCAAGCTTCAAGTTAGACACCCGCGAAGGCTTGTCTTTTGATTTCGTAAACCTCTACTCTTTTGTGAACCGCTGATATGAACCTCATGCGACTTTCTTAGACTCTCAGAATGCTCAGGGACTCGGAGCTGCGATGTGTGTGTTCTCCACTTAAAGAGCCAGGCGAAGACTCCATCTCACCAGCTTCTCGGTCAATTCACACCATTCTGGCCATCCTGTTCATTTGAATTATCAGGATCACAAGTGACAGCTGCACCGGTTCGTGAAAAGCTTTGCAAGGGTCGAGCTGGCTCCTCCTTGCAACAAGCCTGGTTCGAGATTAGCTCATGGACTCTGGAAACATCAGTGGTTCCCAAGCGCAACTTCGGAGAACCGTGTCATGCACTGAGTCTTATCCTTATCCTCCGGCGTCTTTACTTTCGACTCTAAGAAGTCAGCTGTTCTCAGTCGAGACCAGGTATAAAACCCAGAGCAAGACTCGGAAGTGAACATCACAGCATATTCCAAACATGCAGTTCAAACAGCTCCTGTCGTCCCTCCTCCTCCTTGTAACTCTTGCGGCGGCTGCACCGCACCCTAGTGTCTCGGGTGAGCACGAAAGATTTGACAGCCGTGAACTCTAAGCTCAAAATTTTTAGGGTTGAACCGCGTGAAGTCGTTCAGCTACGACAAGGCGGCTCGTGGTAAGCCCGCCATCCTGTCACGAAGAATATTGTTCAAGACTTGCCCACAGCACCTGAAGAATTCACCGACGACATCCAAAGCATTTACGAGCGTGGTGGTAAGTGATTCTTGTGCATATATCAGTGTGACGCAAGTCCTCACTCCATATCCCAAAGCTCCAGAGGAGTTCACCGACGACGTCCAAAGCATCTATGGGCGTGGTGGTAAGTGATTCTTGTGCATAGACTAGTGTGACGGAAGTCCTCACTCCATATCCCAAAGCTCCAGAGGAGTTCACCGATGACGTCCAAAGCATCTATGGGTGTGGTGGTAAGTGATTCTTGTGCATAGACCAGTGTGACGGAAGTCCTCACTCCATATCCCAAAGCTTCTGAGGAGTTCACCGACGACGTCCAAAGCATCTATGGGCATGGTGGTAAGTGATTCTTGTGCATAGACCAGTGTGACGGAAGTCCTCACTCCATATCCCAAAGCTTCTGAGGAGTTCACCAACGACGTCCAAAGCAGCTATGGGCGTGTGGTAAGTGATTCTTGTGCATAGACCAGTGTGACGGAAGTCCTCGCTCCATATCCCAAAGCTCCAGAGGAGTTCACCGACGACGTCCAAAGCATCTATGGGCATGGTGGTAAGTGATTCTTGTCACCTAAGGAGACACCTATTTCATTACGTAAATCCCCTCTTAGGGGGTTCTTTTGTAGTACCGAAACCTACCTAAGAGGTCCCAGGCTCCGCGGTGCCTTGAGTAATATTACTAATATAGAAGCCTTCTGCTTTTGGCGGCAAATGTTCGTAGCCTCCTAGGGGGGTCCATTCTGCCATATTCCAGCACTCCCAAGCAAGCAAGTCTCAGTGCAATGACCATTATGTCTTTGGTAAATTTTGGCCCTCCTTGAACACCATTAGCTTCCAAATAGACCTGCATGGTGGCTTGCAGGGTGGCCTGCATTTTTTGCTTCATTTTGCATAAACCACCCATTTTGTGCATCACATGGGACTTATATACCCATGTCTACATGTCAAATTTTATGATTTGCCAGTGACTATGTGTGAAATGAGATTCAACAGCACCTCTTTTGGTGCCCACCTTTGGCCAAGCTTGGCTTCCAGAAAGCTCCAAAACTCCATGATAAATATTCTCAAGTGCTGATATGCTCTGAAAGGGACCCCAAGCAGTATTTTCTGGGTGCTGGATTCAAAAACAAAACAGTGATAGATCCCCCTCAGAGCCCTCTACAGACCAAATCTTCCACCCAAATGCTGACTGCATTGACTGCAACAACAACAGTGATGTAAATTTCAGTTGTCAGTAATGTTCATGCCATCGTAGAGTGGATTGACACCAAAGTACAGTGTTGTAATATTCCTTGGTGCCCTCTGCTGAACCAAATGTTCCAATTATATGTCTTTGAAACTCAAGTGTAAAATATTGTGCTCCCCAATCCTCATTTAGACCCAACCCTCAGACCTGCCTGACAGCTGCTGCAGAACTTTTGCAAGACTTTGTTGCACACCAGGAGCCTTTTGGAGGGCTGCAAGGCCGTGCACTTACTGTCATCCACCTTGCCTCACTTGTTGGGCACTAGAGATGTCGAATTATATGATGAGAGTGATTTCGATCTTATAGGACATCAAGGATATAATTCCAAGTTATAGATAGGTTTTCTCATCAAAGTGTTCGCAATTTTGGTGGGCACCTGAAGTTGTGTAGGCCTCCTTCCAGGTCAGGATACTGTATCTGGAGACCCAGGAAACTACAATGTAGCCAGTAACAACCATAGTAATTTGAAACAGAAAGTTCCTCCTGTTAAATCCAGTACTCTAGTGGATCTCTTCAGTAGACATGCCACCAAAAGAGACCGAGGGAGGGTTGACAAATGTTGATGACACATATTGATCGGCCAATCAGATCACGAATAAACATCGTCACAATGTAAAACATTTATTGTGAGCTTGATACTTCATATAATTTCGATATGAGGATATCAAACAGCAGCTGGAAGCAGCCCCTCCTATTAGAGTCGATAGAACTCTTGTATCTGCCCTCTAAAAAAAAAATCTCGGGTGCACAAAGAGTGCCAAATTCAACCAAGTTCTAGTGTTGAATCCTACATACTTGACTTTAATATCTGCATCAACTTGCCTACAGAATCCCAACTACTCTTGGTTATTCAATAAGGCTACAGGGCCCCTCTGAAATGTATTTCAATGGCAGTTCATGTTTATTGACTGTGCTACAAGGTCAATTAGAACCTAGAAACATCGAAATTTGACATATGGTACTCATGAAGGTCTAATTATTCCTACCAATGCATGTAGACTGTGTGTATATTAATACAACTGATTCCATGGTTTGATCCCCAAATCCAGTGAAAGAAGCTCACACTAAATAGAAAAGGAGCCTTTCGTTCATCAAATTAATGTACAACCAATTAAATTAGAGCTGAAGGCAATTATGAGAACCTATAAATAGCAAGTTCATCTCATAGAGTGCAATTATATCCCAGATACTTCTGACAGATTTTGAACCTCAAACTGGTGAGTGTATTAGAGTATGCATGTCTCAATGCACCACTCTGATGTGAGAAGTTCCAGTTTTCTCTTGACTTTTAAAAAGCTTGTAGCTCTGATGCTTGAATCCTCAGACTGAGCCCTCCGAAAGGCTCCTGGTGTGCAACAAAGTCTTGCAAAAGTTCTGCAGCAGCTGTCAGGCAGGTCTGAGGGTTGGGTCTAAATGAGGATTGGGGAGCACAATATTTTACACTTGAGTTTCAAAGACATATAATTGGAACATTTGGTTCAGCAGAGGGCACCAAGGAAATATTACAACACTGTACTTTGGTGTCAATCCACTCTACGATGGCATGAACATTACTGACAACTGAAATTTACATCACTGTTGTTGTTGCAGTCAATGCAGTCAGCATTTGGGTGGAAGATTTGGTCTGTAGAGGGCTCTGAGGGGATCTATCACTGTTTTGTTTTTGAATCCAGCACCCAGAAAATACTGCTTGGGGTCCCTTTCAGAGCATATCAGCACTTGAGAATATTTATCATGGAGTTTTGGAGCTTTCTGGAAGCCAAGCTTGGCCAAAGGTGGGCACCAAAAGAGGTGCTGTTGAATCTCATTTCACACATAGTCACTGGCAAATCATAAAATTTGACATGTAGACATGGGTATATAAGTCCCATGTGATGCACAAAATGGGTGGTTTATGCAAAATGAAGCAAAAAATGGAGGCCACCATGCAAGCCACCATGCAGGTCTATTTGGAAGCTAATGGTGTTCAAGGAGGGCCAAAATTTACCAAAGACATAATGGTCATTGCAACTGAGACTTGCTTGCTTGGGAGTGCTGGAATATGGCAGAATGGACCCCTCTAGGAGGCTACGAACATTTGCCGCCAAAAGCAGAAGGCTTCTATATTAGTAATATTACTCAAGGCACCGCGGAGCCTGGGACCTCTTAGGTAGGTTTCAGTACTACAAAAGAACCCCCCTAAGAGGGGATTTACGTAATGAAATAGGTGACTCCTTAGGTGATTCTTGTGCATAGACCAGTGTGACGGAAGTCCTCACTCCATATCCCAAAGCTCCAGAGGAGTTCACCGACGACGTCCAAAGCATCTATGGGCGTGGTGGTAAGTGATTCTTGTGCATAGACCAGTGTCACCACGGGCAAACCCCATGGCATCTAAACATTAGATGCCTCAGTGGCAGCTACGTGGGAGCTGCACCGGATCTACATGGTACCTGCCATGGAAGCAGGCAAGGAAGCTACCGCGGCACCTAAAAAACAAAACAACCACAAACAAACGGCATGCACCAACCATGAGGGCACCTTGCACGCCTACTAGGGAAGCCCCCGCGGGTGGGGCAAATGCCGGCAAGGTCCAGAACTGCTCCGGACCGGGTGCCCAGACACCTCATGTTTTGTGCAAGGTGCCGCGGCAGCTTCCTGCGGTGCTGCCATGACAGGTGCCGCGAAGATACAGTGCAGCTGCCTCTCAGGCAGCTAATTTTTAGCTGCCACGGGAATTGCCCGCGGTGTGTGACGGAAGTCCTCACTCCATATCCCAAAGCTGCCGAGGAGTTCACCGACGATGTCCAAAGCATCTATGAGTGTGGTAAGTGCCTCTTGTGCATTAACCACTGTGACAGAAGTCCTCACTCCATATCCCAAAGCTGCCGAGGAGTTGATGGACGACGTGTAGAGTCTCTATGGACAAGTCTCCGGTGCTGACCATGAACCCAGGAAATGGAAATGAAGCTCAGATGGTTGTGTAGGAATCTTTGGTGTCTTGGTGGGTACTGGAGACATCGCTAGTGATTGAATCTGCGCTGGGTGTCGTAATTTTTTTATGCCAACTCAATATCAATCTCAATCGTACTTTTGTCAATGCTCTTGATTGGAAATTTCGACTGACATAACTCGTTCATCGCCATTCATTTTTCCATGGCTTAATGACACACTCTCATGTCGCTCCCAGGGGGGTTTTTTTTTGCTCCCTTTCCTCATTTTTAACCCTGCAATATACCTAGTAACTCACCTACGTTCTATATTTAGCTTTGACGTGTATACTGTACGTACTTGTAGGTAGGCGATGGTCACGGTCACAGCGGGCATGTCGCGTCGCCCTCGTCGGGGCGGCTCACGGTCACGGTGGCCTGCGTCACCAACAAACCGTCGTGACATTTTGATAAAAAAAATAGAATAAAATGTTTTGGGGCCTGTTTTGGAGCATAAATTCACTGCTGTGACCCCAATTTAAGTTATTTCTCACCAGGCTCCTGCTCAAATGCTGTGAAAATGGGGGAAAAAATATACTTGTCGCCCAAAATTGTAGCGGTCACGGTCCCAAAGCCCACTGTCGCGTCGCCCCCAGCTGTTAAGGCATGTCACGGTGCCCAGGGCGTCACCTCCCTACAAGTACGTACAGTACAGTGTAGCTGTGCATACCTCCTGGCTCTCGCAATATGGTAAGGTCAGGGCCCCCTTATGGTCAATGAGCAAAGAGCACGATTCTCACCGCGAATTTCACAGCTTTGCTTTCAGCTGAATACTAGTTAGTATTGAAAAAGAGATGACAGCTAGCCACAAGGTTGTGCTGTTTGTCTCCATATTGTCTTTATTCAACCATGGTCATTTTATCAATAACTCTTAGTACCAAGTTAAAAGGACTGGTGGACAAGTCGAGGAGGTGAAGCAGTAGCCCAGTGGTCATGCAGAGATTGGGATATTGTCCTGTTCACAATTTCAGGTCAGCCAGGCCGGCCTGACCCCTGAACACTTCTTGGGTTGGTTACTGTAAGCGCCGTCAAGAGTAGTGAGAGATTCAAGCGAGGGGATTGAGGGGGAGGAGTCATGGGTCATAGGTTGATGAAAAGAAGGACTAGTAGTGATATTCAGGTCGGGTCTTGTAGGGCTTTGGCTCCTTGGGTCGGTGTGGAAGTGCCTATGGGCACGCTCGTCGCCTGGACCCCATCATGGTATTACGCGCGAGCTCCTCACCGGGCATTAACGACCACTCTATTTTTATCCCTCTCATCCATTCATCTACACTGACTCGATCTATTCTCTATCACTATTCCCCAGTTCTACATCGTCGCTCCCGCTCCAGACCTCGATACCCGCGCAACGTGCACATTCTCGCGCACTCGATTCGCCCACGTGACCGTGATATCAATTCAGCGACACGCGTGTCCTTGCGTATAAACCGCGTAGGAGGAATGGCCGACAGACTCAATACATACCATCATCTCCACCGACAGCGACGTTGTACCTGGAGGATGCGGCCAACTCGGTGTGCGCTTGGGATTGACACGCCAAGAGGTCTGGGCCACCTCACAGCAGCGTTGTTCGGGGGCATCGCGTCTCCCTATCCGTCTTTGCGCATTTACCCGGTTGGTTAGTCGTTCGAAAGGTGCAATTAGCTCGAGGTATATCTATTTTTATGGACTTTTCGCTCCTCTCTGTTTGTAATTGGCAGCTGCCATCGTTCCTGGGCCCTGGTGATGCGAGAGCACGCATGCAGCCATCCCAATCGTACTTTATTAATCTGTCAATTTACTCAGGGGGGATCTCTTCCTCCTTCTTTCCCCCACCATCTACTGTCTAAAGTCCTGAGTCCCGCGAACACATTATCGAGTACTATTGGTCCAGAATCGGACGTGTCCAAAACACACAAGTTGCCGCAAAGCTAAGTGTCCTTTTTACAACATACCGTGTCTATTTTAGTTGGTGGTTACAGCATACTCGCCACTGCCGACCTTCCTTCTCTGGTCAACGAACGGACCACACCCTCTTCTACATCGGGTTGGGTCGGGCCCGGCCTCAGGCCTGGGCTTGACAGCATTTTAAAAAAACTGTATTGAAATTCATAAGGCCCTCTGGGCAACCCTGGTCCCTCCTATCCATCCCTTGTGCCACCTCAAAGACACTGATATTCCACTCTGATTGGGTGATGTCACCATCAACTGGCTCGGGGCCCTTGGAAAGTCCGAGTTTGCCAAGATACCTTCCAGGTGACCAGTGAGACACGAAGCAGGGGTAAACATATGTTGGCTTAATGTATATTCTCCTAGCTTGAGGGTTCACTTTTTGACTTGCCAAATTGACTTGTGCCTGCGCCAATTGACTTGTTTTGACTTGCACGTGGATTTGGGTGCGCAAGTCAATTTGTCAATGCCACAAGTCAAAATGGTGACTTGCACGTCACAAATGTGACTTGCACAAGTCATTTTGTTGGCAATGACTTGGGCATAATCCCGCGCATCTACACATTATGCGTTGATGCTGCACAGGTTGCATAGTCTACAGGAGGTCACACACCAAGTTCTGTGATGTTCCTCCAAATTTCCGTGGATAGTGAGCCGCATTTCTTGGAGTTCCCCTCAACTTCCCCAATGTTCAAGGTGAGTTCGTGGTTCAATCATTGACTTGCACTGATTTTACACATTATAACTTTATGAACTCATTTGCACCGTTGGAACCTTCAAGGGTATAAAAAGTCGAACCGAACCGCCCATTGCCAATAGTGACTTGTGAGTCACATTTGTGACCTTGCACAAGTCAATTTGTCGCCGATGACTTGGGCACAAATTCACGTCCCTGCACATTATTTCTTGACACTGTACAGGTTGTATAGTCTACAGGAGGTCACAGACGAAGTTTTGTGATGTTCTTCCACATTTCTATATTGAGCCTTTCCCAAAAATACCACTCGACTTCCCCAAAGTTCAAGGTCAATGCGTGGTTCGATCACTGACTCGCGCTGATGGTACACATCCTCACCGTTGGAGGTGCCCAGGATATCCAAAATTGAACTCAACCGCCCGTCGAACAATATTGACTTGTGAGTCACATTGTGACTTGTGCAAGTCAGACAATGACTTGGGCATAAGCTGCCATTCTAATACTTGATCTGTCTGCTCTAGCCACCACATGTGAGTCTCAATACTCCACTCACCAAGTGCTGTAGTTTCGGAATGTGCTCTGGTCTTAAGGCCATCCGTGTTGCTAAACGACGATACAACTCCCCAAAAACCTCAAATCAATATGACGCCGAGAGCCACACATCAATTTGTTAACAAAAGTTGAGCATGTCAATTTTAACCAAACTGACTTGCGTGAGAATTTGTACCTTATGTTGTCCTGTACCATCTGATTCTGGGGTTGCACTAAGCAACATGGAAGGTGACTGGCAGGATCCGTTCGGCGACCTTCTGCTGAATGTGTACACGCTAAATTGACGGGGGTCATGCACAAGTTGCTGTTCAAGTTAATTCAAGCCAGTATATTTCGTGCAAGTCACTCTGAAAAATTGACTTGCATGTTTGACTTGACCTGTGTTGACGTACTATTAACGGAGCAGTGACTGGTTTCATTGTAGAGGTACTCATCTGGCTTACATTCCACAGTATAATGTGATAACCACAAGTCAATTTTGCGGCCATGTTAAATTTGTCCAAGTTAGACAAGTTGCCTTGTTATAGCTTGAGCCAAGTTGACTTGTTCCGACAGTAATGCCCGAGCGTAGTCATCGGACACTCTACTTCTGTCTATGGTGGAGAGGGATAAGTTGTTCAATCAAGATGAACTTCCACTCACCGTGTGCTTTTTGCTTTGAGTTCAGGGATTACATGGGAATATCACTCTCAGTAATGAAGAAGGGGGTATTTATTCGCCTGTATGAATCCCCGGGAGTTTCGAAGGAAGTTTTGAGGTGTGGTGTCCGTTCACCGCCTGCAACGACGTCAGCGATGCCAACAGCGGTGATGGCGAAATGATGGCATCAAAGTGTGCCGCGGGTGGCCTAGCACAATAGTGAAGGCATCACAAGTGTTTTGGGGGCAATGGGAGGGCTCCCTGAAGAGTTTTGAGAGGTTTCTGTATGGTGGAGATGGTCAGTGTAAATGGGCACAAGCACAAGTTAACCCACGTGCAAGTTAGACAAGTCAACCCACCCAAATTCAAACTCCGCTTGGTGCGCAAGTCATTTTGCCAAGTCAATCGGGTAACCCTGTCCTAGCTTGGCACCAAACATGCAGCACTGTCATGCATTAAGGAGTTCTCCTGACTGCCAGCATATTAGTTACTTCATATGGTGTGAGTCGGAGCAAAAACCATCCACGACTTCGGGTTCTGTATGTCTCATCCACACACAGTGCTCTACCAATCCAGACTGGAGTCATACCTCCTGGTGTCTCTGCGCGTGCGCAAGACTGGAGGGCCTGTGGACACATGAGCATGCAACACTGGGTCCCAAGGCTCTGCCCATCGTGTCTTCCCTTTCGAAGGATGTGCTTGGTTCCCAATAAATGTGGATGCAGGCGATAGCAATAATCCGATTGACATTGAGTTGTGGAATGCAATGAATGATACACCCTTGCTTTCTGGTGAATTTGCGGAGCAGGGTAAGTTGGACGATTATCCTCAACGAATTTGGCTCATGGAGCTCTGAAGCTAGAGCGCAGGCAGCCAAGGGCATGTTCATGTGTTGTATCTGTCTAGGGACATTGAATAAACCTGTGGCATACGTGGTGTTCAATCCGCCAAGAATGTGAATTCTGATGACATTTTTGCAGAACAATGTGCCTGCATACCTTCTGCTTCAAGTGCATCTGCCAAAGCCTGGGGACTTGAAAGAGTTGTCCGGTGTGTAGATGGAAGATTGCTGCCGAACCAGTCCACGATGGGGCTGTTGAGGCTGAGTTGGCAGAGGCACTCGACAAGGGGATTGTTGATGAGCCCCATTCGGGAGAAGACAAATGTTTACAACTGGGACGGACTTGTATTTGAGTACATACACAGACAAGTACAGTACATTTTTATACCTGTTGAGTTTTGGTTCGTTCCTTAATATCATGATACTGTGCTGGAAACAAAAGGTGGGCAATGCGACATTGCGACGGAAAATAAATCCTAGTTCAGGGTGAAGGGTTGCCTGGAGAGCCTTATGAAGTACACATGACCATACAAATGCCATGATCTCCGAAGCACAAGTTGTCCACTATTGTTACATCCAAGCACTAAACAACTCCAGCATCAAGCGGGGTTGCAGAAAACAAGAAGCAATGGACCCGATATACTGTCTAGCATTGCAGAAACTCACCTTAGCCTTGCAGAGCCTTGTCTCTAACCCAGGCTGAAGGTTCACTGTCAAGGCGCTCCAGACATTCAAACTCATCCCGGAAGTCTTGTCCCAATCACCCCATCATCGTGTATGAATTGAAGTTCCTCAAAACAGCAATCGACTTCAAAGAAGTTGCTTGAGAAAGCATTACATACACACTCTGCAGCGACCGCGCACAGTTCACGTCGACAACAACGTTGGCCAAGCTGTGCCCCTGAGATTTATAGTCAATATATGCATATGCTGGGAGGAAGGGCATTTGTGAGCGACAGATAGAAAACTTTTGACCTGATGATGACTTGTAAACGAAGTATGTATTAATGGGGAATACTGGGACAATATTGGGACCAGCAGGATAGAGCCCCACACTTGTGCCAGGGATCTCGATGTAAGCACAGTCAACATATCTCCATCCTTTCTTGTCCATGGAATGTTTGATCTCTTGAAGCACTCCTTCAGCGCCATTGACAGCCAACACTTTAATCACCGCATTCTCCATTATCATGACCTTCATGCCTATAGCTAAAGGCAATTTCCTTAGTGAATCTTCTGTCACTGAGGACTGAACTTCCCATGCCCTCTGCTGAAGCTGTTCATCTAGAGGCAGATCATTGAACTTGTTGCGAGAATGATAGTTGTGCACCTTTTTCCTAACCTTGTTCGCATAGTTCAGCGTCAACTCACGATTTATGATGTCTCTGACAACTTTTGTAGCACATATGACAGGAGCATTTTTAAACGATGCCTGCTCTTCAGATGATAGACCCTGCAGTTGCCGACTATGGATCACACGGTAATCTGAACGCTTATAGTTTGCACTGTCTCCTCTCTGAGCTGGAGTCATGGGTGAAGTTCCATCCCATGCAATACCAAGTCGGACCCGTGCTAACAGGTTTGTGTATTCTGGGTCGGTGTGTGAGCAGAATCTTTTCCTCAATATAATGACTTTCTTTCCCTCATGCCAAATCCACGCCCCATACAGTGCATCCACTCCGTTCGAGGTCTCTCTCATAGTGGGTCCCACATTTTTGACTACCTTGTGTGCAAACAAAGAAGATGCCTGTACAGGCTGCAGTTGACCCATGTCCCCAAGGAATATAACATTAATGTTACCGAACATACTGTCTGTCCCTAGAGCTCTGATGGCCCTTCCCTCGTTGATTCTCGCACTTATCTGAGCAAGCAAAGTTGCAGAGACCATGGATATCTTGTCAATTACGAGGTACTTTATGTTCTGCCATATTTCAGATAGTTTCTGTGTCCTGAAACCTCTCCTTAGCAACCTTTGGCAGAAAAGTCAGAGCATGTATCATGTAGCTGTCAATAAGGACGGGTGCACTAAGCAACATCCTGTCCAAAACTCCGCATCGTCTAAAAAACTCCACCACAGCCTTCACTACAAAGCTTTTGCATGCAACTCTTACACCTGCTATGTACAGTAATAGCTGGTCTCCCATGCAAAACATAAAATGCTCTGCAATTATGGTGAGTGCTCTCAGCTGCTCTTCGTTGTTGTTGATTCCAAGTTCTTCAGTGACATCATGGAGATGCTGCATAGGAGTAACACTGTCGAAGGCATCACCCCATGCATATATAATGCTCTGCATGTACTCCAGCTGATCCAGACTTGTTACAGGCTTTGCATCACTGCCTGGGTTGAGTTTGCGATGTTTTGATGGTCTGCTCAAGCCTGCTGGTGGAGGAGGCGGCCTTTTATCCTTTCCTATTGCCTTCATTTTTTGGACAGACACACAAGATGGGTCTGATTCTCTTCGGCTTTGAGGGAGGTCCCGTAATCCTCACAACCAGCAGGACGGTCATGATGGACCTTCCACAGTGCAGTCCGTTCCAGCACCAACATTATCTCACTCTCTGTCATCCGATCCACATTCTCCTTCTTCTTAATGTTGATCGATTCCTTGTACCCCCATTCTGTATCACCATCATTACCTATGCCACTGTCTAACACAGGATCTGCTAGGAGTGCATCTGTCAAGCAGTCGACATCCATGCTCTTGTGAGAACTCTCGCCACCTGGTAACATCGGCCTCACTTTCCCACTTTTCTCAATTCCTCGTACTGGTCTCTAGCATCCTTGCATTTGGTTTCAATGTTCATGTTTGCCATCACTTTTCCGGCATCATCGTCGAACATTGTGGCTTCAAACAATGATGCAAGACTGTTTGGAGGGCTTGAGATCGTTCAGTTGCCGCCAAGGCTTAAACAAAATCATCATGGCCCTACAATAACGGGCATATTTGGCGGCCCCACAGTTAGGTCGAGGGATTTTTTCTCTGAGTAGAAGATTAACCACAGGTACTGCATGAAGTCTAGTAAGGTGACTGGATGCCTGAGGATGAGTAGGATGCAATCCACCCCAGACCTCTGGTTTTCTTCCCCCCTGTTTCTTTGTAGCCGAACTTGCAGTTCGTTCTGCATCTGCCAGTTCAGCCTTTTCTATGTGTTTATATTCCCCAGATTTGGATATTTTAACCACTCCCTCTTCATGCTCCCACAGACTCAGGCTATTAAAGGGTTCATCTATGCTGTGACATGGATAATCCAAGATGTGCAAAGGCATGGAACGAGTCTGGGTAACCTGCAGGTCACGCCAGGTTGACCCATGGGTTTTTATTTCCTGACTCGTGAGTTCGGGTACTCGTTCTCACGGGTATGCAAGGATCTGAGTTTGGATTCTGAGATTTTTTTTACAAAACTCGTGGGTACTTGTCTAGATTTTGACCAAGTAGATGGCTCAAAGGTCAGCTTGGGAGTCTTTTATAGGTTATGGAACAAAGTAGCACTGATTCTAGAGTACTTGGAGTGCTTTATTCAACTGAAGAGACCCATATTGAGTGTTTTATACATCAAATATTGGTCAAACTCGCAAGTACTCACAAGTACCTGCGGGCTTCCAAAAACTCGTGGGTACTTGAACAACCCACGAGTTTTTTACCTGCGGATCTGAGTTTGCCTCTTTGGTTGCAGGTACCCACGATCACAGATCCGAGTCACTCATGAGTTGACTCGTTCCATGCCTTAAGATGTGCGATGAAATGCCCACGTAATCGTTGTTGACTAGAAGAACCAACTGCTCCTCAGTCACGTCTTCCTGCTCACCTGTTTTGAGTTCCAGGGGAGGTTCCTCATGCATGTTAGGATGGACAAGGACATCATCACGTCACTTGTTGGCCTCCTCATGCTCAGCCTTCTTTTGGGCAAAAATGTGTCTATCTATATCACCCCACTTGACGACCTTGAACGAGTGACTGGTATAATGATCCCTGTTCCCAATCAAATAACTCATCACTTGCTGGTGGGACATCTCCTGTTTTGACATAAAGGCCATCACAGTCTTTGTGAGCAGGCTTTTATTGACGTCATATGAAGTGGTCCCAGACACTGCGGAACCCTCGTATTTTTCATTGTTTTGTTTAATAGCATATTCAACCACCGAGAGACTGACATTAGTAGATAAAGTAGATTTAGTTATATAGTCAGTCACGTAGTAAACGAGTGCTTTCGCAGTGTCACCAGACCCTATGTGTTTAATGTCCATATTACAGCGTAGCAAAAACATGATCAAGTCGTTGTAATGGTTGATGCGGGGATGCAATCGTCTCAACATTATCGACTCAGTCTTGGGGTCGACATGTGTGAAGGGGTTGATTGTGCCATCAATTCTCATATGACAGCTCTGGTCATTTCGTGGCTCTCTGTTCTTAAGATATTTCCAGCAGGTATCTCTGTGGTCGTGCCAGTTACTTTTTATCACAAGGTCTTCGACCGTTTCTCTAAATGCAGCCTCAAACTCCACTTCAGACAGCGAGTCAATGTGCAGGCCCTTTGTCAGTTGAGGATCCTGTTTCCCTCTGGCCAAAGGAGGTGCCTTCAATGCTCCATTAGTTTCGATGACAGCTTTGGTGTCACTTGGTAGCTCACAGCGTATCAGTGACTCCAGCCATTCAAACATCCTCTGTTTGAATATCGGGTCTTCTTTAATATGGGTTCATAGTGCTTGTGGGGAAGGATTACCCTCTATCCAGATAAGCATGTGGCAATGCAATGTGCCTCTCCCGTGGGCTTCAACAATAGCATAATACCCTGCACATCTCCCAAATAACCCGTTCCCTTCTTCCATCGTTGTGTTCAGATCATATTTAACGATCATTTGCAAGAAGCTTTGAATTACCTGATCAAAATCTGTCATTGCACTCCACACCGCTGGGTCTATACCACCAATCGCACCTAGCAGCGGGTCCATAATATCCGCAGGATTGATGGTTAAGAATAGCGCAGGAGTAGCCATCCATTTCATCATGGCCCTTATTTTGTTCCATCTGCACTGCTTGTATCCCAAACTGCCTTTCAAATCCTTTGCCAATATCTTAAGTTTTCCCAACGTGCACATTGCCTTCTTCTCCACCTGATTGGAGGGTTTCACATTTGGGTTTAATTCCCATTTCTTTATGAGGTCAGTAAGTGACGGCCCTATTTTCTGGATGTCCTCAACTATAGTTGCATGTACAGTTGCATCTGTCCTGAATGATACATGCCGGTTCACTTCCTTTTTCTGCATTATAATTCCAGCATACATATGCGAAATTTGCGTTGTTCTGAAACACTCTGTCATGCTGAAGAAGCAAGTTTTTTACCTGTCTCTCAAAACTAATCTCTTGCGCCTCAGTCCTGTTTGGCTCATGGAAGCCACCAATACCCCAGGGATCGAGTTGGGGAAACGTGAACGTAAGTAGACCTGGATCTCTGTCAGAAATGAACTTGCAGTCACTCTGCATCCATATGTAGTTCTTCTTATCCAGGCACCACACAACTGCTAAGACTTTCATTTTCCTGTAGTCTTGTGGAGTTCTCTCTCCCACTCTGTATCCAACAGCTTCCATTACCACAGTGTCTGGATCAAGGTCTCTGACATCGTGAGGCCTTTCATTCCCTCCTCGATCAGCATAGCCTTCAGCTGGCACAGCATGTTCATCGGGCAGACAACACAACTCCACTGCACAGGGGACACCAACATCAGCTCTGGTGTTTCCCTCACCCAAGAGATCCACCATATTTTCCGGACTAAATGTTATCTCAGCTGATGAATAGAACACATTCTCAGCCAGTAAGAACTTTATCATTTTTTCTACCCAGGTCTTGGATATTAGCACAGGCCCCAGCTTTCTTATGTTATCCTCGATGGTCACTGTCTCTGCACTGATAAAAAGGGCACACATAGCCTCATTGATCTCCGAACACAGGGGTGGGAGAACTTTCCTTATGCTGGCAATGACCTGAGCAAATATAGCGACATTGCCCTGGGAGTACCTTTGAGACGTTGCATTTTTACGATCGTTTTCGGGAACACTTTTCCTCTTGCTGAACAACTGGGTTATCTGGGTAGACCTGGATCTTGCAACCATCATCAAGTTGAATATCAAAGTGGACGAAAAGGCAGCCTTCACGTTGGGGGGTAGTTCATCTCAGGCATAGTACTGGAAATTAGCCAACGAGTCCAGAGGCTGCTTCTTCGCCTTCAGGCTAGTCTTGCATGTCTGACACATATCTATAGGACCCAGCATACCAGGGAATGCCAGAGCAGCTGGATAAAGGATTGCACAGCGAGATTATAAGTAGTAGGTAAAGTCTTAACAGGTAGACACAGGTTTTGCAAAAGGCTCAAATTGTACTCAAGTGGATTTTCAGGGGTAATGAAGTGTCACACGGTTGAACGAGCACACATCACAGGGCTTCAGTATCCATTCGCTTGGATCCAACTCAGTCTGCCAATTTCTCCCTATCTTCCGTTTGGCATCAGTGGGCACAAGATAAGGAAATTCGGAATGAGACTGTGCAGTAGCTATTCCAACCGCAACTCACTTTGAAGCCCCAGGATCGGTGTGGATGGTCTGGGAGTATATCAGAGAGTTTGACTGTATTAGGTTCGCATGTCATAGATTAGTCATGACATTGGGTCTTTTCACTGCTACACCCTCCCCGCTGCGAGCCCCGTTGGTTCATCTCTGGCCCCAGAGACTTCAGGCAGTCTCCATTTGGTGATGAGAGTGTGCTTCGCTCTTCCCCCACGTCCTCAGCCCAGATAGGCATCTCCACTTTCCCAGCATCTTCTCTGAGCAGTGTCTCTGTCTCGTCTCGCATCTGCTGCTAGCTGATTTCCCTACACTTTTTTTCGACATCTCCCCCCCCATCCACCGACTCGTTCGCTTTCCCTGGCATGGCACTCGTATCGACCGCGTCTTTGATGCACATTCCCGCACACCACCGACTTTTTCGTGACGTGTCATGACAAATCTCTCAGCGGCCCAAAAAAGGAAAAAGAAAAGAGCACAGAAGCTCCTGGAGGAGCAGCAGCAGATAGTTGAGGAGGAGAAGGCACGACGAGTCCCCGTAAGCACCCCTACTCCCCTCGTCAGCCCCGCCGCACCTATTGTCGCGCCGCTCAGACCTGCGATCGACGACAAGCCCGTTTACGGCATACACGACACTCCCAGTCTGCGTGCATTCCCCCGGGACACCCAGCAGCAAACTGGCCTGCTCACCTGCAGGACTACATCTACGGCCCCGTATCTCGCTCCCCCACCCTGCCTCCGAGCCGGTATGCCCCGTACGACGTCGCACCTGGCCTCCACAGCGTCCACAACAACCGTGGGTCCCCCCTCCTACTGCCGTCCCGTGATTCGAGCTGGTACCAGGATGACGGCAATGTTCGCACCATCCGCACCGTCTACACTGTCCCTTCCCCTTCCGCACCACGCGACTTCTCTGCCCTCCGCAGTACTGCCTCCACTCACCTGTGGCGTACAGTTCGCCGGCGTAATCAGCGTCTACTCCCCCAGCGCCGTGAGCCGCGGCCGTTCCCAAAATCAGTCGCAAAACGGCCAATTATTTCTGCGCCCCGCGCAAATGTCCTTGCCGTCCATGACCACGTTCCCATCCCACCTCCTCCATCGGTTCCGCTATCCGTTTCGGGCCTCCTCTCCCTTTCGCGTCCCAACGAGCCCATCCCTGTTCTGGTGCTACCAAGTCCCATACCCCTCCCATGGGATCCGTACAGATTTATCCCTGGTGATTGCCCGACTCTACCGCGCTCCCTCCCCGGTGAAACGGCTTATGGTCCTGTACAATCTGGCCTCGCCCTTGTCTGTGCACGCGAGCATCCATGGATCGCGGTTGCACTAGCCAACATTTCGGACATCGCATGGGGACCGCAACCTCCCGACGAGCTCGACTTCATCTGCTCCCACCCGACCAACTTGTCTTTTTGGCGGTTCTCGTCGAAATCTGTCGTCTCGAGCCAGACTTTACAGGGTTTGTAGAACCGGCGATAGCGGATTTCGTCAATGCTTGGTTGGCTCACTGTTGGTCATTCGGATAGGATGGCGCGGGGTCGCACCGCGTCCTTCGCTTCGCTTGGACGCTTTTTGGAGGGGGGTGCCTGTGGTTGGTCTGGGAGTATATCAGAGAGTTTGGCTGTATTAGGTTCGCATGTCATAGATTAGTCATGACATTGGGTCTTTTCACTGCTACACCCTCCCCGCTGCGAGCCCCGTTGGTTCATCTCTGGCCCCAGAGACTCCAGGCAGTCTCCATCGGTAGCATTTGGAGATGCTTGCCCTGTGTTTTTTTCCCGCTGATGCTTTAGTCAGCCCTGCAGGGTTTGCCTGTCTTTTCTGCAGAGCAGTTACTCGGTCTCTTTCCACCCTCCGGATTGAGTCCACAGACAATGGAACAAAGGGTCTGTCGCAGTTACACCCAGTTCTACGAAAAAGAAGGGCAGTATTGTAACCCAAACAGGACTGCCCACAATGATGTGCCACTAGGAATTCCAACAACTGAGGTCTATGTTTTGGGGCATGGACTGAGTGCACAGCAGCAAGGGCATTTAACTGTTGCATGCTGAATGGGAGGAAAAGCAAAACCAGACACCCGACAAGATGTAGCTTGTCAAGCGTTTGGCTACTTATTATTTCCTGAAACTGAAAATAATGATTCAAAAAATATGTGCTTGTGAATTCCATGCCATCGGTCAGGTCAATGATCATTTCGTTGGAAAGGGTGACAGGGAGGACTTCAATGTCCTGCATGCTCCGGATTCTGACAGATGTAGAAGCACTTGGACTCAGAGGTGCGAGGGGCAGAGTTCTCACCAGCGTCGGATGTGGAAGGGCCAAAATTTTCACTGGTTCCATTCTAGGGGGGCGTCTGGACTGTGCTAAGAGTGTAAAAACTAGCGGCCAGGACAGAAACAATTACATTGGTGGTTCATCAGGGCATGGACCACATCCTCTCTGGGAGAAAAGGACCGAAGCTGATGTCCCTAGCGATAGAATTGAGCTGTGCTGTGGTCAGATGAGTGTACATGACTATGAATCCAGATCAGCTTCGCTTGAGTCCCTCATGTTGGAACATGAAAAGTGGCTCAAGCTCAAATCAAGCTCAAGCCACTGGTATATATATTTTATTCGGTTACATCTGAACTCGAGTCACGTGATGCATGTGTATCATAATCAACGTGGTGTATATCCATTTAGCTCGAGCCACACCCGCTCGAGCTCGCTGTGTATAGTACTACGAGTAAATACTATAATATCGAATGGCCATCTGGCTCGAGCCACCCCTGCTCAAGCTCACTGTATAGTAATGTGAGTAGATACTATAATATTGAATATCCATATGGCTCGAGCCCCGCTCAAGCTCACTGTGTCAAGTACCAACAATCACCGACTCCTGCTCGAGACCACTGGCACCTATTTTCGAGCTCCAATGAGATTAAATTCATTTCCGTAGCTCGAGCAGACTCTGTTCTGTCTCCTTGCAATCTGATTCATCAGCAGTAGAACTACAAACCCGTTAAAATAGATAAAAATGGCTCAACACATGATAGAGCTGGACAAAAATTAGCATTCAAACATGGTTTGGAATTTGGTCCACTTACTCTCCCCATATAAACCTCTGTCTGGTGTCTTTACCTGTTGGTCTGTTCACAATATGCTCAAAAATCATATAAAAAAACATGAATGGTCATTGAAATTCCAACTATCTATTTCACTAAGCTTCAGAATCCCTGAAAAACACATCAGCAAAGACAGGGAACCCAAGACAGAGCCAGCCGCACCGTGTCGTTATTGTCATCGTCTAGAACCGCCCGACTTTCTGGCCGCACGGGTAACTGGTCCGGCAGCCGGTTCGACAACAGTGTGCTTCGAGTGATGAACGGCCACCAACGAGCCGCTGTTATCAGCCACTGCACCCGTGCATGTCGTTGTGTGGGGATTCTTGGTGGTCTTGGAAGCCTGGGATTGTTTGCCCTTCTTGGCAGGTGGACCGGCCTTGGAGTCCTTGGTAGATCGTTTCCGTTTCCTCCTGGAGCCGCCTCCATCCGCCTTCTTATCATCGTCATTATTCTTCTCGACATCACTGCCAATAGGGGTAGCGACGTCCACGGCTGCCCCACCTGCCCCACCAGCCCCCCCTGTGTTACCTCCTGAACTGTTGCCTCCGTCACCCTTCTCTACCTCGCTGCCAATGGGGGCAGTAACAGCTGCCCCACCTGCCCCGCCACCTCCCCCCACGTTGCCTCCCGGACCGCTGCCTCCGTCGCCCATCTCGACATCGCCACCAATGGGGGCAGTGACATCCACAGCTGCCCCACCTGCCCCCCCCCACGTCACCTCCCAGACCGTCGCCTGCATCGCCCTTCTTGCCATCACTGCCAGTGGCACTCATCAACAATTTCTTGGGTTTTTTGGCAGGTGGTGCAACATCACAGTCCTGACAGGACATAATAGTTGGGTAAAATTACCTTGTCTCCTGCTTTGTGCTTCTTCCTGTTATCATCTCCTTTCCCGTCTTGCTCAGGTCCCCTGTCAGCTGAACCGCCTTTGACACCGTCGATCGTAGCTTCTTGGTCAAGAGAAAGGGAAACAAAGGCCGCATTGTTGTCAGAGCAGCTCATGAAGTACTGGGCTAACGACAGCGTGTCAGCCGCTTCCATAATGTCGGGGTTCCCCAGTGCAACAGGGAGATGGAACAGCTCTGTGTCGTGACAGCCTGTTCGACCCCAGGGTAGGGAGTCATCCGTCAGGCGGCAATGCTCTATAATTCATACAGCGATGAGCTTGGTGTATCAAGAGGAATGATTGGGAGACAAGGTACTCCACAATTGAAGGATATACTCCTTGAGGATGGCCGCAACACCTGCGGGGGTAATGACATTCTTCTCAAGTTAAAGTGAGGAAAGACAGTGATGCAATGGGGACAGAGCTGAATGGAGGCCAAGATCTCATTTGAAGTGTTAGGGGTCGGTACTGAGAGAAACCGCTCAATGTGCTTGTCAGGTGCATAAGAATGTATGCTCTCACATGGTATAACGAGCCGCAGAAAGTCCTGCCACAGTTTCATGAACGATCCAAGCGACACATCCTTAGAAGAGTTGTGTGGGCCATGCAGATCAAGTCTGGGGAATTGATTGCATCCCTAACAGCCACAGGTGTAACCAACTTACTTGCCATGAACCAGCTTGCCACTCAGCTCACGAAACCCGTAAAAAAGCAATAGTTCCATCTCTCCAAACTTTCCACCCTAGCATATCTTATGCAGCTCTTCCCACATCGCTTGGGGAAACACCCGTTCATTCGCTGGGACGTTGTTGGCGAGATCACGTGCATGGTTGTTGTAGGCTTGATGCTCCTCTGCAGACAAACCGTCCCAAACATCTTGAGGGCTGTTTGATAGCGTCCAATGTGCGCAACACCGGCGGCGCGCGTCGTTCCCTCTGCGATATTCTCCCTTTTTTCTGATGCATAGAGCATGCGACCGGTCAGGGCTCCACAACAGAAAAATGTTGAAGTAGAAGTCAGATTGGAGTCGTGGGTGGTTGAGGACTGGACAACAGGAGTGAGACCAGCGAGACCAGTGGCAGTGACCTTAATCTTCTTGTGATTATTGAATCTCTTAGAGATGCGCTGCGGTAACTGTCAGTGTCCTGAATATCCTTCAAGAAATCCAATCTTACCTCGCACCACTTCTTTGGGGTGATGGCATTGGGATAGTCCGGAGGATCACCTGGCTGTCAATCCGCCTGAGGCAGAGGAAGGTCTGCAAACAGTGGGAGGCTCAAGATGTAGTCCACTTTGGACTTCTTCCAAGTCGCTTGTCCGTCCCGCTCTCGTTGGCCATGATGTCATGCCACTCTTCGAAATAAGAGTTGATAATAGTGTCTTGAGCGGTAGTGAACGTTAACTTGGTCTTGTCATCCACCATGTTAAGTACAGTACGAAGTACATAGGGCATGATACCCACCATTACTTATACTCATTTGAACAAAGGGTTGGTGCTTTGGCGCAGGCCATTTTAGGCGATGTGACCATGATCACTTTGGTCCAAGAAGCCACCATCAAAGGCCATCCTAAAAAGGAGACCAACTCAAAGCATGAAGATGCTGCCGTGCACTACAGTTGTCGTATCTCATTGTTGCACCACAGGATGGGAATACCATCGAATACCCTACATGACATGTCAGAATGAAAGGTTAGAGCAGAAAAATGCTACTCGCCATGATTGAGGGCTGCAAAACACGGTCCTCCTGCTGGATCCTGCCAAATGAAGTACAATTGTATGTATAATGTGGGGGGAAAAGGCTGTCCAATCCAAGGCAGTAATGTAGAAAAGTGCCCGTAATTGCGAACTGCAGCAGATATATACGAGAAAATAGAAAAGGGGACAACAGAGCTGAACTGGAACCCATTACAACACAGGGAGCTCACGCGCACTTGCTCAGTTATAAGCACAAAGATAGGATCAGACTATTGGCTACAAGGTCGAGCTGCAAACGTACAACGTTCTCCCTGCCTGTCAACATCCCAGTCCAGACCCCGCGGGACCACCGCCAAAAGCAAAAAGTTGCATATAAAGGTAAAGTGTGGAATAGAATAGAATGGACGAGAGTGCAGGTGCCACTAGGTGAGAAGCTGACGCTCAGTCAAGTTCAATGCAGACACAAAGTCAAGCAAGGGCATGACACTCAGTCAGCATAGAGGAACAAAGTACAGTATCAAATATCGAATAGGATAGAACAGATGATAAGGCAAGGGCCACTGGGCATGAAATTGACGCTAAGTCAAGTTCAATGCCAACACGAAGTCAGGCGAGGGAGCGATGCTCAGTCAGTTCCAACACCACCGCCCAGATATCACATAAACATGTCCCTGTCAACCCAGCTAGCCTCGTGGTCAGATAAAAGTCACTCAAGAAAAGAAATCATACATTATGACGTAGTAATTTTCCCAGTCACTATCCTCCTCCTCTGGGATGTGGGCAGCTGTGACTTGAGTTGGAAGCAAGGTTAAAGGCTCGGACGTGCGGCCTGCAGCAAAGGCAGGCACGAGATGGCATCCCCGAAGCACCAAGGAAGGATCAAGAAAACCAAATGCATTCTCATCTGTGTTGGGGACAAATCCGATTTTCAGCAGGCATGCAGCCTTGAATCCGGACCTATATCTGGGCTCTGTACCATACCATCGTACCCAGAGAAACTCCATATGCTGGGCGGCGCCATTCCAGGATTCCGAACCGGTGTGGATGACATCGAGGTGAAAGATGCCCAAGACACGTGCATACCAAAAAGGGTGAGTGTTCGCTGTGGTCTCGGGAGAGAGAACCATGACATTGGGATGGCTTCGAGGATTTATGGTGTCCTCGTCACGTTGCATGTTGTATGTAGTGAAGTTAAAGCGTAGGGTTTGGACTCAATATATTTTTTGTTGAATAATCCTGACCGTGTTACATTGTTCTTCAGAGTAGTCTGCTTCGTCACCATCAAAGTCGCAGTTCAGAAGACAGGAGAGAAGGTGGTCCTTGAGCCTCAGGATGAAGTGCTGGAGAAAAGCATAAGTTTTCTGAAAGACAGATTACAATCAGTGATTGCAAACATTTTTGGTGGGATCATGGGCATTTTCTTCGACGAATTTGAGAAGGTGAACGGGATCTTTGGGCAGATCAGACATGTGGTGGTGTAAGTTGAGGCCAGTGTACAAAAGGCAGCATTCTTACGATCTGAGTAGAATAAGAATTCGCTGTCCCGAAGAAGCGAATAGTGCGTCTGTACTCACCCAAAGCGTGGAATTTATGCGTGAGCAGGTTCAAAAATTTGCCTTTAGGAGGCAACAGCAGTGGTGGCGGTGCAGCCTGGTCAGAAGCAGCCTTTTTGCGAGCTCCACGGCGAGCCCTGGAGGCTGTCTCACCTGGCAGTTTGACTGTCTTGAATGCGGCCATGGTAGTGTCTCTGAATGACCTTAACTCGTGGCCAATGATGGTCGTGGTCTTGTCAAAATAGTTGAGCAAGGTTTCAGTGTGCAAGCACAACTTAGCAAGTGCGTTCCACTCAGAAAGTCGAAAGAGTGTGGTGAGAAGCCACGAGTTGAAAGGTTCTGGCAGAAGTCCTTCAATGCAAGGAATGATATTCTGTAGTAGCACGGATTGAGTAAAAGAACCAAAGGTTTAGTAATGTGACAAACGACAAGGAGGTTATTGTAATTATGACTGGCAAGCTTCTTCATTTCGGATGCATTGGTGCAGAATCGTCGAACCGTTCCACGGCCAAAGCTGGGGATTTGTCGAATTCTGCCAGGAGCCATATATCAATAGAATGTAAGTAAGAGTTTGCGAGTGCATACTGTGCATTAAGCTTGGTAACAGCTGCACCACTCGGGATGGCAGTGTAGAGAACGCGGACAATGTGGGCAAAGGTAGCCTTCCAGACATCCAGGGACCACTCATGTAGATGATTGACAACAAGCATTGAGTAAAAGTTGAATCCCAATGGACCCAGCCTCCTGCGAATGTGTTCTAAGCATAATGTAAGTTTGAGCTGCAGCAATGATGCTTATTGGATTGGATGTACTATAGTTGGCACCAAAGAGACGGCCTGCAGCAGGGCATCCATGCTCGTACCACAGACAGCAAGTCCGACATTGTAAATTAAGTTACACACTGCAGTGACTTTATTACAAAAATAGGTGCAGGCAAAATTGATGCGTGCGCACAAATCCTGCACCATACCCATCCCATTAAATTTTTTCTTGGGGGTCAAGCAGCATGGGCACGGACAATACACTTTGTCTTGAACCGTGGCTAAGAGAACTCTGCAGAGTTGTGAGAATCAGAACAAGGTAAAGGAATAGTCGGCGGAGTAGGTGAAGATACAGGGGTATACGCTCTGCCAAACATCATCGATGCAATGGATAACGATTCCGTGCTGATATGCCTCGATAAACTCGTCATCCAGTATCAGTTTCCAGACTTAATGCATGAACTCATGGTGACAGTGTGTGAGAAGCATAGCTTTGCCACTCTTCGACTTGACGAAGGAGAGAAACTCGTTGATAGAGTCTGGAAGCTATAGGATGGAGCAAATCAGTGATCTGACAGTATTAAAGAACAAGGGGACTTACAGAGGGGAAATACGCAACATGGTGACAAGCACTGGAGTCAGGACAGGCACGGATATATTTGGAAAGATTGGCAAAGTAAAGGTAGAGTGGCCAGACCTTGGCCATGCTGAAGTTTGCAAGATGCGTTGAATCCAACCACTACATGAGACCCGCAATAACTCTTTCCAACTTGCAGTTTGGCTCACGCAGAGACTTCTGGAGAGAGTTGTGGGCCTCTAGCCAAGCATCTGATGTATCAACCTCATCATAAACTTGCTCCTCCATGCCAGTGGCCGTGGTCCAGAGGCGCTTGAATGGTGTCAGATGGAACTGAAGCGCAGTCGCTTCTGCAAACACTGCTTTGATAACTTGAACAATGGATCAATGATGCAGTCCAGGTACGCCAAACAACTTTGGTGGTGTCCCTTTGACTCTGGAGGGGACTTCAATATCTATGGTAGTCTCTGACCAGCCGTCTTTCAGCCAGGGGGGCATTTCCCACACCTGGCTTCTCTGAGTCATCAAAAACCCTGTTCTCTCGATGTGCATTGAAACCAGCAAGATCACTCAGCCAGAAATCTGGGGCACTGATAACGTCGGCAACCAGACGAGTGACTTCTCCCTCTGATTTTGAATTGCTGCCAGAGTTTTCCCAATGCATGAGCCGGTATATGGACATGTTACGAAATGGCCAAGGAGGGTGAGGTGAGATGGCGGGGATGTCGGAAGGTGGTACAGTGGTCTCGGGAGTAATATAGACATTTGCCAGATCTTCAGGCTGCACAAGAGAGTTGGGATCATAAGAGGAATGGTGTGGATACTCACAAAACAGGCCAAATTGATTGTGGACAGAGCACATCGTGTCGCACACATGGAGTATCACTCACCGAGGACCTGTTGCTGGAGGAGCGGGAGCAGCAGGAAAAGGAGTAGCAGGCTCTGGCAGCACATCCTCAAAGCGAGCAGGTTGATGATAGTTCTGCAGTGGCCGACCAGCATTGGTCATCGGCAGCAGGGGAGGAGTAGTGGGTCGAGACGGCACTTATGCGGGGGACAGAAACCATAGTGAAGGTGGCGGAGGTGGTGCAACATCAGGCATTGAAGCATCCTGGGTCGAGGATGAAGCAGTGGGTGGAGTCTGTGGACATGAGTTAGTATGACTCGGAGTCAGCAACCTCACATAGCACTGACAGAAGGACGGCGGCAAGCATTGGTTGTCTTTAAGGCATGGGCAAGTTGCAGAGCGGTCGAGGCATTCGCACATGCTTTATACTTGGAGCATGCAATCTAATGCCTGCTGAAATCTTGGGAAGTGTCCGATTTGCATGTGCAGGTTTTGCAGCAGGCCTCGGACAGAGTCATAAGAAAAAGGAGAAAGCAGAAGGATGAGGGCTTTCATGGCACCAGCATGTGAGTGAAGTCAGAGTAGGGGGTTCTTCCAGCATCGCGAGTATATCTGGTTTCAAGACGCGTTATTTGCAACCCTTTGTTCCTACCACAACTGGACCAAAAATGTTTGTATCTCTTGACTCTCGACCCCCACGTCTGTTCACTCGTACGTCCATTATCATCCTGTTTTCATCTAGATCCACATTAAATTATGTTCAGACTGGTACTGACATCCCATTTCTGCCATTTTGAGTCGAAATGAGCCTGAACTGCAGAGGTATGTCATCTGCATTTTGACCCTGCAAGCTCAGCATTCTGATTTCACCGGATCACTAGGAATTTCATCCCTTACCAATGCTATACTCATATAATAGTGGATGAAACTTTATGTCAAGTCTCAATTTTGACCAAAACTCTTCAAGATTTGAGATTTGGAAGAAACATAGGGTAGGTTTATAGGTAAATTTTTCATTTCAGAAAAAACAGGGTAACCCTAGCCCAGGGTTTAAAAAGCACGAAATTTCAGATGCAAATTTCCAAACTTGATGTACCTATCGCACCACCTGCTTCCCTTTCCCTTGACCTTCTTGACTCTTGATCCCCACTGAGCCATTGCCTCTGCCTTGGCTTTTCACTCTACATCTGCAACACTCAAATCCTTGGTCCCAACACCATGATGTGGCCGGTATTTCTTGACAGCAAACTCAGCAATCAGCCCCATAGCTCCGAGACGGTTACCACTGGCGTAGTGATCTGCACGTCGATAGAACCGGTGGATAGTTGGAAGCAGGCACAGCTGAAGACTCTTGGAAACAAGGTCCTTGGCCTTCTTCCATGTGCTGTTTGATCGCTCGCAGAACCAGCGCTTCACCCAGGCTCAAAAATATTCAATGGGATTCATTTCCAGGTGGAATTTGGGCAGAAAATGGCAAACCATGCCAGGTTCAGCTTTGATGAGCTAGAATTCAATTAGATACTGTAGGGACCTCGTTTTTTACCTGACAATATTCATTGTTATCCCATTAATTTCTGTGCAGACAACACACCCTTTTGATCTGTGAGTCCTGCTTCCCAATGCTCAGTGGAGTGCATCTTTGCAATTCTGCACTTTGCAGCGGCCTTCTCCCTCTTCTCAGCATTTATTTGCACCCTTTCTTCAGATGTCTGCGGCACCGGCAGAGTCTCCCAGGCCTCGAAATAGTCGGGGTCGTTCATCCGTATCAGTCTCCCACATAGTGTCATTGCCATCACCCTCGCTGTCTGATTCATGTTGGTTGGTGTCGGGAAGTGGCTGATTGGAAGTAAACATCTCACCGGCACCTCTCTGCTGGTGGGATGTGTTTTTGGCGGGTTTGGGCATCATGTGGTAGGACGAGCAAGCGATTGATGTGACTAGTGGTGCTGCACTGCCACCAGGTACCACTGGCCCGAGACCAAAAGTGCGAAATCCATGTGAGGAAAAACAATTTTTTGATTTTCAAAGTTTTGGTCTGGGGGATGCTTAGACCTGCTTCTTATAGTGCTATTTACACACTCCAAATCATAGTACAGTAAAAAGTGAGTGACTAGTAAGGATTTCCAAATTGGGACTCAAACTTGTCATGAAGTTCGGTCCACTATCATACCCCATATGTACTAGAGCATCCATCGACTTCATCTCATTGGTTCCTCACAGACACACCCCGCTTTTCCTGATGGCCCCAATGGCTCTCTCCATCGGTGTGATCATAGGCGAGCTGTTTCATGTGGGCGCCCAAGGTACTAGGTGATCCTGGCTCTAACCAGCTACGACATTCACATCAACCAATATCGGCCTTGTTGGGCAGCGGGAGCTGACTGTTGCACATCTGGTCGGCTGGACACCAAATGCTTGGATGCTGCCTTGCAACCCCCCTGAGTGCAGGCAATCCGGACTCGGTACTTTGGTATGTATTTGTCTCATGCACACCTTTGTACCTAATAATTTTCTGTCAGCACCATGTCCCTGCCTTGGCACCCGGTTCCAGTCGCGATCTTCTGTGGCTGTCTCAATCCGCTGTCCTCTGTACCTGAATGGGCATGTATTTAAGGTGAGCATGAAGTCTTCTACCAAAGAAAACAAAAAGCCGCTGACATGCCTCCCTTTGCCCCCCGTCTTGGCTCTGAAGACCCTGATGACTCCGAAAATTCTGCCGCCATCCTGCAGAGATGCAGGCGCCATATTGCTGAGCTTGAAGCTCAGCTCATGCAGCTCCAGGGGGTCAAGAAGGCCCCGACATCTATGTGCGATTTCCCCCCTTATTTTATTTATCGCCTGTGCTTGACATCAGAACTCCAGTAAATCATTCACTGGTCTCAGCCACTGCATCCACAAGGTCATCTCTACCTTCGACTCCGTCCAAAGCCTTATCACAGAGAATGATCGTCGTCAAGAACTAGCAGAAGCACACAACGAAAGTGAGAGCATGGAAGACGAGGAGGAGGAGCCTACACTGGAGTTCGTGTTTTCAGTGTTGCCCCTTGTCCACACTGATGTCCAGTCATCGACAGGACCGCCTTTACCATGGCTACCAGGAGCTTTTGTGATTTGTCCCTCCCCTTCGCAAGGCGCTTACCGAAGCCAATCACGATGAGGGATCCAAAATTCTTGCTGCAGTATGTTCTTGTTCTTGTTTTCTCTGCTTACTGATATTTATATCTTAGCTGCATGGTGTTGCACGTGGTGCATGCTCCGACGATACAAAAAACCTCTGTGAGGCAATTGTGCCCTGGATTCACCAAATGATGCCTGACTTGGATCCCAAGCTGGATCCTGCCTCCTGTGACAACCATGGCCTTTATCATGACACTCTCGGCACTTTCCTCTGTCCCATTGAAGACGACTGAGATGACGAAGAGTACGTGTTCTAAATATACTCTACTGTCATTGCTCACTATGCACCATGCAGGGTTCGCACTAACATCTGAGAGGGGCATCCTGACTATCAGGTCACTGCTGATAGCTGGTTCAAAGGTCTTTACCCTCTTGTGGAATTTGACCCAAACGATCTGGAGAAGGGTCTTTTCAAAAACCTGCTGTTGCTCATGGTAAGCTCTATATATCTTCTTCCCCATTAATATCAATCTTTCCGCTGGTAGGTGTACAAGTTTATATTCACCTCGCCACTCTCCATCAAGGAAGTTTCTAAAGAGAAGACAATAAATGTGATTCCCTCGGCTCGTAAGCAAAGACAAAAGAAGAAGGCTGGGCCTAAATCGAAGCGCAGTGTCGCAGCTATCATGCGATCGACGTAGTACGGATGTACATGCTGGACCCGGCCAATGCTGAATGCCCGGAACTCCCTCTTCGGTACATATGGGCGGGCGACTTTAATCAGCACCACCCCCTATGGGACAAAGAACGCAATCACCACCTCTTCACCAAGCCAAACCTTGACCTCACGCAGCCCCTCCTCGACCTCCTCTCGCGCTACCGGATGCGGATGGTCCTCCCGAAAGACATACCAACATTGAAATCGCTAGTGACAGGCAATTATACGCGAGTCGACAATGTTTTCTGCTCCCCCTCCCTTTTCACGTCCTTTATCAGCTGTGGCACTGACCCTACCAAGCGGCCAGACAAAACTGACCACATCCCCATCGTATACACTCTCGACGTCAACCCAGTCCCGTTTGACTTCACGCCAAAACCCATGTTCTGGAAAACGGTATGGGAAGAGTTCCGAGAGCAGCTTCTCGTGGAGCTGGCACACCTGCCATGCCCCGAACACTATGAATCGATCAACAATGTGCACAACACAATCCGAGGCATCAATGAGGCCATCCAACGATGCATCCGAGACAAGGTACCACTGTCCAACCCATCGCCATATTTAAAACGATGGTTCACCCCGGAGCTATGCGCGTTCAAGGCGAGGAAAGGGAAATTGGCGAGGGAGTTGTACCATCATCGGTATATACCTGACCACCCTGTGCACGAGGAGTCCCGACGATGCCACAACACTTGCACGGAGGAAGTGCGAAGGGTCCGATCGAAACATTGGGTCGAGTGGCTGGAGGGCCTCGACTCAGAGACCGTGTGGGCAGCGAGCCACATGGTGTCGGGGCCGCCGTCGGACGGCGGGCGTGCACGTGTCCCCACCTTGCAGGCCCGTGCCCCGAATGGAGCACTCCTCAAACAAGGGGTATCCAATGGAGAAAAAAGCGATATGTTTTACGCAGAGTTCTTCCCACCGAAGTCGCTCACAGCCACTGTCCCACAGAATGCTGTGTACCCAGAGCCGGTGTGGCAATGGGAGCCGATCTCCGACGCCCTCCTCCACCGGGTCATCAAAAAGATGAAGCCATACAAAGCCACAAAGCCAGGCACCACCCGAATTGCGTGTACACGGAGAGCGCTGGGCTCCTCATCCCATTCCTCGGTCCGATTTACTGATCGCTGGATAAACTGAAATACTACCCAGATGGATGGGCCAACATCGACACCCTGGTCCTCCGCAAGCCAGGGAAGACCAACTACGCAGACCCCTCGGCACACCGGCCGATATGCCTCACGGTGGGCGACGCACGCCTTTGGCATGCAGCCAAGACAGCGCAGCTCACGATAGAGGCTGAACAAGCGGGTATTATCCCAGGGAATCAATATGGTGCCCGACCGGGACGATCCACGACAGATGTCATCCACATGCTGACAAAATTATCAAGGATGCCTGGCGCAATGGCGATGTGGCATCAGTACTGTGCATGGATGTGAAAGGAGCATTCCCCAGCGTCGACATCGAGCGCTTGATCCACGACATGAGGATGCGGGGTGTACCCATGCAACACACAGAATGGATGAGGTGCTGATACGCAAAATGCTGCGCCCACATCTGCTTCGACGACTACACATCCAAGCCCTTTGACGTAGAAAATGGACTGGACCAAGGAGACCCGCACTCGGGATCTCCTACCTCATATACAACGCGGAACTTGCCGAGATCCCCAAACCCAAGCAAGGCGAGCACGGCCTCATCTTCGTTGATGATAACACTGTTGTTGCGGTTGCTAACACCTTCACGGAAACCCACCGGAAGATCAGACAGGTGATTCAGCGCCCAAAAGGCGTCAATCGTTACTCCGGCACCCACAACGCGAAATTCAGCCCAGCCAAGTACCAACTACTGGATGCGAGCCGCCGCCACATTACCCATATGCTCATGCGCAAGAGGGTTCCAGAGAGACGTACACCCCTAATCCTGGGGCAACATACCATCAAGTCCCTACCCTCATTGAAGCTCCTTGGAGTCCACATTGACCAGGAGTTACGCTGGAAACCGCAGGGCGCAGCGGCACTCGCAAAAAGGCCAGGAATGGTTAAGCCGCTTTGGACAGCTGTCACGGACATCACCAGGAATAACTGCCAGTGCAATGTGACACCTATACCTAAGCATTTGTGTTCCACAGATGTTATACGCAGCTGACATATTCCTCAATCCCCCAGCTTCCAACTGGAAACTCAGAGCCAAACCCCGTGAACGCGGCGTAGTTGCCAAGATCTACTCGATACAACAATGTGCCGCCCTTGCGATCACAGGCACCTTATCATCCACACCAACCGATGCACTGGACGCTTTTGCAAACCTGCTACCTGTCAGGCACTTGATCGACAGGACCCGTTATCAAGCAGCACTCCAACTCACCACTCTCAGCGAACGACACCTGCTATGCTCGGTCGTCCGCGACGCGGCGCACCTGATGAACCGGGACATCACCCACGCAACACCGGTGCACAACCTCATGGCCGACTTTGACCTACACCCGAACGAGATGGAGGTCATCAAGGCGGTCAGAAAAGGCA
>JARGXW010000509.1:0-101391 GCA_029204085.1 Mycena sp. CBHHK59/15
ATGTTCAGTTTCTGCCTCCGCCTCCACCTCTGCCTCCGTTTTGTCTTCGCCTCCGTCTCGTCCTCGTCTCTCCATTGCCTTCGTCTCTATCGCCTCTGTCTACGCCTCTGTTTATGTCTTGATTTGCCTCCGCTCGTGGTCTTCGTTGTGTCCACCTACTTCCCGTATAGTCAGCCTCAAGCAGTTTCCAGCCTTGGAGCTGTGAACCACCGAAACACTTGCATCATCACCTTTCCTCCTTCTAGCCACACTCACCTCTATTTTTGTGTAGCTCGTGCTCAGACGGTAGACAGGCACGTCACTAGGAAGTTGGTGGTTGTGGTATATTTGATATGCCATGTACCTTTTTCCCTGTGGCACCTGCCACCACATCCTTTGGATCAGCGGACACGTCGACAAGAATGATGTTGAAGGGCTTCACTACACTCTTCCCTCTGTTCTTTGCCTTGCAACTCTCAATGTACTCTCTGACATCTGTGACAAGCTTGTCCCAAGATTCTTTGTCCTCAAGCAATTTGAGCATCAGTTTGGGGCTTTTGGGCTTATAAGATGGAATATATGCTATTTTTGGCATCAAGTCAAGTGAATACCCATTCTGTTCGTGGCAGCCTCGAGAAAACCAGTGAAAGATGTGGAAGAATTGATGCCCATCAAGTCTCGTGTTGTGTTCTTGTATGGCACCTCAAAAGGGATCAAGAAAATATCACCGCGTCTTTGAGGAGTAATAAGGTCCATGGTGGCATCTAGTTCTTGGCCTGGTTCAGTACACAATGTTGGCAAAAGACTGGGAGCCACCCCCCATCATTATTGTGCAGATGTTCTACTTCCTCCATGTCTGAGTCATCTGAGTTCTCATCCTGATCCTCCTCCTCCTCATCATATTCATGGTCTTTCTTGGCTTCAGCTGCATAGTCTGTCTCACTGTCAAAGCCCATGGCAGCATCATAGATGCAATCCATCAGTGGGCAAGGGTGCATCAGCCTTTCCCCCTGCATAGACAGTAAAGCAGCTGCTGCTGCTTCTTGTCCAGCCATATCATCAACAGTGGCAGCAGCTTTTTTGTATGCAGGGTGGGGAAGTGGACATGTTGGGGTGTTTTCATCATTCTTGACACCTTTCTTGGCACCTTTTCACGATCCTGTGTTCCTAGTAGAAGCAGGTTGTCTGGCCTGTTGGTTTTTACTGCTTCCCATTGTCAGCAAGTTGAAGTCAGTAGTTGAGGCTGCAGACGTGTCATGGTAAGTGCAAAAGTTATGTTTATACAATAAACAGAGTGGCATTTTGGGATGAATACAGTGCCCAGCACCACCACCTCCAACATGTGCTTTTTGGGCCCAAGAAATTTTTGTGATTTATTTCTGATTTTCTGGGCCAGGAAACTAACCAAAAGAATGCATTTGACACAAGGTTACCTTTTTTTCAACAGTGTTTCACTTTTTCGAGGTCCGAAGAAAATGTCTCTTGATCACAAACTACTGCAATCAGGTTGGGTGGCACCGCCAGCAACACCCCCGCTCTCAACAACTCTTCATCCACCAACTGGGTATCGACGTCGGCACTCTGCAGCACCCCCAGTGCACTGGAGACGGATGTGGAATGGCCGGAGACATTGGCATTGGCAGTGCCACTCGACACACCCACACTCATTTCCGGGCCTTTGACGTAGTTGCCCTGTGTCGGGGGCTCATCCCACTCAAGACTTGGCCACATGGTCCGGCACACTCCATTATGCCTATGCACTCCTCTTTCCAACCTCTTTCACCTATGCCACCTCTTCTCTTTCATCCTCAGGACCACTTCCCATTTCCAGCGTATCCATTGATGGAGCATGCCACCCACCTCCCACCAATTTCGACAACCAGTACACCTCATGGTCGCATATCACCCATGCACACCGAGCTCACTGCTTCTATGCACCCTCCGACTTCGTTTGGGCACTTTTGCATCAATCCTTGGCTTCTGTATTGGGGGCAGAGCGTGGGGGCCCGAAAAGGCAATGCACTACCGACATACAGACTTTTTGGGAGGGATCTTCTTTGTATGGGCACTTTTGCATCGATCCCTGGCTTCCATTTGGGGGGCAGAGTGCAGGGGCCCGAAAGGGCAATGCAGTACCAACATACATACTCTGTTGATGGCATTTAGAAAAGTAGCCACATAGGCTGTAAACAGCCTGAGCACTACTATAAATATACTGAAGTCATCATTTCAAGGTCCGAAAAAATAAAACTGCCTCCAGACGGGTCCCTGAGACCAGATCAAGCTTCCCACTCATGAAGCAGTGATGTAAATGTGTTTGCCATCCATTTGAGCATGTTGTGGGGTACTTGGAGATGAAAGATAGAATTGGGATTACCGAATAGGGGTATCCATATAAGGCGATTCCCATTTGGGTAACCCAAGGCTAGGGTCTGTTTCACTTTCTGATGGTCAAAATCTGAATATTGACCGTACCATTTCACCCTGCACACCATGTGTACTTAGGGTTGTTCTAAGCTCATTGCAATCATTTTTGAGCCAACAAGTGATGTTGAAGAAATTTAGTTACCACTTCAATATTTTGTGTTGTTTACTGCCAAAAGTGGAACCATGATGTGATGCTCGGCGCTGTAACCCCACAATATACATTGAGCACATTTCTCATATTCTCAACCCTTCTGAGGTGATTTCCTCGTTTTATTTCCCTAATTACAGGCTGTATGAGGATATATAGTAGTGTAGAATAACTGGGAATCCCTTTGGTGTTCTTCTTTCAAAATGTACTCAGAATGCCCAGGAGATGGTGGGGCAACCTAGCCCTCGATGAGTAGATAATTTCCCACCAAGGGACCTTGGTGTCATTGTCATGATATGGCGCACACAAAATTGGCCATCTAACGCAGCAAAATGTGATGCAAAACATGTGACTGCCAACTATTTTGCAAACAGCAATAAATACATTTCTTAGTGATTGTTGTTCTAAAATTGAAGACCTTTGATTTGTTGGATATCTAAGAAAGCTTTGAAGTATCTAAGCTAAGTCTTGGGGATACTCCCAGAGCACTCAGGAAAGGTACCTTGTGGAATTGAGACCGCAGTAGGAGCTCATTTCAAGGTCTGCTGTTGGAATAAGGACTACAAAGGTAGAGCCTGGTCACAGTATCCAAGTTTTGGTTGTTGGAATTGTTCTTTGAGTTTGGTCACAACTATAAGGCACTCCAGTGTCACTGGTTGAACATTTCAAGTTTTTTGGTGAAAAAACTAGTGAAAAATGTTTTGAATTTTACAGCAATTTTTCAGTGAAAAACCAAGTGAAAAACTTGTAACTTCTTCATGAATTTTTTGAACTTCAAAACTTTTTCAGCACTTTTTCAGAATTTTTTCACAAGGTTCAAAAAGGTCACCAAAATGTTTCAAGTTTTTCACCTACTTTTTTGGCGAAAAATTACTGTAAAATTCAAAACATTTTTCACCAAAATTTTCAGTGCAAAACTTGAAATGTTCAACCAGTGTGTGTTCGGGGTCAATCCCAGGAGATTGTGCATTAGTCTAAAAAGTGTTAGACATTCATTTGAAGTGTCAGTGTACCTTCACAAATCCAAGTTCTTCACCTGAACTTAATATGATGTGTTCGCAGAGCTACTTATTGTAGTCCCAGACTTGTTTGGCACTGGTTGAGCATTTCAAAATTTTCACCTTCTTTTTCAGTGAAAAATGTTGTTTATTTTTCAGACATTTTTCACTGAAAAAGAAGGTGAAAATTTTAAAACATTTTCAGCACTTTCTCAATTCAAGGTGAAAAATTCGAAATAAAATAAGAAAGTGATGAAAATGTTTTGAAATTTTCACCTGCTTTTTCAGTGAAAAATGTGTGAAAAATAAACAACATTTTTCACTGAAAAAGAAGGTGAAAATTTTGAAATGTTCAACCAGTGTGGAGTGTTCATTTACAAAATATAACAATGTCTTGATGTTGATTTCACCTTGCTAATAAAAGAAGTTCAATCTTAACTCTAATACTTGAGTGACGACCCGAACTAAAATTGAGGAAGCACTGCTAGTGATTGTGTGGTTGTGGTAGTTGTGTGTGAGTTGTGTTAGAGCATCTCTTGCATAGCAGCTATTTCATAGCTAGAGACAAGTGCACCATTTCAGTGGGGCGGGTGTAAATGCAGAGCAAATATGGTCAGTCCAGGGGAACACACATGAGGGTGCACAATGCTTTCCGTTGGACATGCCATGTTGATGGATCCAGACAAGAAGAAAGCAGATGACCTAGATGAGGGCCTGGCAACATGCAGAACAAAGGATCCAGTGCAGCATGAGCACTGCTTTGATGCCTCATATGAGAGTAGAACCCTGGCGACTCCAAAGAGATAAGGGAGAAGTAGACAAAAGGGATGGAGTGATGCATCTATGCATCCCGATGATAAGGTGTGTACTTGTACACACGTGAAAATCGCATTTTTGTGGGCTTTCACAAAGCTTACATCTCTAAGTAAGACATAATCACTAGAGTACACTCTGCCCTGGAGTCATGAACTTAGCCATAGACCACCGTAAGCCTGCAGGCATTACATGTTTATAGAGTTATGACAATACCTTCTCAATGGGGTCATATTAGTTCTGTACACTGGTTGAACATTTCAAAATTTTCACCTTCTTTTTCAGTGAAAAATGTTGTTTATTTTTCAGACATTTTTCACTGAAAAAGCAGGTGAAATTTTCAAAACATTTTCATCACTTTCTTATTTTATTTCGAATTTTCACCTTGAACTGAGAAAGTGCTGAAAAAGTTTTAAAATTTTCACCTTCTTTTTCAGTGAAAAATGTCTGAAAAATAAACAACATTTTTCACTGAAAAAGAAGGTGAAAAAATTGAAATGCTCAACCAGTGGTAGACCTACTGCAGGACACATATTTACTATGTCTGCATGAGGTGATCAAAGGGATTTGGCAGGAGGCAACCTGGCAAGTGAGAGATTGTGATTTCAGATGATTCACAAGATTTGTGGACTGTGGGAAATCACGGTTCAAGTTCTGCGGGTTGATTACATAGTCACTCCTGTGGTTTGATAGATATTGAATGGACTTTTGTCCCCTGATACAGTTTCAGGGGAAGGAAGTGAACACTATGGGAATTGCTCCCCACAGAACAACAGAAACGGCAGAGACAGAAAGACTTGACTGAAGTTCTAGGGGAGGCTTGTACATTCTGCGGGTGGGATGTCTGTGACTGTGCAGCATCCGTGGGTCGGTTCTAGAACTGTGACAAACACTGGTTATAACTATGTGAAAGACAAATGGTGATTACTGCTCCATTCACATCGTATTCGAGTTTCATACATCCCAGGTCACAGGGATTGTGGAAACATCCTTCACATTGACTTTAATAAAAGAGGAAACTCACGAAGAGTACTTGATCAAGTGGGCAGCTGCTTCAATACAAGTGGGGGGTAGCGACACGGTACAGTGGTCTACTACTACCCCACGACATTCATTTGATTTAGAATTGCAGACTGCATTGCAACTTGAGGCATTTTTCTTGGCAATGAGCCTTTATCCAGATGTCCAAGCAAGCACACAGAAAGAACTGGATACAGTCGTTGGTACTGACCGACTACCCGATATTTCTGATCACGCTCGGATTCTGTATGTGGATGCGCTGTGCAAGGAGGTCTTCCTTTAGTGCTTCCACCCATTGCCGTGACAGCAATGGGCGTTGATTCGACAGGTGACCGACGGGCATGGCCGTTGTTTAGATGACCCGTTTTTTGTGTGTCTAAATCTATGACCAGATGGGACGGTTGACAGCACAGCCGTTGACGGTATGATGGGTATTAAAACACAAAATAAAATTGATTTTAGGATGTAACTTGAAGTACTACTATCCCAGGATCTCTTGGACAGTGTTGCAAGCGAGCCTTCATCTTCTTCCTTGCTGACTGACTCTGGAACGAACTTGGTGTGAGCGGTGCCGGTGTCACAAGCACGGGGCATGCGAGGGGCAGGAGGCTGCCCATCATCGTCAGCCTTCTCGGCCGTGAGAGACTCGGTCAGGGGGTCAGTTTGTCTCCTGCGAGTGCTGCGACGCTGAGGCTCTTCTGTGGCACGAATGAGACTTGACACGACGTCGGCGAGTGGAGAGAAAAAAGATACACACTACTCGATACCGCTGGTAGAGCCTTCATATCGGATTCCGATTCATAGAAATCGATTTTGGAGGCGTCGAGGAGAGATCCATTTGCATCTACTGCACATTGGTCGGACATTTCGCAAGAAACCCAGCTCTTGCATAGCATGCAGCCTTTATAGCACTCTCTCCAGTTAAAAAACCTGCAGGACCATGAGGAAAATTATGAGATGAAAGAGCTAGCTGACCTTGAAATGCGCGAGGCAGGGGCCTACGCTGGACAGGCGGACATGGGTGTGACCAATGAGAATTTTTTGATATGCTTGCCCAACATTAAAACACTTGGCCAGTGCTTGATGCTCAATGAACGGGGCTAAATCTCCAGAGACATGCATGGGTGTGACCAATGAGCATCACAAGAGCAGTAGCCCACAAGCTGCTCCCAGGCCGGGCTGAGGTGGCAGGCAGTTCAGCCACAAACCAGTAATTTGAGGGTGAGACGAGGGCTTGGTAGGCAAGGAATGGGGATAAATTTGCAGGGGCGGCAATGTCACGGTCAGCTGGGTGACAGTGCTCAGGGTCGGGGCTAGTTTGAGGCACAAAATCAGCAATTTCAGGCGTGATCTAAAAATACTATGACCTGCAATTGCACGAGAATGGTCGAGCATGTGAAAAAAAGCCAGAATGAAATTTGCCAGAGGGTCCAGGGAACAAAAATTTGGCACATCTTTCAGGAACAACAGAAACATGAAGAGTCAGGGCACTGAGAAATTGGTCTTGTCCAGGCTACATGCAACAGCTGAGCCAAGATTCAGAGGGGGAGTGTATGCATAAAGGAGCACCTAGCACATCGTTGTTGAAAGCAAAGAGAAAAGCTGTGGACTGATCAGATCAGTGGCGGTAACTTGAATTTCACAATTTCCCGGACGCCTCGCTTGCCATCTGAGCAGGCACCCTCAACTACATGCATGAGATTTCAGGTGGTTTTGTGTTAGCCGTTGACCCGTTGTGATACCTGTGATGGCCGTTTTTCGACGGGTGAAGATGGGTCGGACCCGTGCCGTGACAATGCCGTTGGCAAGCACGAAGAATCGCTGACAGAACAGGCACGGCACCCGTTCGACAGGTGCCGTTGACCCGTGGCAACGGCAGCAGCTGGAAGCCCTATCTTCCGTTGGCATTCATTGGCACCCACTGGTTCATATTATCTGTTCGATTTCTTCCGGTCTAATTGCATTTGACAGGTTTCCACACCGGACCCGCGAGGATTTTATCTATAACCGCAGTGGAGATTATAAGCCAATGCTGATTCCAAAGGACAGTTTGATTATTGCAAACATCTGGTGGGACTTTCAGTCAATTAATGCAAACATAACACTCAATTCACCACCTAGGAAAATGACCCATGATCCAGAACAATATGCCAATCCAATGGCTTTCGACCCAAGCAGGTTTATTGCCATGGATACCAAGAAATCCGAACAGGATCCTGCCAGAATGTGTTTTGGGTACAGGTGTCGGTGAGGAGGCTTGAACAATTTCTGCCTCGATTGCCTTTGCTGATGTTCATTGATGTAGTATTTGCCTGGGTATGCGGTCCTCATCATTGGGGTACTTGGCATCTATGGCTGATACGAAAATTCTAGGGAAACTTTTGGGGACATGACCGTGTTCATGACATATAGTGTGATCCTTGCATTATTCAAGATCTCCAAGGCATATGAGAATGGGGTTGTCATAGAGTCACAGTTGGGTCAAACCAGGGAGAGTATAAGGTGGGATATTGAGTTGATATTGTTGTTTCTTATCTGAAAGCACTCAGCCACCCATTGCCCTTTAAATGCCTCGTGGAACCTAGGAGCGCACAAGCATTGCCACGTGTTCAGAATAGTGGTTGATTTCTCTTGGGTGAACAGTTTGATCTGAATGTGTTCGAATGCAATTAATGTACTTGCATAAGGAGCTGAACACCTTCTGAGCTTATTGAGCCAGAATTTCTGAAAGTCCGAATAATTATACAGTAAGACCCCGTGTAGAGGTGACCCGTGCCTTCAGCATGAGGTATTGCATTTTTTCAAGTCCAAATGTCAACACTATTCATTTTAGAAATTACCCAGGTCTCGAATCCCGCCGCCACTTGCTAATGTTCATGGCGGACCCATAGGACCAAACTCGTGACTTATCAGGTGACTTATCGGGGGGAAAAAAGCTGTGTGCATTGTCTCCTCATATATAGGAATTCATGAAACCCATATGAGCCTGCAGAATACACTCTTCATATGACTCTTACAGTGGCCTTCTGACTACACTCGACTCGGTCTGAGTTTGGTCTGAGTTGATCATTAGTATCCTTCTAATTCATTTGCGACTTCATCAGGGAAATCATCCTCCCTAGCAATTTTGTGATATTTTGTCACAAAATATTTTCAGCACATTTGCAATATCCACAGATATTTTGTGAAACTTTTCTGCACATTTTCTAACACAATCTCGAAAAGTCTAAAACAGGGTGCAGCAGGCATTACAAGCACCCCATTGAGTTTGGCGAGTGCAAATCTCGGCTCAAACAACCTCATGAAGCGGATTCCAGTCCAATTGAGCTCTCAACAAGTTTTGCAAGCCATTCAAACTCCACCAATCAATTTTTCAAACAGTGGCAAATAATTCCAGGAAGCGCACTTTGCGGCAGAGCCCACTACAGCCATTTTGGAAACTATAGAGGGGTTTCATAAATCATTGATGCCCGATTTTTGTTTACCTCTGTTTGACACTGTCACTGTGTCCCCGCTCCACCAACGACTCACGCTCATCATCGTCTGTATCAACGGTCATCGTCTGTACTGTGGAGTTGCTACGCATTTATTTAGACCCCACCCCACCTCGCGTCCCCTCATGAACACAACCACCCATGCAATCAACTAACTCGACCTCTTCGCACTATTGGGAGCACACCCACGAACAGGACAGATGCACAGTCCTAGCTCCTCCCCCCACCACTGCTCAACTCCCTCCTCTGTATACAGCTGAGAGCGCGAAGGAATTGAAGGTGAGGGCAATTGATGATGATTAGTGCTGGGTATTAAATGATCTTGTAAATTACAAACTGAAATTTACATGTAAAATACATGTAAATTACATTCTTTACACAGACCCTCCGTTTCTGGGTGTAAAGAATGTAAACTTACAATGTCAGTTCCTGTGTTCCTGCAGCCTGCCACCCCTTATCTGGGACTCTGGATAAACCATCTGGGTCTGGCGGTAACTTGGTAATGGCACACCACAGGTTCGGGGCCCCATCTGGACATCTCGACGCCAACACCGACTGTTGGGCACCGGGTGGTATATTTTATATATATTTTACATTTTTTACAAAGATTACAACCATTTATTCCTGTAACTTACAGTAATTTTTCGGGCCTGCGGTACTGTAAATTACAGGCCGTTTATATATTACCAGAGCCCCCACTCGGCCGGCTGTGAATTCCGACTGTAAATTACAGCCGGAATTCTAATATTACCCAGCCCTAATGACGATGGCAGGTGGAGCAATGCAGTGTCAAACAGAGGTAAACAAAAATCGAGCATCAATGATTTATGAAACCCCTCTATAGTTTCCAAAACAGCTGTATCTGGTTGGTTCACTTGATATTTTCAATCTCAACTGTTAACTTGTCAATACCTGCAGATAACAGGTTTGTTAGATGTGCAGAAGGTACAGCAAGCTGTTGGAATTCGGCAATCCATCACAACATTAGTAAATATTAGTCATCATTGGTCAGCCCGATGCGGAAGCTCACTGACAGAAGGAGTTGGAATAGACAAGAAATAGGTAGAATAATCTAGAAATAATGTAGAATAGTAGATATACTGTAGGTACATTCTGTAGTTCCCTACAAGTTTGTACCTAGTGGCCTAACAGCCCAGAGCGCTGCTACTGCCCTTCAACCCGAAATTACAACAAAAGTGTACGTAATAAGCCTATAAAATGACTACATCAAATATGTATATATAAGCAATGCATAGGCATGGTACATACCAAGGAGGTTTAATGGTGCAGGGCAAAGGTGAGACCATGCCAAGCTTTGGTCCAGTCAATAGGGTGTTTCATAATTAGATTTTTGATCCCAACTTCGACCCTGATTTCGAACCCAACTTGGCCCCAACTTGGGTCACAACTTGGTCACATTCTGCGACTGGGAAGGACAGGGGATGGAGCAAATCGGCCAGTTCAAGTTGGGGCACCAAGTTGGGGTCGAAGCTGGACATCAGATCATGGTCCAGACCACGATCTGACATCCAACTTGGTGCCCCAATCTATTTCATGCCCCAACTTGACCTCAAGTTGGGGTCAAAGTTGGGGCACAAGTTGGGGCTCAGATTTTTAATTAAGAAACACCCTAATGCCGCTTCTGTGTGTTTATCTGAATGTACTAAACACAAGTCACTCATAAGTATTCTATCTAATTCTATCCAAGCAGGAAATTAGATACCAAACATCATCAACATTTGACAGCCTGGCCCTAATGATCAAGTGTCATGAGGCCCTGTTGTGTACCGATTTTCAATCCCAAAGTTGTATATCATGTAGTGTGCCCAGTGGTGGTCCTTGTTGGGGAATCTCCACAGTCTGGGTTGCACAGACAATGACAATGATCAGGGAACCCGTTAACAAATGCGCAACGTACACTACATAAGCATCCATCAAATATACAATAAGGTTCAAACCCCAACGACCCCATCAGCAACGACTGGTAAACACCATGTCAAACTCACCCACGTGACCCAGAATTCCTACACACTCCCTCGAGCGAGACACAACCCAAAAATGAAAAGTGAAAAATGAACGTGTGATCTTCATCCCCCCAAGAAATCGCGAAAGCAGTGAGCACTCCCTCAATCCACAAACTAACCTCCCCAGCCCAGTGGTGGTCCTGAGCTCTAGCTTACGTTTAATCACATACATGAGAAAGTTGTTGTAACAAAGGTTACACCTACTAAGGCTCAAGTGCCGGCCCCCATGTTTATGAAAACCATCTCAGATATTCAGTATGTGGCTGTTCCTACAAAGCTGTAGCCAAACAAACCGAATTGATGACACAATTACTTGCATAGAATCATTTGTTAAACAGGCAATCTGTGTGTAGACAACTACCATGGATGGACAACCATAAAAATGTAATGCAGTGCCATAGGACCAGGTCTACTGATAAACAGTGGCCAACCTGGTGGTCAAACAGTGGAAAGCACATCCAAGTCAGAGCTTGAGTCCAGAACAAATTGAGTCAAGAGTCTTTGTCAGGCAGAGTGTTTGGATGCGGAGATTGCATCAGAGATCAAAGTATCGGAATTTGAATCCTTCGGAATGAACCTTGGAATGAACACTGATACATTCAGGGTGAGTAATGGTAGGGATATACACATATGCATCTTAGTGATGTTCTGTCAACAAGAATGTCAAGGCATCAAGTCCATCAGCCATCTGACAGAATTATTGGCCGATTGTTGGTGTTGTTTGGTGTTGTCATGTTGCCGACAACGTCACAACGCCTCAAACAAAAAAAGTCCCTGCCAAATGAAAAAGGTACTGCCATGAAATGGCAAACTCTTCCCAGTACAATGGGGGTTTTTTCTTTTTTTCTTGAGGTTGTCAAAATTGGGACGGCTGTTGTGAGGTGTGACGTTGCGAGGTTTCATGCTCTTGTTTGGTGTTTGTTATATCCTGAGCCAGAATGAAGATGACCAGCCCGGCGGAGCTCTGGAACCAGAAAATGATCCGGATAACCAGAACAGGACCGGAGTCAAGAAGTCGGCTTTTCTCGCAAGCACCACAGCTCAGAAGGGTGTGCGACTGTCTGGGGAGGAGCCAAAATGAGAGAAGGGCCAGAATGGCAAAGAAGAGCAACCGGCGGTCGACCGGAAGTCCAGGGGTCAACCAGAGGTGGACCGGAGATGAACCGGAAGACCGGTAATGGACTGGAGATCCGAGGGACAACCAGAGGTGGACCGGAAGGAAGATCGAATGAAGAAGAAGACATCCAAGGGTACTGAGTTTACCCCGGAGTCGAGTCGCAGACGAGACGAGAAGTTAAGACTCAGTCCATGAAAGGAAACACGGAAACAACATTAATTTTCCACACTGGTTGAGCATTTCAATTTTTTCACCTTCTTTTTCAGTGAAAAATGTTGTTTATTTTTCAGACATTTTTCACTGAAAAAGAAGGTGAAATTTTTAAAACTTTTTCAGCACTTTCTCAATTCAAGGTGAAAAATTCGAAATAAAATAAGAAAGTGATGAAAATGTTTTGAAATTTTCACCTGCTTTTTCAGTGAAAAATGTGTGAAAAATAAACGACATTTTTCACTGAAAAAGAAGGTGAAAAATTTGAAATGTTCAACCAGTGCCAGATGAAGTACTGGAAGTATCTAAGACATATTTATACTGCCAAACTAATTGTTGATACTAAAAAGGAATGAGAGGAGAAAAGACAATAATGGTGGGAAGGATTGGTAAGTCAGGAATAAAGGACAATAAGGGATTCATGCGACCGGAGTCAGATGGTGTCGGAAGAAGTGATGGTTATGTAATCAACCATGAGAAGAGAAGTCCAAGACAATAAGTCAGAAGAACAGAAGTACAGATAAACAGGAAAACACTTAGTAAAGTGTTGTAGCGTCAAAGGCCCGATGGTCCGAGATGATCCGAATCCTTCCGAGATACTCCGGTTTACCGGAAACCGGAGTGTGACCGGAGTGTGACCGGAATCAAGATGCACAGATATAACAGTGTTGTACAACTCAACAACAAAAATGTCAAAAGTCTGATGTCAGTGGTACTCACCAAACAGAGAGTTGCAGACAATATGGAGGACTGAACATCTGAAAGTGCAGAAGATGAGATTAGTATACTATAAGCAGAGTAGCTCATGTGCTGAGGAGATACATAAATACTAGACGTTGCAATGCAACCCCTATGACACATTGCTTTTCTGCCATCTGGATTCAAAGTAGTACCAGCCAGAAGGTGGAACACCAAAGACTGCTTAGCGTCACATACACTCAAGCCACACTCAAGCCACGACAAGGAATACCATGCAGGTCTAGATGCCTGTATATACAATAAGCATTGGCAGTGAACACATTTTGCAGGGGATCCAACCACAAAAAAAAAAGACTCCAAAGCAGTCCAGCAGATGAAGAGCCAGGGAACATAGGGCCAGATAGTATGGGTATGGAAGAGGGACCAGACATGGGTGAAAGGGGAAAGGGAGGCGCAACTGAAGATGCAGGCAAAGTAACTGAAGATACATGCCAAGACACAACCAAAGATGCATTCACATGCTGATGGCTTAAAGAGTTGATAGGTTCAGGGGATACAAATGTGCTATGCATAGATGAAGCCACTGTCTTCAAGGCTGCAGAAAAAGTATGAGCACCAACAAACAGATGAAGATGAATACACAACTCACATGCAATGGAAAGAAGTGAAGGATGAAACACAGGAGAAGGAGGACAACAGCAAGCTTATGATGTGCAATGATTAATAAGTTGTTACAAATGTATGTACTCACCAGAAACAGTCAGAACAACAGGAAGAAGGGGAGAGGGCTCCAAGGGAAGCGTGGAAATAGATGGTGAAGGATTATCATGAAAATTAGTCTAGTGTTAACTGCGCCTCGGTGTATGGTGGTGGGGGTTATTACATGATGTTCGGAGTTTGAATTTCCCCTGCTGTTATATAGCAGCACAGACCTTCAGAACTATATTATATGTGTACTTGCAGAATCACCATCTTTTTTGTTTGGTAGTAACAAAACAAGTCTCAAAGGGTCCATCAGTGGCTGTGCTCACTTTGGAACGAAAACTAACCTCTGCTGGGCTCTCTTGAAGGGATTTTGGACAGAAAAGAAATACAATTGAGAATCTACATGCTAATGTCAATAAAATTGGCCAAGAAGCTGTGCAAACAGTTTCTGTGGATGCCACTGGTTGAACATTTCAAAATTTTCACCTTCTTTTTCAGTGAAAAATGTCGTTTATTTTTCACACATTTTTCACTGAAAAAGCAGGTGAAATTTTCAAAACGTTTTCATCACTTTCTTATTTTATTTCGAATTTTTCACCTTGAACTGAGAAAGTGCTGAAAAAGTTTTAAAATTTTCACCTTCTTTTTCAGTGAAAAATGTCTGAAAAATAAACAACATTTTTCACTGAAAAAGAAGGTGAAAAAATTGAAATGGTCAACCAGTGTGCATCGAAAATTTAAACTCTGATGATGATGTAATAACCTTCACCACCATACACAAGGCCAGGGTTATCAACAGACTACAACATGCGAGGAACAAGCATCAAGTTGTAGCATCTGTCTATTCGAGAGACTACATGAAAATAGCAAGTGTTAATTTTGCACTTGGAAAAATTTGGTAGATGTCACATCGCAGTAACACTTACATAAGGGTGCTAGATCCGGGTGACACCTATCTTAAATGAGGAAGAAAAGAAAAAGCCACAGCGAGGATCAAACTGAAGACCCAAAAATGAAAATTTGGTGGAGAGCCCTATACCCAAGGGGCACATTAGGACCCACTACCTAAAGGTAGTGGGCACATTGCCACTTCACTGAAGGACAGCCACCACTCGGTCAAGTACAGCCAGTAAAAAGTAATCAAATTTTAGGGAGGTTCTGGAGGCCCCTTCAGATTATGAAAAGAATAAGTATTATGTAAACATAATTACTCGTAACAAATTCTCGATCACAAAGCATCTAAGATCTCCTCAAAAAATTGGTTTGCCTTGTGGACACTTGTTTTCATCTTCCTTCACAGTATTGAAAGAGACTCTAGTCTGTTTTGGGTCAGCTACCATCCCCTTGGTAACTGAGTTGCCTCTTTGCGGCTCTGACTCAGGGGCTCTCCAGACAACCAACAATACTCTCCTCCTCCTCATACTAAATCAAGTGGTCGACATAAGGCATAGCACGAGTGCAGGTAACTCGCAGGTCATTATGAGTTGATCCATGGGAAAACCCGCAAGTTTACCTACTCGCGAGTTTGGGTACCTGTTCTCACGGGTCATTGAGGATCCGGGTTTGGTTTTTGATGATTTTTTCACCAAACTCGCAGGTGCTTGGCTCCATTTTGACCTAGCCAACAGCCTCAAACTGTCTTTGGAACCCATTCTAAGGCTATCCTGTACTTAGAGAGTGATTGTGTGACCATTGCAGTGATGGACCATAAGTATGACATTTGTTTTTGCTTCTGTGCATACAAAATATGAGCAAAACTCGCAGGTACTCACAGGTACTCACGAGTTTTAGGAAACCCGCAAGTATTCGTACAACTCATGGGTCAAATCGCCACAGATCCGAGTTCAGCATTTTTGGATGCAGGTACCCGTGGTCATGGGTCCGAGTCACCCACGAGTTAACTCATGCTATGCCTTAGGTCGACATGCTTTCATCCTCTGTGATGTCCAAAGATGCACGACCTCCAATTCAGTGACAGACCTGCTGTTTGTTGTGTTCTTCCTTGCTCCAATATCTTCTGCATTCTGCCTGGGATATTATCCCTCAACTCTAAATTCGCTATTTAACCTGGGCATTGAGGACGAGAATTGCTTTTGTGCCCAGAGGATTGATCCTTCCGGGCAGTTCATCACCCCCAGTGAGAATAGTGTTGAGTGGCCGAGAGGCAGATCTACCAAGGTAGAGACGGATTGAGGGCCACCAGATTTGATTGAGTTAGAAAGAGTGATGAAAAGATATATATAGATTTCGTGATCTTTCAATTTCCTCGTCACACTGGTTGAACATTTCAAAATTTCCACCTTCTTTTTCAGTGAAAAATGTCGTTTATTTTTCACACATTTTTCACTGAAAAAGCAGGTGAAAATTTCAAAACATTTTCATCACTTTCTTATTTTATTTCGAATTTTTCACCTTGAATTGAGAAAGTGCTGAAAAAGTTTGAAAATTTTCACCTTTTTCAGTGAAAAATGTCTGAAAAATAAACAACATTTTTCACTGAAAAAGAAGGTGAAAAAATTGAAATGCTCAACCAGTGTCATAGTGAATCGAGTGTGATAGAGCATGACCCTACAGGTTTGACAATTTTTACGCTGGACTTCTGCTGGAGCAAAAATCTACAATTTAAAAACTTCATCAACTTGATGAAGCACAGGTCGCAGCCGGCCCTAATCTGCATGTGCACATAAAAGTGGTTCATTGACATTGCATCTTGCTCCCATACTCTTTGCTTTCTCCCTCTTCCTTGCCTCCAAGTCTCTCCCAGTTCTTTCCCTTTCTCTCCTTGATAAGGCTGGATAAAATTATGAGTATCACTGGTTGAGCATTTCAATTTTTTCACCTTCTTTTTCAGTGAAAAATGTTGTTTATTTTTCAGACATTTTTCACTGAAAAAGAAGGTGAAAATTTTAAAACTTTTTCAGCACTTTCTCGATTCAAGGTGAAAAATTCGAAATAAAATAAGAAAGTGATGAAAATGTTTTGAAATTTTCACCTGCTTTTTCAGTGAAAAATGTGTGAAAAATAAACGACATTTTTCACTGAAAAAGAAGGTGAAAATTTGAAATGTTCAACCAGTGTATATTAGATTATAATCAATTATAATTGTAAAATTACGATTAGATATGGCTCGGCCATAATTTTATGCCTTAAGATTATGGAGGGTTACATTACATTATAGTATGATTATATTACGATATGGGGGTCATATTTAATCATAATATTAAGCCCTAACTATGTCTGCAAAACATCTCCATCTCTGCTATCTAAAGACTGCAGACCTGCTCAGTCAACAGGGTGGATGCATACTGTGTCAGATATGCTCACAACCTGATAGGAACCACATTTGACCCAAAGCTTGATGTTGTTTACTGCTTGATTTTGGCATGAATTGTGCACGTGACGTGCTTGCAACACACTGCCAGAATGTTGGATTTCAAAACAGAACATGCTCTTTGAGTCATGGAATGCTCTGGATATCCAAATTATCATCTAGGGTTGAGGATATGTAGTCTAGATGCTGCAAGTGACCTTGAATTAATGATCTGGGTCAGAAAAAAGTTTGTGGAGGGTATCTGAACCCAAAATGCCCTGCCCAAGCATTGCTAGTAGCTATCATCAATGTATGACATTAATCAGGAGCCGTGAGCCGCGAAGGTGAATTTGGAGAGAAAAATCTCGATTAAATACAATTAAATTAAGATTACATTAGATTATGATACCCTTACAATTAGATATCCGCCGAAACCTTAAGATTATATTATGATTACAGTACATTATGGTCCAGAGGCATATTTAATCATAATGTTCCAGCCCTACTCCTTGACAACGTGTCCAGGACTATGTAGATTTCACAGAGAGCTCCTCTAGTGCTGCTGCCAGGGCTTGGCTGTGCCAGGCCAGGGGGAATGTATACACATGATCCTAAATTACTGTTTACATATTTTAATGCATTTCACTCGTTTGCCCCTCATTTCGCTTGATGAGTAAGATAAAAATAGCGGCATCTCAAATCGAGTGAAATCCTGTCTGATGTTGTAAATTTGATGCGGCTCATTGTGGCTCAATTTGGCCCTAAATCAGATCAAGGGAGGATCTCTTTTGAGAGCTGTATAGAGTCAGATATGATGACACTATTTGGCTTTATCTGCCTCTGGGCCACTCAACACTATTCTCACTGGGCATCACCAGTTATCTAATTTTTAGACGGCATGGGATTGATGAGGATGGATGTTTGACCGTTTGGCCTGCACACAGTGTTGAAATAACACCCTGTTGATAAAACAAATGCCAAGGACCCTTGTATTATTTCGCTTCTCAAAATTCTTCACAACAGGTCTCAAGAATACATGGTGAACTCAAGGACCGTACACTACTGAAGCCACCATGAGAAGGGAGCAAATAGACCACAAAAACAGTGAAAGCGGTGGAAAGACCTCATCAGCCATTTGACAAAATTGTTGGCCAATTGTTGGAGTTCTTTGGTGTTGTCACGTTGCCAACAATGTCGCAACGCCTCGACAAAAAAAAGTTGGTGCCAAAACAAAAAAGGTACCGCCATGAAATGGTGGACTCTCCCCAGTGCAATGGGGTTTTTTTTTTGAGGTTGTCAAAAGTACGTTGGCTGATGTGAGTTGTGACGTTGCGAGGTTTCATGCTGTTTTTTGGTGTTGTACAACCCCACAACAAAAATGTCAAAAGTCTGATGCTGAAAAGGGGACTTGTTTTTGTCGGAGGGTGGAGTGCTGGAAAAAATGACTGGTCAAATTGCTAATATATGCCTATTCCGTCAAATCTTTACCCCCAGCAGCCCGAAATACTCCTGGATGCCCTTCGTGCTAAAAGTGTACGCTCCGATGATCCCATCCGGGCGTATGACCACATACACATCTTGATTTGCCTGAACATCGTAGGCCGTCGCTGAGTGGCCCTGTGGATCGGTGAGGTGCTTGACACCTTTGGTGATCCTGACACCATTGGACACGAGTGGACCAGAAATGATGGCAACATGAAGGATTTCAGCATCGATAAGGTCCTCGAGTTCGCCGAGCGAGTCCAGCGTTGACGCCGGGAAGAAAAGGGCGAGATGGGAAGGTGCATCGTGGAGAAGGGTGAACAGATCCATAGCCTGTTCGCCCTGAAGTTCTCCGACGTAAGGAGCACGATCGCCTGCACGGATCTTGTCACCCATCGTGCCGTAAGGATTCTTTTCTGCAGATTTCTCTTCGTTGTCTCTTTCATCGAGCGTGATGGCACTCCACCGATAATTGATTCCGAGCTGAAGCATCTTGCTGGAACGCATCATGGGATCGGTGGATGTGTTCGTGGCCCGCGAGGTCTCGAAGGCGGACTCGGGGATGTGCGGAAACGCTTTCGCATGGAGTTCATTCGATAAGCTCAACATCTCCGCGACAACTGGCATGCGCTCGGCCTCATAGGACTTGAGAAGACTGGATGATGCCTTTCCCTTTGTGACTAGCGCGATTTTCCAAGCCAGGTTGAACTAAATCCTTTTATAAGCGTGATTATCACAACTTCCCAAATATATGAACACACCGCGTCCTGCATCGCAGTGTTTGTCCCCTGGCCTCCGGCGGGAGAATGACAATGGGCGACGTCTTTTGAAGTTGTTAATTGGGTTTTATTCTGATAGTGAAAATTTACCTCCGGCCAGGAAAACCCGCCCAACGGAAAATTTGTCCGTCATACGTATGTTCGCTCTATAATGTTAATTAGATGACTGACGTCGAGATGACTGTCTTACCTCCACTCCGTGACCCCCCGAACCGCTGTAAAGGTGAGATCATCGCGTTTTGCAATCGAATTAAACAGTTCCTGAGTCCCAGCGAGGTCTTGGGGTACTTCTTTGGGGAGTTTAGGCCCGAGGGTCTGCATTTGGAATCGGCTCCCGGGGTTGATGGGCTTCAATGACGTCCTGCAGAGAGTGAGTTTCAACCAGAATTAAATCGGCCCAGATAGTGTACGCTGCCTGTGCAAAATCGCCCCACCGATGCCAGTACTAGACCAATGTGTCAGCGCGGGAGGTCACTGTAGATCCAGGGATCATTTACTTCTCTGCTGAAACCAGGGACTTCTACGTTTGCTGCCCACATCCGGTCAGCCTCTTTCGTGTCGCCGAGGAACGAGACCCCGATAAAGTGCCGGGAACGTCCTAAGGGGCTCGGTCAGATGAAGACCAATGACTTGAACGACACATGACCTTCCTTTTGCACCGTCAGCGGCCACCATATAGTCGCATTTGATATCTGTCTCGATTGAATCTTTGATGAGCAACACCTTGGCAGTGACAGAGTTGTCGTCTTGGGCGAGACCAACAAGCTGCTTTCCCATTTCTACCTCGCACCCGTAGGTCTTGAGATGACGACGTAAGATCTTTTCGACCTCGGATTGACCAATTGATGCAATGTTGTTCTGAAACAAACGTCAGAATGCGAAGCGGCGGCTAGCGAGTGTATGCACAAATGGAATCGTTGGACTGGCTTGGGCCGCCTCAGACCATTCGAAAGCCTTCACAATATTTTTTCCGTCGGGTCCGTAAACGGCCATTTGGAGCGGTCCAGTGGCAACTGCCGCGACATCTTTATCTCCAAGAATGGCGAGCAATTCTTGTGTGCGTGGCTGAGGGTTGATTAGCAGCATCCGTATGTGTCATCGGGTTGCTCACGAGTATTGCAGTTCCACGAGCGGCATCGTGTTCTGCGGTGGCTTCTTCGATGATTCGAACGTTGACGCCGCTCTTAGCCAGTGCCAGTGCCATGGTCAGTCCTGTAGGACCAGCCCAATGACGAGAACAAGTTTCTGCATCAGTAAAAGTACACGTTTGGCTTTGACGTCTTTGTCTTTGAGACACGTCTTTCGGAGGTCTTTGTCTTTGGCTGAACATCTTTGGTCTTTGGCTCGAAGTCTTGGGAGTGCTTTGTCTTTGGGGGACATGCTTTGTCTTTGGCTGAATGTCTTTGAGTTTACGAGATTTTCCGCATGACCAAAGACGTCCAAGACCGCAAGTCTTCCAAAGACAGTTTTGGATCTATGTAGTATTAACATAAGAATACGATAAGGTAACTAGAAAGCTATTTCATGTGCATGATGGTCTGTGTATTGTTAATATAGAAAGCTTTAAAACGGTCTAAGGACTCAGAATATTTGAAGTGTCGCGGTAGAAAATTTTCGCCATAAATACCGATGAGATGCGCCCCGCGCAGAATTGTATCTACATGAATAATGTCCATGACGCGCCGGCCACGGTTGTCCACGTCCGGCTGTACCATCCACATGCCGACGTCAGGGCACGGTTCATCCCCGATTGCGGAAAACCAAGTCACAAGCGCACACGGATAGGTGACGCCACGGTATTTGAAGGACATGAACAGCAGAACACGGGCAGCAATGAGGCCACGAAAGCCAGGGAGCTCGGGATCACCCTCAACGAAAACACAGTCGTACCGAGGGGGGCCCCCATGCCAAGAGTGCACTGCCCGAATGCGCTCGCGAAGCATACCAGCGATACCCGATTGATCGCTTGGGGCATAGAATTTTGCTACGGCTGCACTGAAGACGCACGACTTCCGGTGGGAGTGACCATCAGGTTATCTCTGTCAGAATCCGCAGGGGAGCTGGGGGCGCGCAGATCGAATTGAGCATGCGACCTGAGGTGGTTGGAGCGACCCGCCCGATTCTTAAAAATTGTTTGCATCCCGGGAATGTGCAGGGTAAGTTGCGAGGTTTGAATTTCTTGACCTTGAGCATGCTTGAGAGAGGGAGACAAAAATTCCTGCACCCAAGACGAGGTATCCTGACTGCGCATCGGGCAAAGCGGGCTACCTCCCTTTCACGTGGAAGATCGTTGCAATTTTTTCATGTGCAGCGGCGTAGCAACGCCTTACGAATCGTAATACGAACCATGTTTGTAAGGCAACGTAACTGCGCGTGACTTGTGGTGCGCAGGTTTGTATCCGAATCGTGGACTTGTCATTTTTTCTCTTCACCCCACCACCATGGAGGCACCAGGCCTGAAGACCCAAGCAATAAACAAGACTGTCCGTCCTGCCGTCAATGCTGGACTCAAGAAGCAGGTCCGCCGTACTCCGGCCAGATAGCCCAAGCGCGCGACGACGAAACCACCGCCAAGGCCCGGGCGGCACTCGACAAGAAGAAGGAGCTCAAGCGCCTCGCCGCTCTCGAGGATGAGCAGCACCGGGACGACCTAGCTTACACTGCTACTGCAAATCACCCTGCCGACAAACCGGTCAAGGCGCACAATCCTAGCATTTCTCACTCAGGTAAGCCATGTTCTCACCCGGCACAATATGATTCATTATTCCGTTGTCGTAGGCGCGAAGGTCCAGCCCAGTGGTGCCGAGTCTGGCGCAGATGACGAATCCGACGGATACCAGCAACCCGAGGAAGAAGGTGAAGAGTCCGACGACGACGACGACACCGATGCCGAGGACAGCGACGCCGACGAAGCCATGAAAAAGAAGAACAAGAAGAGCACCACTCGCGCCGATGTTCTGGCTTCTCGTACCACTCAAGACTCGACAGGCACACCGGCCATCGGCGACGCTGCCAATCAGAAGAAGCGTAAAGCCCAAGACAAGTCTGTGTATTCTGATCTATTCAAAGGACTCTTGATAATGTTTTTCCAGACCCGCGACCGGCGCCAGCAAGAAAGCCAAGAAGAATACACCCAAGAAGAAGAGTGGACTCGACGATCGCGTGTCCACTTCCAAAGCGAAAGGTGCCGTATCCGATCCAGAAGACGATTCGATGGTCGCGCCGGGTGGACCAGCGCTGGATGACGATGTGGACGAGCATGTCGAGAGGCCGAAGACGGGCAAGCAGAAGAAGGGAAAGCCGGCAGCCGTAAGCGCACTGTTCCGATTGAATCGGATCGCTGACGACGCTTCCCTCTGTAGCGTTCCATCACTATCAAGAACGTCGCCCCCAAGGAGCTCACTGGAAAGGCCGCGCGCGGCGGCAGCGCCAAGTGGACCCTCAGGCATCTTCCTCCCGGTACTGCGGATGAATTTACTAACGAAGTCGTCCCATTGGCTTGCGAGCAAGCGGGTTTGCTTGGCCCATGGGCGGGATTGACAGTCAAGCAGATCCAGGTCATCGTCGATAAGGTCTACGGCGCAGGTGTGCACACGGTGGCCCGCAAGGACGTGTGGGTTGGTCTGGTATGTCCATTTTCACTGTTATGGAACACCGATGACAATGCACCCAGATCAGCTACCGCTTGCATACCTGGCGCAACGGATTCGCTGCACAAGGTGAAAAGGCTTTCCAGATGGTCATCGACAACGATGTGGCCCAGGGTGAGGGCGAAGTCGAGGGCCTGGGCGAGGAGGCAGACGAGGAGAACGAGGAGCAAACGGGTGGTGAGTTTATATTTTCTTTGTTGGCTACCTTTACTGACTGGCGCACTCCTTGCACTTCAGTTACTCCGCCCATCGATGGCGCCACCCCCGATCCTACTCTCCCTGCCAGCGCCGCCTCCACCGTTCGCAAATTCACGTTCAAAACCCCCGAGGGAATCGCGGAATTTGTGGCATGGGCACTGCAGCCACACAAGGAGGGTGACACGCTGGTCTTTCACTGGAAGTAGTGGGGTAACGGTATAGATAAAAAGGTATGTGTCGTTACAGTGGTCTCGTTCTCTTCTAATGCGTGATTCCAGGGATTCTTACAGTCGGAGCTCATCATGTATACATACGCCTACCACCTCTCGTGCTTGGACACCATTCCCGGCGGGTACAAACGGCTTACCGACCCTCCAATTGGTGCCCTGCTCATCGCCGTTCAGGCCGTAAGTGCTCGATATCATCCTTGGACATCATTCTGATTATTTCATAGGTCCAGCGAGCACTACAATTTTGGCGGACCGGCGTGTACAACAATCTGCAGCCCACCCCTCGAGCCAACTTTTTCTCGAGCGACAACTGGGACGACTATACCGTCCCCAACCCGAACCCACACGGCAAGAAGGACAAACTTGTCCGTCGGGCCACGAAGTTTATGGTTTCGGTCAACAAGTGGGATACGGAGCGCTGGGACGAAGTCAAGGCGGAAGCGAGGGAGTTTGTGGAGGCCGCCCCGGTGAGCCGTCGGCGCGCTGCTTCCAGCCGCAGCACGTCTGAGGCCGACGACTCCATGTATTCTGACGACGACGAGGTGATCATCGTCTCTGATTAGCTGCCGTATCACTGTGTCATACTTTTCTTATGAATTCACGCCGCTTTCCGATCATTTATCTGCCCGATTGAGCCTGATTTTGAGACGATAAAGTGTCTTTGAATACATCTTTGAGCGGCATCTTGGAAAGAAGGTTAGTATCCCTGCAAAGACTTTATGTCTTATCAGTCTTGCCAAAGACAAATTTGTCTTGGCCGAGACTTCGGACCCTACTTAGCTAAAGACTTTCGTCTTTGGCAAAATGTGTCTTTGGCATCTTTGACGTCTTGCCAAAGACGCCAAAGACGCCAAAGCCAAACATGCAGTTTCACTGATGTGTGAGGAGCCGGAAAGCATGGCGTAAAGAATCGGATGATACTTGGTTGCTTTGTCTTGCACTGGGATAATATAACGTGAATCTGACAGAACCTGATCTAAAGGCGCAGAGTGGACCCCCAACAAACAAAAAAAAAGATTGCTAACACGACCAAAGATAGTAAGTCTCCGCCGAAAATAGAACACTCCGTTCGTTATTCGGACCGTGCCGTGTAATACTACCTACCTACCTACCTACCGCTTCAACTTAGTCCTGTTGTTACCACACTGGTCTGATCGTGGTAGGCCGTTATTACAAATCATCGGAGTTTGAATTCATATCACGAGGTAGGATACATGGAATACGTGTTTTTTCATAGAATTTGCATACAGAATGACTCTTAGTATCTGTGTACGAGGTTCTGCCTCTTCAGAACTTCCATAAAGTCCCTGAAACGAGTAGGAGACAGACGTTCGAAATGTCATGCGACTCAGGCGTTATCGAACCGGAAAAGGCCCAAAGTTGAGATTTCTTCCTAGAAAAATGGAGAAAAAAACACTACAAGCCTGCAGTAGATGTTAAAATCCCTTCAGAGTGATTTTGAGTGTTCAACATGAAATGTGCTGGAGTCGAACGTGAAAGTATCGAGATTGAAACTCCGATGATTTGTAATAAGCCGCTACCCCGATCGGTACTTTAACAAGCGAGGCACGAGCTTCACATGTTGAAGTGTCTGTTTGGGAGAGACTAGCTTCAACTCCGCCTTCATGTTCTATGATCAGGGACCCCGAATACTTTCAGATCGACTCACATTCATTCAGTGCCGGGCAACTGATCCCGATCCATCAAGGTCATGACTACGATCCTGCTTTTTTTTTTTTTTTTTTTTTTTGTGGAGTGTTTGGGTTAACAAGGAGAAGATAGCACTAATATTGCTGCCACCCGTCACCGTTTCCGTGCCCGCAGGCGGCACTTCCGTCGGATCATTACTCGGGCCGACCAAGTTGGTCTCTCCCCGTCCGCTAAATTGAGGCCTTGGACTTTGAACCCAGCCAGACGATTACAATCACCCGAAGAAATTCCCAAAGGCACTAGTGTCTGATCCCTCGTGACACCACGTGTGGGGTTTCGGCCGTTGGGACTCAGTCAGGTTAGCAAGCTAACCCTTCCTCATCATCCCTTCAGCCGACACCCACTAAAACTCCGGTTTCCCTTATCCAGTCTTTGGGAAGTGCGTCTTCGTCCTGAAGGACTTTTTGCCAAGTTGCCTCGACTAGCAATTTATCAATCGCCTTCTTACCGTACTTGAGCTTATCAGTCAATATGCAGTCTAGGCGCAATCTGTTATTCATCGCTTTACACCATCTGTTCTGGATCGTGACCTCCGAGGCCGCTGGTTTCTCTTGGATCACACGTTCGTTACGGAGTTTCCAGATAAGGTGAGCAGATTCCGAGACTACAATTCGAAATAGACGAGTCGTACCGGTATCGCCATGGGTTGATGCCCTGCAGGCCATTATTTCTCCCATCGTCGGTCGAAGGTCTTGGCCTGTCTTGAGCTGCCATAGCTCAGAAGCTAAGTACCAGACCTGTCTTTGCCCGTTCGCATCACAGGCCGTGAGTATGTGCTCCATGGATTCTGTGATTCCACAGTGCGGGCACATGGCCTTTTGTGTGTGGTTTGGGATATGTTCCCAATGTCTCCCAACCTTGTAGCCTCCGTGCAGCAGCATCCACGTGAAGAAATGTATGCTGCGGGAGAATTCTTTGTGTCGCGTGGGTTGCCATTTTTTCCTTCGAGGTGGCGTGTCCCCGTTTGGTCCTATAGCCGTGTTTTGCGCGAGCTCCATGTTATAGTTTGTTGCACGTCGATCCAGCGCATCTTGACATTTGTCCGTGCTCATTTTTAGCTTCCTTATTATCCTATACGCCAATGAATGTGTCATCGTGTTCAGCTTGGCACCAGGAAGTGCAAGGTCCGGTTGAATAACCGTGCTTATTATATCAGGTTGGTCTTTACCAGCTCCCTCGCCCGCCAGGGTATCGGCTCCCTCGTTTCCAGCCACACCCGAGTGGCCTTTGACCCACTTGAAGTACGTCTTTGCCTTGCGTTCGCGGAGCTTTGTGACCGTCAGCTTCATCAGTTCTCCATTTGCCACCGTCTCGAAGCCTTCATTTTCCCACTTGACAAGGTTTTTGGTTAGTCCCTCAATTGTGTACATGGAATCACTGATGATCTTGAGAGGTGTGTCTCTCTGGCAGTCCTCTGCCGTTTCCTTTACGCCTAGCACCTCACCCACTTGGTTTGATGGTCCCCACTCATCGGGGACTTTAATGGCGCGGTTTCTCGGGTCATCTTCCCCATAATAGATGCCAGTACCTGCCCGTACACCGTCGGTTCCATTGCCTGATGCTGACCCATCCATGTATACTGTTATCATTTCCATGTTTGGATTCGGTACATGTCTCGTATCCGGTGCCAAGTTGCTCATTTCTGGGTTCTCAAGGGGTTTGGTGAAGATGCGGAAGGCATCCATGATCTTCCCGTGTGTCGTACCATTGGGATTGAATTCCATCATATCCGGGTCTTGTTCGGGTCCGCCATTCACTCCCGCTTTGTTAGGTATACATACCGGAGTTTAACCACGCTCAATACACTTGCAAATACACTTGAAAAGCCAAAGGCCGAGGGAGTTGTTGTATCGAATCGCAGCCCACGATGTCCTCCCCGTGTCCTCCCCTGCCCGTTGGAGTCAATCTCGGAACCACCTATGGCGCATATGTAATTGGAGCCATCGCTGCGGCCGTGTAAGCACAACCAGTTACTGGCAGCAATAGCCACAGTTAATGATCTTCTAGTCTCTATGGCATTATTGTCCTTCAAGTCTTTTTTTACTTTGACTGGTACCCCAAGGACAAATTCACTATGAAGGCTTTGGTGTGACTTCATGTTCATCGCCGCGCTCATTATGTTCTGACAAATCATCTCAGGTTATTACTCTTCTGTACGTATGGATCTTGGGTATCATGTAATGCACCAAAACTAATGTGCACCAGACTCCTGGACACAATGACACTTCTTATGGGGACCCACGGACTGTACCATTACCTCATTGTCAACTTCGGGAATTTTGAAGTAGTCCTCATTCAAGTATGGTCAGTTGTCCAACAGTATCTGATTCTGCGGACTATGGGGCTGATTTACAAGGCATAGGAGTGTACAGGTCGGTTAGGATAAAACACCGCAGAATTTTTCCGCTGATTGACTCATGGAGGTTGAGGCTCTGATTGCAGTAAGGAAGTGTTGAATCCAATTACGATCCACACTGAAGTGCGACCAGTACACAATCATGCTGATAACCCAAGGGTTGGTGAAGTAATCCACAGCGTCTGATTTAATCCCACTTCTCTGCCATAGGTTTTTCATCTCTCGTATTTGGGAATGTGGGCGCCTTTTAATACCATTACATTCAATGGGCTTATCACTTTGCAGTGAGTGGGAGAAAATGGATGCTTCCTGCAATCTTGGTAGGCTTTGACCACTCTGAACTTCACCCACTAAGCCCGTTTATGTACCCCAAGATCCTTTTAACAGTTGGCACCTTCGGTGTGTTCATACCTATTCCCTGTGTAACAGATCCTAAAGTTTTGTTTCTTCATTCAGTCATCTCCTGCACCATCTGAATGTTTTTGGTGTCAGCAGTTGTCATCAAAGTATATGTTTCCATACAGCATACATTGTCACAATGAATGACCTGTCCTTTCCTTCAGGTTCCTTTTCAAATTTTGGAGCTTGTCTCTTCTCCCCTATATGTGGGTATTTAGGACCGCCATTCACTCTGTTACCCTCGCTGATTTTCAACAGGCGCTGGTGGCAGAAAACAAAGCGCTGGAAACTGCGGCTGATGCGCTGATTACGGCTTCTCATCAGGAAAACCTCTTTCCTGAATCTAGACCAATTCAGCTGAATTAGTAGAATTTGGTTCAATTCTGCAAATTTTGACCAAATGGTCCACAAATCGAATTCTGAGAATCCTATCATGCATTTGCCAATTCTGCAAAATTTGGGTCAAATTCACACTTATTTGCATGCATTCGGAGACCATTAAAATTTCGTTTGCTTCACAAAAGATGGTATTGGGACAACAAAAATCCATTAAAGCCTACATACAACATAACAGCTACAAAACTATAATACAGTAAACCAGTATCCTATGTACCTTCCCGACCACCGTGGAGAACGAGTACACACTAACATCCACAAAAATGATTTGGTCAAAAAACAAGCAGCTGCCAATCTGCACGGCACAGGGTGCGTGTGGTCGTATCTGCGGTGTCAGTGAATAGAGTTTGCAAGTATGGGTAAGTAAATCGTGTGAGACTAGTATGCAGTCACGTACCATGTGCACGTGTTGTCCAAGGAATAACTCATAACCTCCATCTGCTTCGTAGCATGCTTGCGAGTTGTGCGAGGGTGTGAAGACCTGTACTAAGATTTGTGCACTGTCCAACGACCCCGCATGTGAGGTGGGCAGGGTGAGCGAATGAGCGAGTTTCAAGATAGCAGGACAGCACGTTGACCTGTATTCATTTGTGCATTGGTGCACAGGCAAGTAAGTAAGTGGTCACGCGAGATTCCACAATGTGCCATGTATGCGCCAACCTTTACTCGGCGTCTTGGGAGTGCGCCGTGGTGGTGTAACTTAATGACTCTCACCTGGCATAGTTAATTAGCAATTGAATGAGAAGAGAAGAATAGGCATAACTTGACTTACTTTCAAGATGGCAGAGGGCAGCCAGGGCGACTGCGCAGGGGACGCCGGGGGGCTGGCATTGTCAGGGCGGACGACGACACGCTGGAGGCAAAGTTAGTGTTGGTGTCACACATAATATGTTAAGCGGGACCCACAGCTTGGTGGTTGATGAGGGTGTGGGGGTGGAGATTGGGGTAGATGCGGTGGGTGTGGACATGGGGGTGCTGGTGACCTTGGACGTGAACTTCGAGCCCGATTTAGACGGGGACAAGTTGGACACAGAGCCCCTGCTGGAACTGGGGCTGAGGCAGGTGGAGTCTCCATGTGGAGGATCAGTGTGCAGTGGGGATGGAGTGCGAACTTACGGACTTAGAACCAGAGAGAATGGGGAAGGGCGCGGAGGTCTGTGTCATGCTGGCGTCGTCCTTCATGTTCAGCAGAAGGTTTGTGGTGGAGGGCTCAGTGATTGGCCAGGCGATAGACGTGTTGGTGAGCTGCCTGCCAAAGTCGCTGAACACCAGAACACAAGGTTAGTAAAGTGTGTTAGGGAGACAATGAGGACGTACAATGAAGTAGAGAGCTGCAGGGAATTGGGCCAGTAATCGGCAGGTGCCATGGCGCCATGAGTAGAGGCTTATGCAGGGGAACTCCAACGAGGCGAAGTCGTAGATGGAGGGCGAGAAGAAATTGACCAACTATTTGTTTGGCTACAAATCATGCCACGTAGGTCCCCGATGATCGGATCAGACGGACCTTGAATGACTAGGTGTTTTTCCATCTTTCCAGCATCAGGGTCGGGTTATAATCATCTTCGGTGTGGCTACTTTGTCTTTGGCGTGGCTACTTTAATCATCTCCAGCGTGGCTACTTTTTTTAAGTGACTATTCCACAACTGGATGAATTTAACGCTGTAAGGATGTCAACGCACTACTAGCTGTGCTAAATTCCAATTGGCAGCTCAACTGGTGAACTCATAGCAGGGGTGCTGTTGCTCTTTTCCTGAAAGAGTATAAGCATCACAGATACTAGCCCCTATGGTGATCTCGGACAGTTAAGGAAGATCAGTGTAGGGAATCGCACCGTACGTACCGTATACGGTACGTGACCAAATACGTGGATGCGGACCCGTATCTCGATACGTATGGTCACCGGAAAGAGGGCTCAAGGGCGGCACGGTACGGTACGGGTAAAATACGGCCGTAATACGTGATACGTACAGACAAAGAAATAAATATATGCCTATGTGCTGAGACTAATGGCATCTGCCTCATCTAACACCTTCAACATCTCCTTGTGTGCAAGGTGCAGCTCTGCCTTGAGCACCATCAAGGTCCGGATGGTAGCAGGCTGCAAGCACGCTCGACGAAGGGAAATGGTGTCACGTCCTCCTGAGAAAACTCGCTCCACGGCAACCGCAGATCCTGGTTGCACTGGAGTCAATGGAAAGGGCCAAAAAGAGGGCTCCGTTCGACATACCGGGAATACTGTGAATATCCCATGCCATCTTGTATAAGTTCAGAAATGCCGTGCAATTAGCATACCACCAACCGAGAAGGTCAGTGGTTTCGAATGGGAGTGGGACTGAAGTCATCTGGAAGTAACACTTGAGTTCGTTTTCAGGGGTCAAAGACATCTGGGAGGCCCGGACACGACCCAAGAAGATCTTCTGCGGGGAGCCGCCTGTTGATTGGGTGGGAATGCGCGAGCTGGACGGTTCGCTTGGCCGACATCGGGACCTAGAAAAATACCTAACACACCTTTGCCTGCAGATTGTACTTATGGAGGGTTTCCCAAACGGTTGTAGCCATGGTCTCGCCCGAGTGATCACTGACCAACTCGGCAAAGTCAATGAGACACTCCTCTGATTTATTTTATCAGCATTGAACCGGGATCAAAGGAAAGGCAGACGAACGGAGTTCACCCTTATTATCTACCCAATGCAAAACCATCGCAATAAACACATATCCATTGCTCGATGTCCAGGCATTGAGGGAGAGTGAAAACATGGACTCGTTCTCCTTCAATTCCGGTTAGGCATGAAATAATCGAACACCGCCGCTGTTCCACTTACCGCGAAGATCTCAGCTAATTTTTTCTCGACATCTACACCCATTTCCATAATCCTCCACCGGATCGTATCCGCACTGGGAAGCGCTAGAATTTGCGCCGAGTGGTGGTGGACGTAATTGAGAAGTGTTTTGAACTCGGGCTCCTCGACGACGGAAAACGGTTGATCGGTGGCGGCAATCCATTTCGCGAGGAGTTCTTTGAAGTGCAATTGATTCCAGGGCTCCTGAAAATGTGTCAGTGTTGTCGATTACATGAGGGAAAACACTTACCTTTGCGTCCTCAGCGTGTTTATTCATTGCTGCCACGATGTTGCCTTCGATCTTGGCCACGCCATTTTGGAATCGCTTTGCGATTTGCGTCGTCATTTCCTTCTTTCCGTGCACAATGTCCAGCTCTTCTTGTGTTGGCTGCAGGGAGTCATCCGCAGCCCAGACTAAAAGCATATGCCAGTGTTGAGCAAAATGGGTTTTGAGGTGATTTTTTAGCGCTGCAACAGGGATTTTCTATATAGAAAAAACAAGGACAGAAATGGAATCAACAACTCACGGACAATATTTCCGTTCGAGGTCTTCGTCAACGAAATAACTGTATGGCTACCGAGGTTGCATTTGTAGTATTTCTTGTCGGCCTCCGCATTTTCTACGTCCTCGGGCTTCAGCTCCCGGAAGAAATGCCAGATAGGGTTGGTTTTCTTGCCCTAGAAATCGATGAGCCGAGACCCATTTAACCTCATTCAAACCACTTACACGTAATTTTGTCTTCTTGGCCTTGGGCGCATCTGCGGGTGCCGTGTTGGGTTCGGATTGGTCCTGGAATAACTCAGTTGAGCCAACGAACAATTCCTACGTGCACTCACAACGATAATGGAAGAATCAGACGAGACACCTTGCTTCTTTTTCTTCGCAGGGGTTTTCTTGGGCACAGCTTTGGCTTTCCCCTTCCCTGTCGTTTTGCCTGTATCTTGGCTCCGTGTCTTGCCAGCTTTTGGATTCGTCTTGGCGGTTAGTGTTGCCGCCAACTGAAGGTGGTCAAAACGGGTCAAAGAAATATCATGGTCGAATTTACCTCTTCCCCATCGACAACCATTTCCACGTCAGAGTCATCGCTTTCATCATTGTCCTCTCCCTCTTCCGAGGTGGATTTAAACGGCTCATCATTTTCAGACATGTCATCATCCCGTGCTGCACGCTGCCCCGTGCGTCTGCACTTGCGTGTTTTGGCCGGCTCCGGTTCCTTGGCACCCTCATCATGCGCGGCAAAAAATGCCTTGGCTTTACCGCGCGCAGGGCGTGAGGGTCCGCTAAAGTGCATGTGAGGTGGATCAGCAGCTTTCGATTCTTTAACAGACACATAATAATACCATTCGCGCTCGCACCACCCAGAAGCGATACAGATAGGGTGATACTTGACAATGTTCCGAGTCCATGGTCGCCGACTGTGTTGCTCCAACTCATATCGAAGAAAAAGAATGATTTGCAGGTTGAAGCACGCACAGTGGAGATGAAACTCGAGGGGAGTAAGCCATTGCGCCAGAGATGGATCCCAATCGAGATGAGAGGGGTATCACGGCACACACGCAGATGAACAGGATGAGTCTCATCCGTCCCATGAACAAAAATTGAGTATCTGTGTGTGCGGAGGTAGTTTTTGTATCGCCGTGGTGACATCGGCGCCGTATGACCGCGATGAAGACGAGTTTTGTGGAAGTATTGGACCAGTGAGGGCACCCAAAATCGACGGGAATCCAGAACAACCGCTGTGATTATGCTTGAGTTTCTTTTGGAACTCATTCCAATCCAAACCTTAAAACGTACCGAAAACGGCCAGGAATATGAGCTGGTAAATTACGAGCAGCAGCACACCAAGTGCCGCAAGATTGTCGGCCAGGATACAGCCGAGGGACAGGAGGGTGAGGGCCAAGAACAGTGTTGTCCAAGAACAGTGTTGTGAGAGGGACGATGTCGAAAAATACGGCTTTCATCGCAGAGATAAGAGTGGTGGTGCCGCAGTTGGCAACACAGGAGAGGGTCCCACGCAACCAGTCTAGACACATAATTTGTGGGATTGAATCCCCCCGATGCTATCTGGGATACGCACCTGGGTCGCTTGGCTTTGCTGCTTCTTCTTTTTCTGAGTCCGACATGGTGGGGAGAGGCGGGGAGCACTGAGCAGAGCCAGGGTCTGTAGCGGGAAAATTCGTTGTTTTGCTAGCAGAAGTACACAGGATTTTATAGTAAACGCGTGCGAAGTATGAGTAAGAGTAGGAGAGTAATTGGGGAGTATTTTGCCGTTGTGGAGACAAGGGGAATAGACAGAAATGGCCAAGCGCGTGGAGAGGCTGTACCAGAAATGGAGGATTGAATTGTCAGGGTCGTCCAAGCGTGTAGGGAGACCAGGGTTTAGAGAGAAAAAGGTAGAATATAGGGGGCAGGACTATGTTGGGGGCGGATGTGGTTGTCGCAGTCGGTAGCAGAAAAAGGGAAACACCAACGCTCCGGCGCTGGTTTGTTTCTAAGAGCACAGCCAAGCTCCGTTTGTACAAGATTACGTGACGGAATGTCGGAGAGACTCGAAGACTGGTGGCGATGGTATACGAGAAGACGGGGGATGAGCAACTCCAAAAAGGCCACTTGCAACAGTGTTCTCAGACCTCCCTTCAGCTGGCTCCGAGTCCAAGTCACATTTGAGGCATGAATCCAACAAGGTTTTGAGCCCAACAGCCCGAGAGCGCCGACAGCAATGAGCCTGACAGTGCATGGCGATGGTGGCAGGAGGCGGTGATGATAACTCCGCAAGGACTAGCCCGGCTCACACGATAAATCAGTGATTATATCGAAAGTGGAATGCCCAGCCAGGTCGGGTCCAAGATAAGATAAAAATTAGCTCCGTATACGGACATATACGGGTATACGGTACGGGAAGATACAGATCCAAACCGTGTACGTACGGAGACCCGAAGGGGCATCTCGGGGGCTCACAATACGGCCACCGTACGTACATACTGTATGTATAGCCGTATCCCATACATACGGTGCGATTCCCTAGATCAGTGTATGTCATTATGACTAATCGTTTTGGTACAAATCTGAGTATGTAGATAGTCTGCAATCTGTCTTGTCATCCAGTGGAGGATTTTATTTTGCGAAAATTGGTCCATTGGTTGCCACACAATGGCATTTCCTTTGTTGTAGTCAGTTGTCTGAGTACTAGGCAAGGCCGAATATTTTGATTGCCGGCCTCGTCCTGACCTCATCTCTTACCATATTGCCTTGAAATTATATGTGGGCCTTCTGTTGCCTCTAATGCACTTTTCAGAAGCACCAATAGTTGGCAGACCCTCTATGGGGCTCATGACATACAACTAAACTTTGTGAGTACTTTGGAGCATAAATATATGAAATCTGACCATTATTTTATGCCTTCCAAAGTGCACTTTTATTCCGGCGCAAAAGTTTTCGGGATTTTGGGACTTTGTGCAAAGTAAATGAGTGATTTGATAGCAATGCTGCAAAATAGAGCCTTACGAAACTGTTCATTTACTTTGTGGCAAAACCTAAAGGGCATGCAAAATAAATTGGTCTGAGGTTGGTCCGCTGCAAAACTAATTAAGGTTGTTGGTGCTGCAGAACACAGAGTTAAGAAGATGCCGCAAAATAAATGTATTGCAATGGTGGACCCGCGCAAAGCCTACTAGTCCATGAGAGCTCATAAGGTACCTAACCATCCACGTAACTATACACCCCCTGTCCATTCCTGAATCAGCCCTGGTGTCGCATGCATGAGAAAGTGGGTGGGAGATGCCCCGATCAACATTGGCAGGGGTTCAATGCAGAAGCAGTTTCACGACTCGGTGCTGGACAACACAGGGGGCATCATCCGTGGCATATGAATTCATATGCCACGGTGGCTTATGCACGGCTGTTGGCCGGAAGTTGGCCAGAAGTTGACTATCATAGATAATAGATAAGATGAGATAACGAGAGACATTTGCGGTCACCTGATGGATGATTGCAGTGTTTCGTGAAATACATACAACAATGAGTTTTCATGGAAAGAGAACTGAACTATGTCCATATATGAGTGATCTCAAATGTTTTGAGTAGAACCTAATGGCAAGATGCACCAGACAATTTTAATTGTGGTCTGAAAACCTCAACGCGCTGCTTATGTGAGAACACATGTTGGTCACATCGCGCTCTCTCTTTGTCTCCTCCACCTCATCTTTCTTCATGGATTCTTCAACTGCTACACCTGGTCCTTCCTCTGGCCCAAATGGCCCACCTGGTACCTCCAATAATCCAGACTCAGATGGTGCCCAGACTGGGCAAAAGAGAGGTGCAGGAGGAAGGGATTCGCCGATCGAAGAACCCTCTACCACCAAGGGCGATATGAAGGGTTCACGATGTTGATGTCAACGTCGACATGAGATTGGACTGTCCAGACTGCATATGCTTTTTTTCTGTGTGTGTTACATGCTCACTATGCATTCTCTATGTTTTCGCTATGCCATTATGTGTCTATGATTTCTATGAATAGCTGTAAAAATATAGGTGACAGCCCTCCATGTCAACGACAACATAAAAACACCACCTGACGGACGTGGGGATGCCCGTGCCGCCTGGTGGCATGTTTGCGGTGTCGGACACAACAAGCAACAAGCCACCGGTCACCAGTGCCAGCATGTGCAACAAATGCACAGCACATGGTTGACATGGGAGCACTGGACCCGGGACGTGCGCACTCGCGGAAGAGCGACAGGGCAGGACGCAGCAGAGTGCAGGCACACGCAGCCAGATCAAGAGTCGACTGCATTCACAGGGTTTGCGTGCAGCCAGTCGGTGGGTGTGGGCACTGCGTAGACAGTGTGCAGGCGTCGGGGCGGGAGCGGGCATGGGCAAGGGCAGGGCGTGGGCAAGGGTGGGCACAGGCAGGGCAGGCGCAGGCGGGGCAGATGCAGGCAGGGCAGGCATCGGGCGAGGGCAGGTGCTGGGGGCATCAGGGAGCAGACGGGGTGCATATGTCGGGGTGAGGACAGGCACAGGCATCGGGCAGGGCATGGGTGCTGCAGACAGGCATGGACGTGGCTGCAGATGGGTGTGGGCGTCGGGGCGAGGGCCGGCACAGGGTGCAGGCGGTTGGCGTCTGCAGGGCGCCGGGGCATGGGCACTGCGCAGATGGGGCACGCGTGCAGGCGTTGGGCTGGGGGTGGGCGCTGCAGACAGGTGTGGGCGTCGGGGCGAGGGCAGGCGCAGACGTTGGGGCGAGGGCAGGCGCAGACATGGGGCGAGCACAAGCAGAGTGCAGGCAGGGCATGGATGGGGCACGGGCGCTACGCAGACAGGGCGCGACGCCGGGGCGCAGACATCGGGGCAAGGGCAGACATCGACATCTGGGCGAGTGCGAGCGTGGATGGGGCATGGACAGTGCATGGGCGCTGCGCAGACGGGGTGCGACGTGGGTGTCGGGGCGAGGCGGGCGCAGACGTCGGAGCGAGGGTGGGCGTGTGCGGGGCACGGATGGGCATGGGTGCTGCGCAGACGGGGTGCGACGCCAGGGCGCAGACATCGGGGCAAGTGCGAGCGAGCGTGGATGTCGGGTGAGGTGTGGGTGCTGCAGACGGGCATGGACATGGGCGCTTCAGACGGGTGTGGGTGGGGTGATGGCAGGCGCGGACGTTGGCGAGGGCCGGCATGGGCAGGGCGTCGGGGCGTGGGCATTGCGCAGACAGGGCACGGATGTTGGGGAAGGCGTGCGCGCGGATGTCAGGCAGGGCATGGGCGCTGCGGACAGGCATGGGCATCGGGGCGAGCACGGGTGCGGACATCGGGGCGAGTGCGAGCGCGGACATCGGGGCGAGTGCGGGCATGGGCACGGATGTCGAGCGGGGCATGGGTGCTGTGGATGGGTGCGGGTATCGTCTCTGGGTGAGGGCGGGAGCAGGCGCTGCGCAGATGAGATATTGGCGTCTGTGGGGCGTCGGGGTGTGGCACTGCGCAGACGACTAGGATGTGGTGGGAGGCAAAACTGTTGTGCTCATGTGACCTATGTATTAGATAATAGATTGCCTCGCAATCAGGCATAGTGATGTCATTAATTGTACATATGTAGATTCTAACTGCCTGGTTACATGCTGCCACAGTTGCGACTTTTTCCCCCCTGTGTGACCGACAAATGATACTTCAAGCAGCAATTGATTATTTGATTAAATCAATGCATTATTTAAAAGTATTTTAAAAATTGCCCATGATGGGATTCGAACCCTGGCCGAGATTGGACCAACTGCCAGTCAACTGCCGGCCAACAGCCGCGCATAAGCCACCGTGGCATATGAATTCATATGCCACAGGCTATGCCCCCTGTGCAAAGCAGCCACATAGGCTCTGGCTGCCAGAGCTGTCAAAGGAACACAATGCTGTGCTGCATGAGCTAGCATGACAATGACACCTTTATCGTGGTTTCTTGGCTCTTGGCACCCCATTCTGCGGATGTACGACCACTAGGTGGACCTACAGTCGACGTCCAAGGTGGTCCCATGGCTCATGGTGGCAACCATTGGTAAATATCATTGAGTCCATGGCATTGAGTCAAGGTGCTGCAGACTGCAACAGACGAGGCAGGGTGGTGTGGATGACTATCCCATGTATTCGGAACATGAGACAAGTAAGGCAGGCATGAGACAGTGGCAAACAAGTACTTGAAGGTGGGCTGGATGGGGTGCAGGTCACCTGTGTCCGGATTGACATTGGCAGATGCATTGCACTGCATCCGGCATGGGGATGTGATGGGATCATCGAGCGAGCCTGAGACCCCCTGCGCATGGGCCTTGATGTAGATGCACCAGGAGATGCCAAGTAGACTAGGTAGCCGGATGGATGAATTTGGGTAAGTGGAGCGCTAATAGAAGAAAACGACGCACACCAGCAGAGTACAACATGTGAGCCCCACCCTACCCAATCTGTTGCCTTGAAGGAGGACGATCCACATGTACAAGTATGCCTGCACACGTGGGGGAAAAAAACACCATCGTCGTGTCTACTACGAGTGTAGGGGCTGGGAAATGCAGCGAGCAGGGTGGCAGCGATCGCAGCATGGGTCCAGGAGGTCCAGGAAGTGTTGGGAGGGGAGTGGGCAGTACCACAGGGGACGAAATGGTGATACAAATAGTCAAGGTGCAAGGTTTTGTATAACTCAAGCATTTCCAGCATGACCTGCAGGCTCAATCAAATCGCGAATCTCGGCACAGAGGCAGGTGAGGGCAAACGGCGCAGCTGAAGCAAGGAGACGGACCAGACATGCAGGCTCAGGCACGAGGCAGGGTGGTACCAAGCCAGCTGACAACAGGAGGTAGGTTGACGGATCTCGGCTCTAAGAGGATAGCTGGAGACATACCAGTCCATTAATCAAGTGTTGCTTGACAACTGAGAGGACTTCCTTGTCGGTCAGTGTGTACTTTAGCCTGTTATGGAGGAAGACGGTGAGGAAGAGACATCTGCGGAGCTTGTGGGAGCCGGCAATGTTCGTGGAGACTGTGTCAGGTATCAACACAAAATTTATGATACAAAAAACATGTTGACTCACATATGTGCCGCTCAGCTGCTCACGAAGATGGTGTATCAAGACACTTTCAATCGGGTCCTCTGGCCTGGTAAAGACAAAGAAGTCATACACTTTGTCTATGTCGCCATCCGAGTCCATCAAATTTGGCTGTCGAAGGCATTCATCGTGCACAATAATAAAGAGCAGAAAATTAAATTCACGTTATCTAAGGTATCAAAGAATTCAGTAAAGACTGTTACTAAATGAGTAGAGTTCAGCATTGAGGAATGGGTAAAGGAGTGGTGTCAATTTTAATCACTAGAGATGATGGAAATCTATGCCCAAGGATTAATATTAGGCTTCGGAACTTTGAGACCGGCCTTTGGGGTAGGGGGGGTGTATGGGTGTGCCTGCCCAGGAGGCGGTCGAGTGTTGAGGGACCCACAGAAGATGTCACCAATGTAACCGAAGTTATGTCAGTCGATGTTGAGGCTATTGTACTGCCAGTGTGAGAGGTGGAGGGCACTGATAGTTTCAGAGTGGCATTGGACTTTGTAGAAGAGGTTGTGGGGCCAAGAGAAGGCGAACAGCCGTGGCTGTTGTGCTGGGAAGTATTACCGCCCACACTGCCTGAAAGAACATGAATTTATACTTCTGAGTCGTGTCTAGGTGTACACTGACTATGATGAGAGCTACGGGATTCGGATCGGATCCGCTTCCCGCTGGGTACCACCTCTTCGAAGTCTGAGATGTCGAATGAAGGTGAAGCAGAGCGCTTTTGAGATTGCCCTGCCATAGTAGGAAAAGTCAGTGTCAACCATAGTAGTATCGAATTCCTGAGCATACAGACCTTCGTTGAGATCAGAGTCTTCCAGGAGTCCGTTGTTGCCAGGCAGATGATTTCTTGGTCTGAATCCTCTCCAGGAATGAATAGTGGTTCGTGCGATCGGGAGGCAGGTTGACTGTGAACATTGTGAACATTGACTTCAATCAGATCACCATCACCCTCGTCTTCCGCTGCTGACTCTGCTTTGACTTGTGACAATCGGGAGCTGCGGCGAGGAGCCTCCGAGTCGGTGGTTGGGTTCTCTTCAAGCTCCAACTTGACAGCGTCGACGGGCTCATCAACATCAGGCAGTGAGGCTGACAAGTCTGACAGCTTGTCATTGAATAATTCAGCTTCCGCTTCGGACACCGGTTTGACACTGACAGCGTGGGCTTTTCCTTTGCGACTGCGTGACGGACCTGTCCACATTTGCTCTGCTTCAGATTCCAATGGGAGGTCCTTCCCTGCCAGGGCAGGCTCAGTGCCTTTTCCCATCCAAGTGTACAATAAATCTTTGAGGGAACTCTGTGACGAGTGGCTAGCAATATCCCGTCAGCACTGGCACAGTCATGGTGAGAAGAGGATCAACTCACCAATAATTATTGTGTTCTCGTTGAACTTCTGTGCGGACGTCCTCTTGACCTCATCCAGCTGCTCGCCAGTGATGGTATCTCTGCAGATAGTGTAGACCCTCTGGCAACTTCTTCCCAACAACACCCAATGGTTAGGATAGTCAGTGCCTGATGCCAGATAGCCGTAGTGTGCATCCAAGGAGTTGAATAAGCCTGAGCCAGCAGATTGAAGCATGTCACAAAACCACTGGTCGATCCTAGGCTCCTTCCTCCCAATCAAGATTGAACTCTAAGTCTCCATTTTCTGGAGCCTTGAATACTGCGAGCCCATACTGTCGGAATTTCTCCCTTTCTTGGTTTGAGGGTTTCTTGGTGTCGTGAGGCTTGCTGTCTTTCTGGTGTGGTATCAGTTATAGCTGAATCAAGAATCATAGCAACAACGTTCAAGTCTGGATGTGATCACCTGGATACTCCCGACTTTGACTGTACGTTTGTCCTGGGGGATGCTCATGCTTGTCTTTTTCTAGAATACAAGTCAGTATCTTGATGGTGTCCAGTTAAATGGAAACACAACAGACCACCTGTCCTTTGCTTGAACTGGCTGTTTTTTCCTTTGGGCGAAATCCTGTGTTGCTCTCGCGGCGAGCATCCAAATCCGTGATGTTCTTGGATGCAGGTGGCTTCAAGTCGTTGAAGCTAGAAACAACCTCTGATATGGTGCACCTGTGTAGTTTTTCACGGTGTTTACAGGTCCTGCACTTTTCATTGTTGCCGTCCTTCAGCTTGAAGCCAGGGCAATCACAGCCCTTGCCTCCCTTGCCAGCACAGGGCACCTGAATCCTAACCATAAGCTCTAAACCTTGTGCCCATGCAACTGCTCGTGGCAACCATATGCTGAATGGAAGAACAATTTCGACATTTTTTTTACCAACCTTGATCCGCTCTGTCTCTCCATAGAATCTGCCCTCCCACTCGGCTTTGGAGACTCCCAAGTCTTCCAGGATTATTTCAGCAGCCTTAATCTCTCTAAGTGCATTGGAGAAAATGACCCCTGCTTCCTTGCTGTTGAATGGGAATTCACTTTGAGTAACCTCGACAGCCCCATGGCGGATATGGTCGTCTTGATCGTTCACAATTGCTGCATCCAAATCATCTATGTATATCAACTGTGAGTTTCTGGGTCATGATAGCTTATTGTCTTAGTACCCTCATCCCTGTAGCACTGCATTACATCTGGGTGGATGTGATCAAAATCATCGGCATACTTCCCATATTTTAATTCACCGATGAAACACATGTCCTGAACAAAATTATCAGGCACCACTGATCAAAAGGAGCTTGTGATATCTACCGCTGGTATTTGCTCGTGTCCCTTGCGTGAGATTGGGTGGTGGTTCCAGGTTTCTTGAAATTCCTGGCAATCGTTGTTGATGTCATCCAGAAATAGGTAATGCAATAGCCAAAGATGGTGAGGATTGTCAGGATCAAAGCAGTGGAGATGCAAAAGACACCGAAAGAAGCCCTGCCAAGAGCGTGCAAATTGGGTGCCAACCTCAACCCATAAATGCTCAATGCGTGTGTTATGCATGGATCTGATAACAAAGGATCAACTACACTGGTCCACAGTATAATGTAAGAAAACTCATGTTCCCCATAGGAATGATCCTCGATTTGAGCCTCGATACTTTATCATCCATACAGACACTTCAATATTCTCTCCACCACGATCACCACGAACACGTGAAGGAGCCCCATACTTTTGGACTGCTTGGAGAAAGAGGTCAAGGACTGTTGCTGCCCGATTGTTTGTGCCTGAGTAAAAGGAGTATTAAAAACCGCAGACAAGGAAGATATGTGCTGTCCAACCATTTGGTCGTATCCATCGATCATACCATGTATCATGATACCCCATTTAATGAGTTTGTGATGGCCATCCATGTGCCAAGTTGAATTGGGATGTGGTGACGTACACTCCCACCGCTCAATAGTCTTATGCTGTCGGAGTACTTGCCCCAGTCCATCGACCCGAGTCATTGACTTGTGAAGATGTTGCTTCTGAACCTTGATACCATGTTTCTTCAAGAAACCGATGAGGTACCGGAGTGGACGGCAGGAGAGAGAGCGAAGAGCTACTGAGCCTTATGGAGAAAGAACCAACATGTGCAAATTGATGAGCACTGCCGAATGAGCAAAATCTTAAAGAACGGTCAATTAATTAATTTGGGCCCGTGGTGCACCTTTTTGCTTGGGATCGTGTGGCTGTGCACAAATTCGCACGAACAAAATTTTGCATTTCCGAAGGAATCACGATGAAATAAATTGAGACGCAGATGCAGGTTGACACTCAGAAAGCCCCTCATGGTTTCCCGACACTTTACAGGACGTGCACGCGCATAGTGCGCGCAGCGCGACAGGTGCGGCGGAAAGCTTGACCTACGGCTATCAGCCGGCAAGTAAAACTAGACTAGTACGACCGAGCCCCGAGGATCAATGTCGCGCAAGGTCAAATTGTACAAGCTCCCGCAAGCGAAATGTCAAAAATGCGATGTGGCCGGACCGGCGTTTGGCCTAACACGTGGAAAGAAATAAGGCACAGCCACCATAACAAGCGACTTTCTCGGTGCCAACTTTCAAACCACGGTGCTTCTCTAATCCTCTCTGGAGCAACACATCCATGTGCCAGAGGCTTGGCTTGACTTGCCGCCACCAACCCTTGGCTGCCGCACCACATCATTCACACAAAGGCCGACCTATCAGCGTCTATCTGCGTGCTGGGGAACCTAAGACAAGCTTGGCTTTCTGGGTTCATTTATACTTCCATAATTGTCCAAGGTCTTGGTTATCATTGACGACCAGAAATTCTTGGCTCTCTCACTGTACGCATGGTCCCGCTATGCTTCGGCAGCGGGACCGCACGTTTCTGCTGCTCCTGACGATACCATCGCATTCTGGCACCCCAAGGTTAATGGCGAGTGGGACTCTTTGACCTTTGACGGGTTTTCGTCGATCCTTTCCTCGCGGTGCTTTGTCCCACTTCATCCTGAACGACGATTGACGTTGTGAAACATTCTGCATGGACGGTGGTCTATCTTGCGGATTAATGACGGGGTAACCACAACAGCTGCAGTTGTATTCAACGAAAATGGTATCTGATAGTCAGTAATCCAGCGGGCTTGTGACATGGTTCTTGATTGCTGCAAAAATTGAACCCCACGCGCTCCTCTACAACTTGGATGGAGCCTTTGGATCCGCACAACTTCTCTTTTCCATGGTCGTTTATCCTCCACATGCCGACACTTCCTCCAAGATAAGAGGTTGGTATAAAGGATCAGTCCAGCACCGGGACAGCTCGAGCTTCTCCATCCCAAGCGCCTACTCCAAGATGTTTTTCTCGCGTCTTTTCACCCTCTCCTTCACGGCTGTCGTTCTTGCTGGCCCATTCAAACGGTCCAACGGAATCTCAGTTCAGCTCACGGGCCCGTCCAGCAGCGTCCACTCGATCAGTGACCTTACGCTCACTGCGGTTGTAACCAATACCGGCGCAGAGGATATCAAGGTTCTCAAATACGCAACGGTTCTGGATGCCGAGCTCCCTACTCGCTCCTTCACCGTCACGCGCAATGGAACCGTAGTCCCGTTCGTGGGCGTAAAGGTGAGCATGGAGCGGAAGTCAATGTGCAATCATACTGAATCGAATTTAAGCTCTCTGTCTCGCTCGAGGAGGCTGACGACAGCGCATACACGACGATCCCCGCCGGGGAAAGCGTAACCCTCGTCCACGACGGTAAAACATCTTCACACAGCTTCTGTCTTTGTCAATTGACGTCGAAATGTGTAGTCTCGGCGCTATACGACTTTGCCTCCGTTGGCACCGGTCCATTCACCTTTGCGCCGGTTTCCACTTTCCAGACCGCACCTACCACCCAGAAAATCGCGGCCCGCTCAGACCTGGTCACGGTTGAGATTTTGTCCAGCCCCATCACCATTGCGGTCACTGGAGATGTTGGCCGGCGTGAGCCTGCTCTTAACAGGCGTTCTCGTGATATCTGCACAACGGCCTCCAGGAAAACATTCATTGATGCGAGGTTCGCCTTTCATTTCCATATGTATCTCAATGCTCTCTCATGCTTGAGATACATTAGCTACACAGAGGCAAAGACCCTCGCCTCAACTGCTTCAAGCTATGTCACTTCCAGAGGCGCAACCGACACCTTGTACCGTGCGTACTTCGGTGCCATCGCTACCTCGCGAGTTACGTCTGTCCTGAATGCTGTTGCCAACGAGAATAGCTCTACCAGAACGTGAGATTCGTCGTTGTTGCCGAAGCAACCGCTAGGCTAACTTGCGAATTTAGATTGAGCTGCACAGACACTTTCGGGGTCTGCACCGCTGGAGTTATTGCGTACACCGTGATCTCTACGACCAACGTGAGTCGCCGAGCACGTTTCATTATGAACATCCCAATTCTCATATACATTCCACAGATATACTTCTGTAGCATCTTCTTCAACGAGGTCCCCTCTACCAGCCTCTGCAGCGGCACTTCGGTGGCATCGCGTAATGTCCGCGGTGGAACAACCCTGCACGAGGTACATTCACTGTGTGAAAATAATAATACTTGGTCTGACCTAAGCCTCTAGCTCACCCACGCGACATCCGGAACCGACGACGTTATTTACGGCTGCGCATCTGACCAAGCGTTATCCGACGCCAATTCTGTGATCAATGCGGACAACTACAACGTGCGTTTGAACTAACACGTCAATTCGCCGACTGACACTCGCATTTTGTAGTGCTTCACCACCCAGGTCTACGCCAACACCAGGTGCTGAGCCAATTTTTTTCTTAGGAAACTAAATCGGTCGAGTACACTGGGAGTTAATATATGAATGGAATTTGGTGCTCCCTCTTTCCGGCCCCCGCCATCCCTGGTGTTCTCGACCAAGCGGTTGGACTAATCCAAGAGGCTGCCATCCAAAACAATTGAATCCTTGACGAATTTAAAAAGATGCCTGAGGTTTTTCCCTCTGAGTCTTCAGCCTCCAGGAACTTACCGATAGACACCCGTTTGGTGTCCATATTTCAAAAACCGACTTTCCAATGAGCACATTTCATCGTTCCTTGGGCCCAGTTCGGGGCCTTGGGAGTCACAAGGCCCTGCGTTTTGTCGACGCCTGCTCATGTCCCCGAAGCCATCGTCAAGACATGATTTGTATAGATATGCCTGGAAACGAAGAGTCGTGAATTGTTATGAATAGTACATGTACAAGATATGTCAGTGGAATGTGATGGAGTACAATGTGAGTGCAGCGAGACTGAACGAATCAAGATGGAGTTGCAAGCTACAATCGAAATGGAACGATGAGATGATCAGGAGTAAAAGAAACCACAAGAAAGCATCGGCAGCACAACGCAGACCAATCCGCGAGAATCCACGCTCACGTCCCGGACCTGAGGCCGCGCCCCCCAGAATCCCGATGAGCAAGACCCACCCCGCGACGCGCGTGACGATCCCGAGCGTGGGGAAAGAATTGTCCGTGGCGTCCTCCTCCTCCGATGACGGGTCACATTCGGAGATCGCAGCGGGGGTGGATGAGTAGGTAATACAACACGAAGGAGGCGGCGGATTGGGACGAGTACTTGAACTCCGGGGACGGCGAGCGCGAGGGCAGGTGCATGCGCGGGACAATATGCAGGAGGAGCAGGTGTCCTAGGGCAAGACTAGGGCTTCCACCCGTTGCCGTGACGGCAACGGCCGTCGAATCGACGGGTGTTCGACGGGCACGGCCCGTCTGGACGCGGCCCGTCGAGGGGTTGAAAAAATCCTTGACAGGACGGCACGGTCAACGGCACGGCCGTGACGGGTCGATGGGCACAGAACAACTTTAAAATTGTATTGAGAGTCAAGAATTTGGAATATGTGCTGGTCGCGTTTGTCGTGTTGACTCTCTGCAAGCTGGAAGCATAAGTCTGGAGGCCCTGGCGGGGAAAATAAAATTAAGAATCGGAGGGTTGTGAAATCAAAGACTCGAGTAGTTTGTGAATACGCTGCCGTTCGTAAAATGCCAGATTTGACCGTTGTGCAAATGAAAAACTTGAGAAAGAGGTGAATTCCGGGTGAGTTCCGGAAGGGAGAGGGATGAGCATACCAGATGCTACAGTCGTATTCCGCCTCATCAGTAAAACTACACTAGTGTCTTTGATGTCTTTGGTGTCTTGGGAAAGACGCGTAAGACATATAAGACACACAATTTCCCAAGAGTTGGGTGTTAAAATGGACCTCCAACGCAGCCTTCGACTTGTCGAGTCCTTCTCGAAGGTCCGTGTCCTCGGAATAATCTTCCCGTAACCCGTTGTATGAAAGCCGTGGATCTAGTACTAAAAATGGGATGAGAAAGAGGTACACCATGAAGTAATGCAGAAAGACCGATGTAGACATGCAACCGATGTAGGGCTATGGAGTAGCACAGCCTTATTCATGTCTGATTTCTGTTTTCAATCTCAACAAGTATCATTGTGTTGTTCCTGAACTGTGGACTGAATTCTTTTTCAATACCATATAACCATAGTATGTATTGAAAGAGAGAGCGGAACGAAGTGCTTGCAATACTTCAGTGCCTCTCTGTATGCAACCCCCGCAACTCAGACAAGGAAATTCAACTTGACACCCAAGTTACTGAGTACAAATGAAAATCAAGGTGTGATGGACTTGTACTTTGAAACAGTAACCTTATCTGTTTCTGCGGTGTTTCACGCATTTGCCATCAATGTAATTTTGGCTCAGTTGGAACCTTGCTGAAAGTTTGTGTGTCCAATTCTTGGCTGGTGTGTGTTTGAACCCCACCCCCTGCGTTTCTTTTGCTCCATGTTTCAACACTGTTTGAACCATGATTAAAGGCATATTAAGTAAATCATTGCTTGAACATGGGTTTACGTTGAGATGCAGGGTGTTTAAACAAACTTTGTAGGGTTACTGGGGTTTTGACGTCGAGGATAAGGATAAGTGGTTTACTCTTGTGCGAAGATGTTTCAACTGCATCCTCCCACCGTTTCCGTCGTTGCGGACTGCAACGGACATGTCGAATAATTTTCTGGAGCTAGGAAAAGAGTGAAGTCGATGAACATCATTTGCGAGATTTTGTAAATCAGGTACCTTGAAAACGGCGGCACCGATGAGACTTTCAGGGGTAATTATATTGCTGTCATTGGAATCCTCTGTGTATGCCACCTCCTCGTCGGCTTCCCGATTGAGAGATTCCGTAGCTGCATCCTGATAGGCTGAGGCTGATGACTTGGGCTTTGCTGCCCTCTTCTCTTCGGTGGTGAGAGCACCGATGGCCTCAAGCAACTATGCAATTCAAGGTCAACCACCAAAGCAAGATAATACCTGGACAGAATGAATACCTTGAGTGCCGATAAGTGAATAGTATGCGGCATGCATCGCATCCGAGTGTCAGCCACCGAAAATGATCTGACACCTTCCTTCTTACAGAGTCTAGCAAATGTGGCTACCATGGTATCATTGTTTGTCGCATTATCCATAACGAAAGCCATGATCTGTGAATTTCATTTCAGTGGAGGCGAAGAAAAGTTGAATTATCTTACCCGTCCAACAAGTCTGAATTTCTTGACCGTCTCCCAAACAGCTGCAGCCGCAGCCATATTCTCACCTGAATGTTGGCCGACCAGCTTGCGGAAGTCGATCAAGCATTCCTCTGCAGGAGGTTAATACTGAGGGCAGCACGTTCAGTTTAGCAAGCAACGAACCTAATTTCCCATTGTTTCCGATATAGTGAATGATGATTGCTAAAAAAGCGTAGCCGTTACTCGATGTCCATGCATCCAAGGATAAAACAAAGTTCAATTTATTCTCCTGGGAAATTTGTGAGTTCATCGACACAAGCTGGTCTTCGAAATATACCTTGAAAATTGTCTTCAATTTGTTGACCATGTTGGTGCTCATCTGCACAATTTTGGACTTCACAGAGTCGGGGCTGGGTATTTTGAGGGGGTTCGAAGAATGGTGATGAGCATACTGAAGCATTTCACAGAACTCTTCCCGAATAACGGCAACAAAGGGTTGATCACAGGTGGCGATCCACTTAGCCACTGTCACGTGCCGTGACATCGGACTCCCTCGGCCTCCGAGAATCACCGAATCATAATGTCCCCATTCTTATTGGCTACTTCATTCACCATATGCTCAAGACTCTCTATGATTCACTATGACTTTCTTCGTCGGCGTCCTCGGCCTTCCGACATCCACCGACACTGCATTGACTTACATTGACTCCTACATACTCATTCCCATTGCGGAGCCTATCGGCCTCCGATGATTAATTACACTACAATATCATTTAAATAGCTCGATGTACTCTCGCTTCTAGTCAGTTTGAATATCGACTAAGTTTCCCTCTTCTCAAGTTCTCTTCCTCTCGGTCTTCCGCCCTCTTCCGAAATTGGACATCGGGCGTAGAGAAGGGCGCAGCGCACGAGCTGAAGCCAAGTCCACTCCCTCCGTCGGTCCCCGAGTCGGACCTCCGTCCGGCATCCGATAGGACTTCACACTTTTCCACGAAGTCCACTTTTTGTGATGTTCCTCCCTTATCGTTCACATAAGCTATTGTCTTGACAGGACCCATCGGACCCCGACGAGCCCCGACGGAACTCTGGTACTTGACAGCCACCAGGGTTTCGAAGTGATCCTGGTCCCACGGGACCTGAGAGAATTAGAATTGAATTCACCAACACTAATGGAAGACATACCTTGGATGCTGCCGCCTGCTTCTCGGACATTGCCTTGATGTTCTGATTTAATTTCTTGCCTATCTCGACATAATCCGCCACAACCTCATCCGTCAATTCAGTAGCACCACACACCAAGGACCATTCATGATCAGTTGGAGGGCTGGACCGCGCCTGAAGGACCTGAAAGAGCGGGAAATGTTGGAGCAAAACCTCTTTGAGATGAACACGGAGTTCTACAAAACATGAGTGAGTGAATTCAACGCTCGGACACTCGAAACACTTGCTGTGGGTGTTCCAGTTCGCCCCCTCCGTGATCTCAATGATCTCTTGGTTACAGAAAAACGATTTCCAGTACTGCGAGCCTGTGGTTGAATTTCCTTGCGCATCAGCTTTCACGCTCTCATAAAAGAGATAGATCACATTGCTGGTTTTCCCTTGCTTCTATCGATTCGGCGGTCAGAATGGTTTTATTTGGTCAAGAGAACTTACTTTTGTGCCCGCACCCGCACCCGACTTGGTATGGGTCTTAGCCTTGCCCTTCCCTTTGCTCGAACTGGAAGGACCAGCTTCTGGCACGTCATTGTCAGGTCTGGAAATACTTCAACAACGGATTGGTCATTTATTTTAAAAAAGACTCACTGGTGCAGGGTCATCACCTCCAGCATTGTGCGTGGTTTTACGTTTCTTCTTCAGTTGACCCTCTGCAGTCTTCCGTTTCGACTTCTCGGGCACCGTTTTAGTAGGAAGTGTTGATGCAAGCTACGAAATGTGATATAACACAGGAATAAATCTTACCTCATCATTGGGAATTACCTCTTCGATATCACTGTCACTCTCGCTACATTCACTACCAGTGAAGTCGGAATCCTCTGGGTCAGAATTTTGCGGTTGAGCTTTTGACTTGTGTTTACGCCTACGCCATTTGGGAGAGCTTGGAACTGAAAGCTCATAGGCAATGGCCTCGGTCATTTGGGTGCGATTCGCGTTGCGCCCTGGTCGCGATGTCGAGGCCTGAGAAGCCGATCCTGAGACAGGATTAGTTAAGATCCCACAAAAATGATCAGAAGACAAGCCTGTACTTGCACCACCCAATACTCGGAGCCTCAAGTGCAAATGGGATAAAGCACCGATGCCCAGGGACTCCACCATGTTCCCCCAATTAATGTGATGCCCCATATGCATGAAATAAGAGTATTCACAGCCGATGAAACCGAGCTTCGACTCTACATATCTATAGATTTGCCCAACAGTGGTATCGCCAGTGACGGCTGTTGCACTTTAGAGTTCTTGCAAAGAGAGAAAATCAATCAATAACTTACGGATAGGCAATGAACGAGAGAGGAACCCCGTCACAAATACGGTGAAAATGGGTTTCGGCCTCCGAAAGATTTGATTGAGTCAATGTTGGGACATGAATGAGAAATGTGACCGATGGCGCCGCACACTGAAAATCAATGATATACATTGATGGAAGAGGAAAACGTGGGGAAACAACATCCAGCCTAAACTTGGCGCATGAAACCGAAATTCATGATCAGATATTATGACACACTCACCAATAGAAAGGAGTGACAACCCTTCACAAACAGCGAAGTATGTCAAAGTGTACCAAAGGTCGAATGGAGATTCATGAGTGTATATTCCGAGCCGATTCCCGAGACCCAACACGCCAAGGCCGAGAGCAAAAAACAGCAGGCCAGCGGTCAACCTGATTCTCGAGACGAACACAATTATCTGTCTTCTGGAGAATGAATGTTTCTACCTGTCAGTTGATTTCTTCTGATGACAGGTCCTACCTTCATAACGATAACACCAGACCCAGCGTAGATGTAACCCGAGATGATGACCACTCTCGCTCACATGGCTGAATTGCGGATTCGTGCTGCACCAAAGCGCCACTTCCAGAACAGCATCCGAGATGTTCCACGTGCACCCGGCTGCCCAGGCCATCGCTGCGATGCTCAATGTCGTGGCCAAAGTATGTTTTGCAATGCTACACCGGCATCGGTCGGACACGTGGCCACAACCTGCACGCAACATGTGGGCAATGTGTTGCTGGAGAGTGGCCACCAGCTGTCATCCAGGTCGCTGCCAGTTTCGTATGCCTATGGGTCCAGCATGGCACAGGTCTGGCTGGCCACCAGCTGATAAACATAGATGGCCTATAGCTGATGTTGTGGGTGAATACAATAGGCATTTTTCGCTGTTTCTCGCTTGCATCAACCGTAGCCAAAAAAAAAAAAGCATGCATTAGGAGTAACAAACTACAGGAAGACCAACACACTTCAACGACCAAAAGTGCACCATGAACCTGTATAAAAAATGTGAGTGCGCAGAAATACATGTGGTTAGAGAACGTACAAAGACCATGCTCCGGCGTGACAGCTGGCGAGCGCACACGGACATACGATGGGGTATTGCGGTGTATGTATGCTCGCGTACGACATACGGGTTTATGTCCATCAGCGATGCAGTGGTCCGACGTGCACGATGCAGGTGAGATGTCTTTGGATGAGCGGTTTGGAAAGCCTAGAGGCCGACAACTTGCTGGCTTCAATAAAGGTGATATTGTTTTTTGAAGAGAAAAGACACGCACCGCGAAGCTTCAGCTGTCTCCGATGCCACTTCCCACAAGGAGCCCACAATATGACACAAGTTGGCGGCGCGAGCATGAGTTGTGTGGTAGGGACAAAGACTGTATATGTGAGGGGTCCACGAGGCGAAACTGGTCTTCAAGTATAACTGTGGTCGGACGATGCGAGGATGAAATAACCTTGCAGCTTGAGGTACATGTCAAGTGTGAGTGGGTTTGGATTGCAACGAGAGTCTGATTGAAGATAAATCTTGAGGCAGGTCGCCGGCTCATTTGAACGGGGATTTGCAGAATAAACGACTGCAGATTGAGTACAAGGGTATCGAGTTAACTTGAAACCAAGACACTTGGAAGTGTTGAGGATCTTGATTGCTTTGCCCGAGTCTTCTAGGCCTTGATTTCTTGAAGTAGGGCTTGACTTTTGAATCCCATCGGGCGGCTTGACTGTGACGTCTTGGGTTTGGGAAAGCTCAAGATTTCGAGCCAAAGAAGCACAAGGAGTCACCTCGTGAATGCAGAGCCCACGTGCAAGAGCAGCATGCGAGGAGAGCCAGTGCGGGATCCAGTTGCGCGATGAGGATGTGTAAAGAAGATCGCGCGAGGGGCGCCAGTGTACAGAGAGGACGCGCTGTACACCCAGCCGCGGAAGGAGGTGGGCGGGTGTGAAGATTCAAGTGTCGGTCAATTGTTGGGAGTAAGGTGAACAGAGGTGTCGCTAGTGTTGAGCATGGGTACGGGTCAACCCGCCGGGTTTCTGGGTCGGGTCGGCCCGGGTACGGGTACGGGTTCCAATTTTAGTAGACCCGAAACCCTTCGGGTACACCACGGGTCTGCGAACATTGAATTTATTGTGCAATTTAAGTCATTTCAAGGCAGTTTGACATGGCTCACAGCTATGAGAGGTACTCCAAAGTTTTGTTAAGCACCCGATGCATTTAAAAACCTCAATTAGTGAGCATATTTCAGTTTTGAAGGTGTTAAACTGTGCCGGCAAGCTTCGGCAGGCATGATCCGATCAATTCCGACGACCCGTGGACAACCCGTAGACCCGCGGGTTTGGGTCCGGGTTTTCCGGGTCCGGGTCCAGGTTGACTGTTTCATACCCGGACCCGGACCCGTGCCCATCCCTAGGTGTCGCAGGGAAGAAGGAAGACAGACCGTGTTGGAGACACAGCCTTCGGGCATGACTCGGCAAGCCACCAGAGTCAACCTGTGTAGCGTAGAATATCATGGAACACTTTAGGACATTGTAGAATATTTATTCTGACTCAGTATGACTCACCGAGGCTGTTCACCTATGCATATTTAAACCGATGTATTTCGTACTATGACAATAACTAACTTTATCTTGAACCACTACAATCTATTGTGTGATTAGAGTCGTGCTCACCCCACGACTTACCAACCCATCTAAGTAAACTGCGCCAAGAGACTGAGAGGGAGGAAGCGACGAACATTCACGTGACAAAACACATGAACAAACATTGCGCACGGACCCAACACTGACTTGTGCGGTCTACTGCATTGTCACTACAACGACTCAGACACAATGAATTCATACCACTTGCCTACCCGACCTCCAGTATTCATTATCCGAGCCAGGATGGGACTTTGGCAAGACCATTAAATTAAGCATTGGCATTAATATTGCAATATACTTATACCGACAGCACAATGCGGCGGTGCACAGTCCGGCATTCGAAAAATCCCTAAACTAATTAACTCTATCACTTACTTTCCTCAAGGTCATTGGCACTCATGATCAGTCAAACCGAGAACTAATCATGCATCCAGTATTAACAGTTGCGGCGTGCACGTGCAGGTGTGGCAACGGATCCGGAATACATCGAAATTCCCCATCTGTGCGTCCCGAATGGCTGGAAAGGTTTCTTTGTGGTTTACTCACTGCTAGATCATTATTATTGGATACAATGGTTTGGACTGGTTCAAGGATGTTGAAAAATATGGGATCTATGTGACTGCCCAGCTGGTGGAAGCCTGGAAATTTGACTGCAATATCCGGGGCAACGTGCGGGCACTTTGGCGGTGTAGTGTGAGTAATCTTGGCCGACACAAATTTGAGGGTATGCCGCACTTTCCACACACTTATAATAGGGGAAGTCAAAGCTGGCCAGGGCCATCGATACACGGTCGATACTGATGTAGATACTGATTCGATACATCACGCAGAACCGATCAAGTATCGACAGCAGCTTTGACCGACCCCGTTTGAATTTGGATACAGCACTCGATTCTGTTAGAATCGAGGGTAACTTAAGTTATTCAAAATTTATTGCTTTTGCGCGTGCCACAGCGCGCGTGACTTTTAAATCACTCCTCTGTCACGACAAAGATGCCCTGCCTCTCAGCGCGCCAGGCGCGCACTCGCCAACTGCTCAAGATATACCTGCAGCACCACATGACACGCATCAAGAGTGTGTTGCGGCGGAAGAACAAAATTCGACGTGTCTTCTCGCAAGCGGGAGTGCCGCCGCCCGTAGACTTATCAGTGGGCCCCGAAATGGAGATGGTGTCTATCACCATGACATCTGACTCTAGCAGCGGGGTTTCCTCTAGCAGCTCTGTTGACACCGAGCTCTCCAGTTCTTCTTCGGACAGCTCGGGTGATTTCTGGTTGGATCTCCTTGGCTCGGACTGGCGGGAATCTTCTACGAACACCTCCACAGGATCTTCGACTTCCTCATCCAGCAGCGGAGACGACGAAGAGATGCCGGAGCTCCATGAGCCTGGGTATCACAGCTCGGAGTCGGACTCCGACTCTGAATCTGATTCCAGTGCGTCCAGCTTGTCCGAATCAGACTCTGGCGGGGATGCGGACGGCGAAGACAACGATCTGTTGATGGACAGCGTGGGGACACCGGACTTCACACCGCACAGGAACAACTCCACTAGATGGGTGCACCATAGCGTGGAGGAACTGTATGCACAGCGGTATGAAAAGCCGTGAGATACCTTCCCGCGCAGCCCTGCTTTCATGTGTCATGTCCTCGGGGTCATGAAAAATTCCCGTCCAGATCTGTTCTGCCAAGAAGTCCGCATGTCACCGTTCACGTTCGACCACCTCGTACAACGGATTGGCAACGACCCGGTCTTCGCAAACAGTTCCTCAAATGCGCAGATGCCTGTCGAAGATCAGCTGGCTATCACACTGTTTCGGTTCGGGCACTCGGGGAACACCGCTGGCTTGCAGAAGGTAGCGAATTGGGCAGGCGTCGGGAAGGGAACCATCACGCTGGTGACACGGCGTGTGCTGACACCACTCCTGCGCACGGATTTTATGGGACAGTATGTGCACATGCCGACTGGAGCGGAGAAGGAGAAAGCAAAAGCATGGGTTGCGGTGCACTCATGTAAAGCCTGGAGGGACGGCTGGTGCATGGTGGATGGCACCCTTGTGGCACTATTTGACCACCCGTTCTGGTTCGGGGAAAGCTACTTTGACTGTAAGAGCAATTATTCCCTTAATATCCAAGTACGTCCACAGTTTATGAATTGTTACGTTGCTGATAATTGTTGATCGGCAGATTGTATCCCTTCCTAACCTACGTATAATCGACATCGGATACGGCTATGTTGGAAGTGCACACGACTCGACAGCCTGGGAGGGAACCAGGCTTGCAAAAGAACACGAAACACTACCGAGGACGGTGAATTTATTTGGGGAGATTCGGCCTACACCGTGTGTCCATCATTTTACTCGAGACTTCTTCGTTTTACTCATCAGTGCTGTCAGATTGAGCCGTGGATGGTCGCGCCCTTCAAGAAACCTTTCAGCCTTCTCCCCAGAAATGAAGAGTTCAATAACCATGTTTCCATGGTCCGAATTCGCTCGGAACACGCCATTGGATTTTTGAAGGGCCGCTTTCACTCTCTGAAAGGCCTCCGAGTTAATATCAAGGATGCAAAAACCCACAAGTTTGCCACGTATTGGATCGCCGCTTGTGTAGCGGTGCATTCCTTCGCCATGGAAGCGAGGCCGAGGAGCGGGGCAACAGCGATGATGAGGCAGTGATGGCAGACCCCTTTATACACGAAGGACTTTCATCATCATCCAACTCCGAGGCAACGCGGCGCCGGCAGCAGCACCACGACAGCGGATGCAAACGGGACAAGCGAAGCGGGAGCATCTTAAACAAGGTCTATTCGGGCGACGAACAAACACCGGGTCATCGTGGATGGAGACAGCGTAGGGAGATTGGACTGAGTAGTGACAGTGAGTAGCGTGTAGCAAGTGTAGCAAAGGGATTGGAAAAAATCGTAAGCGAGAGAGGGTAGCGACAGTGGGCCAGTAAGTGGTAGATATGTATGTATGCGAGAATGATACTGATTACGTGCTCGAGCCGAGGCGCCTGAGCCGTAAGTGTTGCCGAATTGGGACGAATCCCCGAAGTCGAAATTCAGCCCATCACCCAAGCTGGCTGACTTGGGAAAGTCGAGGGACCAGCCATCGCATTCCCCCTGTAGGTATCGAATGGAGAGTCGCCGCCTGGGGACATGTAGCGCGATCCGGAGGATGAAGAGTGGCCATCAAAGAAGTTGGCAGGTCGGGCCATCTGTCGCTCGTGGGCGTTACGGAGTTTGAGCTCTTTTATCCTCAGCTTCATCATCCGCTCCTCCTGCTTCACCTTCTTCTCCTCCCTCTTCGACTCTGCCTTTATTTCCCCCAGCCGCCCTCCGATCTCTGTCGCCTTAATGGCCTGCCGTGTCCGAAGTGCGGCCAGCTCGAGCTCCTTCTGATGCGACAGCTCCTCTTGCTTGCGATGTCACTGAACTCGGCCAGCTTCGACTTTTTGGATGGCTTGGGAGCAACGATGGGTGGAGGTGCGGGGGTGGAGGTGCTGGGTTTGGCAGGCCGGTGCGTCTTTGGCTTCTTCCCCTTGTCTGATATGTCTTCATCATCCACGTTAGGCTCATCGACGTCGTCGACCATGGCTCGGAAGGGACAGGGGAAGAGGTCTTGTAGTCGCTGCCCACGCCAGGCTTGTCGCCGAGCTCGGAGAAGCTGTACTTGCGCTTACGAGGCTCGGGCATCGGGCTCTTGCCCCAGCCCGAGATCACTTCCTCGTCCTTCTCCTCTTCGGCTCCTCCTCTTCCTCAACGGCGTGGCGGAGCCCGCATGATAACCGACATATCAATGGCGTATTGCTGTCTCCAAGCCCGGTGAGAACCAGGTTTGGGCGCTCCGAGATGAGGTTGCGCATCTCGAAGTACCATGGACAGTGGCCGCAATCTCATCTGTCGGGCTATAGCAGTATACACCAGAGGTCAACGTGCACAGTACGTACCCCACTTCGTTGTGAACGCGCTTGTCACCGACCTGTCGATCTGCGCACATTATCTATTCCTGCACCAGTTTCGCCCATAGCGGCGTCATGCTTGCGCGAGATGGTGGCCATGCTGCAGAGAGATTCAGTGCGGGTTCAGAGCATGCACGGTGAGTGTGCTTACGTTCGAAGACGAGCCTTTATCTTATTTGCCCATGAAGCCCTGTCCTTTGGCTTCCGGCGGTCGCAGCCGCAAGGGCCTCCGCATACTTGGGGTCGACTTCAGGAGCAGTAAGCACAGCTTCCATAGCGCTTCGACCTTCTTCTTCCCGCCGCCATCCTTCGTAGACGTGTTCGGCCACACGGGGATAAAGGGCCTGCTTAATGCTCTTATTCTCCCCGATCAGCGCCAAAAGCTTCTCACTGCGCGCGGGGTCTTTCCAGCTGGACAAAAGGTGAGTGCAGTCCTGTAGAGCGGCAGGTCTTTAGCTTACTTTATGGGTATCTTTGTGAAGGATGCACGAGGAGTGTCATCGCCTTCCTCCTCTGACTCACTGTCATCGCTGCTGTCTTCAGCCTTCTTGGTGGCCTTTCCTTTCGCTTTCAGCCGGCCTTTGCCTTGGCAGTTGGGGCTCGTTTGCACGCGGCAGGTGGAGCGGCAGGAGCGCTGAGGTTCTTTCGAGGAGCCATGTATACATAGGAGAAATTAATTATGTAATTCTCGATTGCACTGCGACAGGTCAAGGATAAGAGGAGCAAGGGTTAGGGTCCATTTCGATACGGAAATGGATTCTGACGAGTTCCTCCTCTGGAGGAGGAACTGGATACTGCGTCGATACTGAATTTTTGTTGATACTGATGGCAAAATTGTTTCATGTATCGACATCACTATCGATGGCAGTATCGACCGTGTATCGACGCCCCACCAGCTTGGCTTCCCCTAATGTAGTCCAACAGAAATTGGAATGGACATATCCGTCAACGGCCATCTAGACCTGACCCTGGACATTCCTGCACCAGTGATTCAGTGTAAGGCTCCAACCCTTTCCATTTGCAAACGTTTTCAAATGGTAAAAACCGTGTTTATTTCCGTTTAGTTTGTCAGATCTGGGAAACCGTTTATAAACAGTTTTAAAACAGTATAAATAGTTTCAAAATAATCACTCACCTGGGATGAGTGCCAGCATGCACACTTATAGTTCTCATGGTCCCAAACGGCTAGCTTGGGCATATTCCGAGGATCCTGAATGAGAATCGATAAGGCCTGATGGCCTGACGGACGTATGGTTCCTGTCACCCGCTCCTAATCCCTATTTGGATGGAGCGTCACGTGACTGATCACTTCCAGCAGTTCCCGCGTCCCGCCGAACTTGGACATTTCTTCTTCTTGTTTTCCGACACCAGTCTTTCTGGTTCGGGTTTATCCAAAATACATAGGAAACATGATAGACATGCATCTGCATCAATGGGAGGTAAAAATATGTCAATTCCAACTGGAGAATCTCTTCAAAATGTCCCCGAAACTTACCCCCTGAAAAATACCGTTTGAAAACTGTTTAAAACTGTTTTAAACTGTTTCCATACCATTTCCATTTGTTTTGTCCGGTTTCACAAACGGAAACGAAATGGTTGGAGCCTTAATTCAGTGCTCCCACATCAGATTCAAGGTGTCGCACCAAAAGAAATTGCTGTACACGGCCGCGTCATGAGTGCAAGTTAAAATGGTCAAGAAATTATGGAACACATGAATTATTGGGGCGCTTGAAAGGTGGAGTTGACAAACGTGCTGCATGAGGCTCGGCGGTAACCGTATTTGGACTGGTGGCTGTGCGCCCCTGATGCACGTGTTCCGAATGTTGGTTGACCGCACCCACCTGGTCCGACTCTCCAAATGCCTCCGTTGACAGTCAAGGTCCACTCGATTCAACACCCCTCTAACTGGCCACCAGAACTAATAAACCTCACTCGACTTCTGAGGTCCCCCCTCCCGCAGTGGTGTGCGACTGGACCATACCCGTTCGTGGCTGAGCGAAACGTGGGGCTGGTATCCGAGCTTTTTAGGCTGTCTTCTCATGCTGAGCCGTCCGAACTCACAAGTTCTCCCTCGCTGTCTGAAGTATTCAACACCGTTCTATCTACCGTCTTGGACATACGCTGTCTCGCGGAACGTGCTCCATGCACGCCGTTCTGGTATACCCTGGTACGGCTCTTAGCTCATGTTGCCGCTCCGGAGGCTTTTACAATGTAGTAAAATATCTCATCCCTCTATTCTTCATTTTACTGACGCGTCTTGAAGCGGGGAGACACCGTTCATCCTCCCTCGCACAGCAGCCGACCGCAGACTCGACGGCCATGCGACACTGCTCGTCGGGCTTATCGTCACCAGCCCGGAGCCGGATTCCAATCATACCAACTGCGGAATCGTGGAGATTCACAAAGATTCCGATCCCCCCAGTGTAGTGGAGATTACTGGCGAGAGCAGGCATTCCGGTGTCTCCCGTACGCGTTCCCTCGACGCCGACATGGTCTCAAATCCGGGCTCAGATCCCAGCGAATCCAGCCACAGCATTTCGTTGAATCAAGAAGAGTCTGATCCACCCAGTGTAATGGAGGACGACATTGAGAGCAGCCATTCCAGCGTCACCAGTACACGGTCCCTCGATGTCGTCGTGGAAGGCCATGTTCTTCCGGGCCGCGGTCGGCATCTGGACGCCTTCCTTCCGATTCTCTGCATCGCCGACTCGGATAACATCGTCCCTCTGATGTGTAGTGTGGCGTGCCAGCGATACGTATGGGGCATCTCGGACCCAGTAGTTGGATTCTTGTTTTCGGAAACAAGGGCGGTCGTCAGGCTTGTTGTAGCATGGATCGATCCTGTCACGGTCCATCCATTCCTTCTGAAACACGAGATTCAAATCTGATTCTCTCACTTTAGTGTGTCGTTCACGTCGCCTACGCCTCTGAAATCGTGACCTGCGCACAAATTACCGAGCTGGGAGTGTTTGATCTCGCAGACTCCGCAACGACGCTGTCATTTGCTCAGCTCGTCCTCAACCTATCTCTCCATTTCGAGAACATCAACACTGCCTCCGCCACATGCGCGAACAACCGTCTCGATTGGCGAGCCGATAAGATGACAGCCCCGCCAGAATACGACCCTGCTGACTGGAGGGACCGAGTGTCCCAGTGGGTCCACGACGTCGAAACGTAAGCTAGGTGGCCAATCTGTTTACCTCCCCAAGTTCTCAAACCCTTATAAGCACTGCTGTTTCTTCCTCTTCTGACAACCCTCAGTCAAGCCTACCCTCAGAGCAATTTATTGTTTCTGAAGATATGTCCACTCCGGAGTCCACTCACCGTCAGCCAAGGTAGAATACCACTCTCCTGGGGCCCTTACCGTCTCTCATTGCCTCGATGCTGGAGATAGCCGTGCCAAGAGCACGAACGCAACACCTCCCTCTCAGCCTTCCACAGGGGCTCTGGAGCTTCCGACAAGGTATGTCATGGCTGTGCTGGTTCCCTTATAGTCGCTTACCATATAGCGGGTAAATGCGTGACGTGGAACACCAAAGCAGCTCTCCTGCACCTGGCCCGGAATCCAAATCCAAATTGAAGGTCAAGTCGAGCTCCAAGGCCTTGTCTAGCTCTGAGTAAGCGGTTTGCTGCCTCGACGCTCCAAATTAACACATCGTGTAGACTTGCCAGGTTGTCTGCTAAAGGTATGGCCGACGCTCCCAGCATCTCAGCATGGATGGCGGATCGAGAGGTATTCGCAGTCGCTCGGCTGCGCATGAAAGAGGGCAGTCAGGAAGGACCAGAGAAGAGCGACATCGAGGCGCACGAAATCAACGAGAACATCGCAAAGTACGATGCGATGACTGGTTTCCGCTGGGCAGCTTCTTGGATTCAGCAGGTGTGCACATTATCTGTCGGCAGTTATCGACTAATCAACAATAGAACACGTTTCCGCCGGTTGATCTGTCTCTCTCGGCCGTGAAGGACGTACTCGTCGCAGAGTTAATGAAACTCAAGGAGAAAGACGTCACGTTTGATGACTTGTCTTCAGAGGCGCTCGATATCATCTCTGGGCGTCTGTCGGCCATTCTCTCTGCTGCCGTTGGCGCATTCACGCTGGATGCGAAGCGGCAGGGTATCTCAGCATATGAGGCTGAAAGCCGTCACGACTGGGATGCACTCCTGTATCGATTTTATGCGACTGCGAGTGAGCGTGTATCTGCCTATGTTCTGTGCGTTTTTTGGCACTTTTTTTATATTACATAAAACTCATGATTCAACACAGACTTGAGCGCACTATCAATTATCCCAGAAACCCCATGGCCGATGATATGGACGACGAGGCCTTCAAGTCTCGTTACCTAGGACTAGTCACTGACTATTCTCTGCATTGTTCTGCCGCCGCTATCCAGGCCACTACTCAGGTGGCTGCCCACTCCGTGTCAAGAGATGTTCGCGTGCAGGCCGCGGAAGCCGCGGGGCGGGCGAGCGAGTACCTGAATTCTGTGGAGGGCCTACTTGAAGACCTGTCCAACGCCCGAGCCAGGGTCACATTGCGTGCCAAAAAGGACCCAAGAACCGGAAAAACCGATGCCCTTCTCTTCGCCGCTGTCCCTGATACCTTAAAGCTCACCATGGAGAAGCACGTCGCAATTGTGACAGGCACCTCTCCTGATTCCACAAATTCACACATAGATGACACAACGGTCTCACACCTCGAACCCGATACTCAGAAATCAAAGGTGGAGCGAGATTCACTCGTAGAAAACCCCTTTACTGTTACACAACAGGATTGTGCCATCCCTAACATCCCTCGCAAATTCCAGGAGGTTCCATCTTTCGTCGGCTCTCTTCTGCTCCCTCATGTCGCTGTCGAGTACAAAAAGGCCTTGGATACCAAGGCGAAGGCTTTGAATCAAGGTCGTATGTACATTGTGTCCGTAGTCGCCTTCTACGCTGCCCTCGGAATCAAGAACTACCCGTTTTATTGCTTGGTGACCACAGGCAAAGTGGGTGCAGTTCTCATGGCCTGGCGGTCATCGAAGCTGGAGGTGAGCACACTGGTTCCTCAACACGGCACATCAGGCTGACCAGCTCCACAGAGAACATATATCATGGAGCGAAACATTCGCAAATTTGATCTTTCCTCACCCCTTCAGGCCTTCCATTTTGCAACTTTCTTGATCAGGCTTCGCGCTGATCAAGAGAATCTAAAGAACAATTTCGCTCGACAGAAAAAAATAGATATGCAGACTGTCAAACGGTGGTCTATGACATCGCAGGCCGAGCATAACGGGTGGCCCATGACGTCGCCGGCTCAATCGACGGGAGGGACATCTTGATATGCTCTCAATCATTTTTATAGCATGAACTGTAGTATCAATAAATACAAGGATGCGGCCATATTATGCATTTTGGCATGGTCTACAGCATGAATGAGAACCCTAGTACATACACCCAGCCCCAATAGACACTTAAAGCTCCTCTGCAAGCTCCTCTACTGTGGGAACGGCTCCCACGCTAGTTGAAATAGCCGATGTCCCGATCAAGACACTCTCGTTTACTGTCTTCTCCCTCACACAGCCCATCGACTCCAAGGTTAGCTTATGGCATGGTACATTTGGGCCGTTCAAAAATGTTTGAATTTGTCATTGTGATGCTGTTCTTGCAGAAACAGACGAACCTCTGAAACAGTCCGTGCATATATGGCAACGCGACGCAGGATTGAGCAAATGGACAAACCTGGAAAGAGTCAGGAATCAATTTCGACGCAGAATCTAGATGCGTACTTGCAAATGCAATCCCGGGCCCGCAGTTTTCAAAAAAGCCGATTTTGCTCACAGCACTTGCCATTCCACGCAACTCCATCTAGAGTCCACTGCAGGCTCGACATGGAAGACAGACGTGGAATGCGGCCAAGGCTCGTAGAGTGTGGGAAAAAGAAGCAGGGATGGAGGGGGACTGATGACAGCTGTAGCACGGATATATGCTGCCAGCGTGAGTATGTGCAAACAGACATGCACCGACCCATCAAATCATTTCTCAAGAGGGAGCACGACAGGGAAAGGAATGACGAGGTTCTCGCTGTCCAGGCTGAGGAGTGTCTGTGGTAGTGCATGCACAATGCAGTGGTACGCTAACACCAAAAGCAATCCAGATAGTCCTCATATAGTTCCTTAGCCAGAAGAAGGTGATGACTCGCCGGAGTGGCACATCAAAGAACAGAATGCAGCAAAGGACGAACAAACAGAGGAAAGTGGGAAGAATCAGAGTGGAGGGTAACATAAGCTGGCCACAGGCGGGTCCCAAGGCTGTGCATCCCATCGCTGGTAAACCATAGACAAAGAGAAAAAGAATCGACAAAAAAAGCGGCTGCCCACCACCTTTCCCAGTGCCCGATCGACCTCGCCCTCGATGCTCGCCGCCGATGTTGCACAGTGTGAGCCCCACCTCCACCGGTGCGCACCTCTTATGACACCTGTCCCCTCCCAATTGCCTATCCTCGCATATTCACCCCACCACCGCCGCTGCTGTGCTGTGACCCCCACTCTCTCCTGTGCTGCAAGTGCTGTCAGTGTACATGCAAGCTGCAGGAGTGAGATACGGATGGTCTGTGGTTAAGCAATGGTGGTTGACACCAGTGGTACTGCCACTGCATACAGTGGAATTGTGGCCTGTGCCACTGCTGGTGCGAGCTACAATAGGGTCATTGGCAATGCCAGCATCATGCGTGTGCGCTTGGGTGGCCGCTAGTCAATGACATTGTCCGCACGTGGTGTCCAGTACATTTAAGCGATAGGTGGGAGTTGCGTGAAGAAGAGCGATGCAAAGCAAAGCAACAACGATCGAAACCAGGAGTCTGGAGCAGCGGATCACTGGCACCGATCAGTGGCAGTGTCGGATCATACATAAGCAACCTTTAGGACCTGGTGGCAGTGTTGTGACGTGATGTGACATGTCACGTGGCACAGGAGTGTGACAGCTGAATCACACAAAGCTTAACATTTCAGAAATTTCTTCACAAAAAATGTAGCGAGATCAGAGCCTGATCAATAAAAAGCAGCCAGAACCAAGGGAAGAGGATGGAGATACACCTACATGGGGTAAAAACATCAATAGGTGCAAATGAACGAGGTACATCTCATTAAAAAATGCTTAATTGACTTGGGTGTCTGGTAGATAAGGTGTCTGCACCAATTCAGTTCTTCGGGACGACATAGCTTACAATGTCTCTGGCAACCCTTGCTTCCACTGTGCTTTTGGCCTTGTCTTTCCACCTTGCAGGTGTGGTTTCAGAACAGATTTCAAGCCTCCCTCCAAAGGTCCCTTGGTGCAGACTGCAAACTGCACCGGCTTCTCTAACAACACTCTTCATGACAAGGCTGTTAAGGGAAAGGTGTTCAACTGGATCGCCCAAGGCTGGCTCGAGAACACTGACTTTGCGGTATGTATTACTGTACCATTTCAACTGTAGGCTCATCAATTTTTATCCAAGATGCCCGAGTTTTTTTTTTTTTTTTTTTTTTTTTTTTTCGATTTAAGGTGATTTTTGCGCACATCAAAAAAAATCTGGTGTGACCTGTGACTGAACTTACGGTCGAAATGGTACAGTACCCCTGTCATCCATCGTGTTTCTGTTCTCATTTGACCTAGACCACTGCAACTACTCCCATCTTCGAATCACTAGCGGAACAGGGTCTCTTCATCAGCAAACCCTGGGTCCACTACATAGTACTACAAGTAGTACTGTGTAGTGTCTGTAGTGCTTGTAGTGAGGGGTTTTGATTATGTAGTACTACATAGTTGGCCCCAGCACTACATAGCACTACAGTAGTACTACCGTAGTGTTCCTGTAGTTCCACTGTTGGAGGTCCCAGAAGGAACAGTGAACATTACCACAGTTCATGACACATATCAATTCATTCAATCTGAACCTGCTTGTATTCTGTTGACCTTCAAATTATTTGGATTACTGGACAGTAAGTGATAATGTAATGTAATGTAATTAAATTGCAACTAGTGAGATTCAAACTCGTGCTATCCTGATGACACACAAAACAAACATGTGCATCACAACCAACTAGACTATGTAAGCATAGTAAAACCTCAAACACATGTAGCTACCATAAGGCTAGACCCTTGACCAAAGGTCCTTTGGTCAAGGGTCTAGCGCACATCCTTTGAAAGGATGCGTGCTTGGGCTGGTGAGCATGTGATTTTGGTGCATTGAATGCCAGTGGTTGGCAACACTCTGCCAAATTCCAACTCCGATATTTGCCCACCAAGTGGTAGTGCCTCGTCCTGGCTCCTCTGTCCACTTTGAGGTCTACTTTGTATGGAGAAATATGATGGCATGGGCCTCTTCTTTTAAACTATTGTTGCAGAATTTTGATTTAGATCTTTGATATGCCCAAACCAATTAATTTTGGGTATAGAATTCATTCTGCATTGCCACATTGGCAAAGACTCTAAAATCAACAACTATAGATCTAATGTAACTACTGAACATCACCTGATACATCAAAAGTTTGAATAAAATATGAGCAGCAGAGAGCTGTAATTCTAGCAGAGACTGTAAGTGGACTAGCCCATTCATTGGCCAGAGTTTTACCAGAGAAATAGTACCAAAATGCATCTTAAATCATTCCAAAAACACTTCAGATTTTTTCAAGACCTTTTGACTCTGTTAAGAGGGTATTTGAGAAAGGTATCGTTGAAAAATAGGGGGAATTGTGAGTACATGAGAGAAGCTGCATGTATTCAAAGATGTAAATTGGTAAAAGGGAGGGGGCCCCTTGTTCCGAACCACCATGATGGCCGGATTTCCCACGCCACAGGGAAGGGTGTGTATGCCCGCTAGACGATGAGGGCGACGCCTACCGGTCGCCGGAGTCCAGCGGGGATACATAGACATTGTTCACCTCCCGCGACGCTCATACAGCGTTGGGCGCGACGTCACCAAGTGTCCCGGACATGACCTCGTAACACTGTGTACGTATCTACATGCTCCGTGTAACACCCACCCCACCAAACGAACAAGCCTACCTCAACGTTATCGCTTCCCCTGGAAGACGCACCGACACGATCCCCAGCCGCTGAGCCACTATCCTCTAGGGCGCTCGTCGTCCTTGTGCCTAGTCCGGGAATCCTTTAGATGCCGATCACCACACGCACGTCAGACGACACGTTTCTTCGGAACGCTTCTCCTTCTCTTTCCCATATCCGGTCTAAATGACGCAGTTTGATTCTAACCTGCCGCAAGTCGAAACCCATTCTCGCAAGCAATCTACTTAGCAATCGTAAGACTCACACAGAACGTCAACCCACCGGCGTAACATCACACGAGACTCCCAGACCCCGTAACGACCTCTAACGACCTTCCTCGAGAGAGTCAAGCCTCCGCGCCGAACCAAATGTCCCGTTCGTCCAAATTCCGTATGCTACTCCCCCCCCCGTCCCGCCCCTCGCTACCGCTGGACAACGCCTTTGTGCTTTGCTCCGGTGCTCTTTTGATCACCGCTCTGCATCGTGGATGCTGCGGAATTCCCACAGAGTGCCAGGTGTCACAATCGTTCCTGGGTTCTTTCCCAGCCCTACTCTTTCCCTCTACCCTCCTCGACGCTGTCCACAGCGACGACAGCCTCCTTTCCCTTACACTCAAAGATGTTCCCCCCGGTGTATATCACCGGGCGGGAGTCCCTTTATTCGTTACGAGCTAGCCTAATCCTCGCTCCGATAAAACACGGTCTTTACTCTCCCCTCAGCCCACCTCTAGAACTTCGTCGACCACGATGGCGCCTCGCGCTAGCAATTCCCCTTAGCTGAGCTGGAGCGCCGACCGCAACCAAGAATACTCGACTCACTAACACTGGAGCTTGTGAAAATACCCCGCTCTTTGTTCTTGAGCAGTTAAATGAGGGCGCGGAGGTACGCCTTCTTCATCCCCCTCGAACATCCAGTTCCAACACCGACATAACAGCCTTTCAAATGGTTACTACTCGCAGCAATCGTGATTCCTCTCCCACCCCGTCCGAAACCAGCGACCAGTACTGGCAGGAGTTCGACGACGACCGCCGCACCAGCATTTCCCCTGCACCCAGCCAAACCGCCGACGCAATTGGATGGGACAGCGACTCGTCCGCCGCCCCCTTCGACTCAGACAACGCCACGCCGACCCCTCAGGCCGCGCGCCCGTCCTCTCCCTTGTCCATCACGGGGATTTAGAGGGAGGAATTCCCCGCCCTCGAGACTACCGTCCTCGTTACCGCGAATAAGGCCCGCGGCAAGAAAGACAAGGGCAAGAAGAAGGCTAAAGCAGGTGCGTCCACCCTGCTATGCATATCCCCCACAGCCTAATAAACTCCCAGCTTCCCCTCCCCCTGCACGCCGCGACGAAGAAGATCCCTTCCTCGCTGCGGACATCCAGCGTGCTACCGAGGCCTTGCTCGGCCTCGTTTCGTCCTTGGACCATGCGGCCGACGGCGCGTCCTCGTCCCGTCGCCCAGCTCGCGAACCAGGCTCCCCGTCCAAGCGCCTGCGCGCCAATACTACCGGCGACGCCGCACCCGCCCCCTTTATGTCCACCACCACCACCACAGACACCACCGCGCCTGCCGCCTCCCCCATGGCCCACACCGTCGCAACCCCGGCCACCCCGCGCGTCCCAGCACCGGCGTACGCACCCGCTGTCACCCATGTAGTCACATCCGCCGCCGTTGCAACCTCCACGCCCGTTACCGCCCTGCCACGTCACCGCCGCTGCCACCTACGCCATCGCTGCGGCTAATGCCCCTGCCGCCACCCCTGCCGCGCTCGCAGCCGCTGCTGCAGGCCCCGCCGCTGATGCTGGTGCACCCGCCGCTGTCCCTGCCGCCGCCGCGCCTGCCGCGGACGTCGGCCCGTTGTGGCTGACAGCGGATGGCCTCCCCCCAAGCGGTTCTTTCACCCCGACCCCGGCGGGAGGTTTCCCCGACATCGTGTACTCGGCCGACCAGGTGATCCACGGCGTCCCCCCCGACCTCATCCGGATGTATGACGTGGTTCCCCACCCGAAGTTTTTCATCGTGGTGAGCGGCGGCAATGGCGCCCCCATGCGGACACACGGCCTTATTAGAGACGCGCTCGGCAACTTCGTGAACATCGACCCTACAAGCTTCACCCTCGGCACGCCGCCTACCGCCGCAAATGGCACGAGCCCCGCCCTCTGGCTGGCGGCCGACATTCCCGCCCACCTTGCGCAGGCCATCATCGACAACCGCATCGTTTCATCCACCGCCATCACGCTCTTCCCCCTCCCGTACAATATGCCCGTCATTGGCTTCGTCGGCATCTTCGCGGGCTTCACGCTCCCCAACACCGACGCTGGCGCCAACACAGCAAGGGACCTCCTCCGCACCGCCATCGCCGCCAACAACGAGATCGCCCAGGCCGTCCAGACCCATCACGACACGTTTGGACCGCATGTTTCTGCGGATCAGGCATGGACCATGGTCTTGGATTCCGTCTGCGTGGTCGGTATCGTTCTCGTCGTCAACGGCACCAACACGGTCGCGTGGCGACTGTATATCGACCCCTCTACCAACAATCGCGTGTTCTGGAGCCAGCAAGTCCGTCTATTCGGCAAGCTTCAGGTCATGACCGCTCTCTACGGCACGGCGAGGCTGCAGCGTGCCTTCCGCTGCCGCATCTGCCCGTCGGTAGACCACCCCACCCCCCTATGTCCATTCCCCGGCCTCCCCGGATGGCTCGGCCCGACCCCTGACACCATCGTCGCACTCGAGAACACCAGTCGCGCCGCTGCCGCGAAGGCTCAGGACCAAATGCGCGCGAACTCCTTCACCAATGGTGGGGGATCCGGCTCTACTTCGAGCAACGGGCGCGGCCCGGGCAACGCCAACAAGAAGCCCCGAGGTGCTGGGAAAGAGAAGAAGGATTTCAAGGGCAAGCGCAAGCGCCGCGAGCACGACGAGTATCTTTGACCCCCCGCGTACATAACAACTAGACGTCTGTTTTCTTTACCTTGTTTTACGTGCCCTCTTTGAATGAGATACGTTTACTCTACCAAACCAATGCGCTGCCTCTTAAAAACTGATATTTGGGTGCTCTGGCCTATGGATGAGTGCCCGCGCGACTGCTACACAACTCCTCCACACCTCTACCCTTAACCATGACAGCACAACAACTTGACATAAGAATTAGCGCCACAGACCCTCCTGGAACACGGGAGGGTTTCGGGGAGACGGCGCATCCTCCTCGCCAGTGCCCGCAGGCTGCAAGACGAAACGATGAAACCAGCGGGAGCCGGGGCGACCGGGGGCCTAGCCCCGGCTATCCTCAACGAGACCCCCCCCGCACCAGTTCCTTAGTTGCTTTGACTGGTGTGTCGACTGGCGAAAGGCAACGAAATCCTCAAAGGCGTGCTACCACACGCCCGAACGGCAACGGCGGTGCTCCGAATATTCCAAGCACACCGCCCAGGGGCACAGACATGCCATCCCGCCTGCAAGAGTCCCGTGGTAGGGGGAGAAATTCAAATGCCACAAGGAATCGAACGGGGGGGACCGCAGCTGGCCCTAGCTCTCCACAAACGAGAAGTAATGCCCATACCCAGGGCCCAGCGCCAAGATCCGCGCGACAGCGTCCGCCGAGGGGATGTCCCCAGGACGAGGACCATGCTCCCACCTTCTTTAACCGTAAGAGGGAGAAACAGCAGATAGGGAACCCGCGCATCACCCGTAACACGAGGGCATCCTTAAACCTGCGAGCAATCAACATAAATGGTATTAAAGCCACCTCACTATCCCAGGACAGCCATAAGTGGCACAGTGTTCACCGTATGATGCGCGAAGAAAATATTGGTGTACTGATAGTTACAGAGACTCATATGTCTGCCGCTCAAGCCCTAGAAATAGAAGATAGTTTTATGAACAAACGGTTGAAACTATTCAACTACGAGTACCCTGAGAATCCCGCTGCGAAAGGAGTAGCCATCGTCCTGAACCGCGAAATTACCAATGTAGAAGGCGTGAAAATTCACTACCTCATACCAGGTAAAGCCCTCCTCGCGATTATTCCTTGGCATGGCACCCGTACGCTGACGGTGTTGGGATTGTATGCTCCCACGGAATCTGATGAAGCTAAAATCAACTTCTGGGACACGCTATGCGAACTGTGGCTCACAACCGACTTACCTGTACCGGATGCTACAGGCGGTGACTTCAATCTCATATCGGACGCGATAGACCGCCTACCACACCACACTGACTCCGATGCGGTGGTCCCGGCCTCCCTACGATTTGTTCGTCTGCTAGAACTCAAGGATGGGTGGCGTCAGAATAATCCAGAGATGAAAGCATACACTCACGTGAGTACCCATGGGACCCTGTCCCGAATTGACCGCATCTTGGTCTCACCCTCCCTCATGAAAAACTGCCACCATTGGGATATAAATGACGTCGCTGGTGGCCTAACAGACCATTGAATGGTCTCGGTGAAAGTCTCCGCCCCCGGAGCCCCTTACATAGGGAAGGGACGATGGCAGGTACCGCTTTTCCTAATGTACGACAAGGAGTTCATGGACTACTCTATGGAGGAACTCTGTAAATTAGAAGGCTCCATGTTAGAACCACGCACCGAGGAATCGAACGCCCAAACTAAATTCCAGAAATACAAAGACTCCGCCTTGGAGTGTGCACGAAAGAGGGCAAGGACCACTATAGGCGCATCAGACAAGAAGAAGAAAGGACTTGTGGACGAACGGGAAGCACTGTTGAATAACCCCGTGCAGGAGGACCCAGCGCCGGAGATACCAGTTGACCCAGACGGCATAAGCCAAGATCGGGACCAGATGGTGCTAGAAAAACAAGAAGAGATCGCAGAGCTAGTTGCGGTGATCGAGAAGAAAATCGACGAGTTGGTCGATCGACAGCGCGAAAGAAAGCGGCTGGATACGAAAGTCCACGGCTACACAGAATTGAGCCACATCACTAAATATGCGGTCAATCTCAGCAAGGATACGAAACCGAGGGACACCTTGACCTACCTTCGGCGGACTGACGTAACACCCGAGAAAGGAAGCCGGCGCTCATCTGAAATGGCAGAGATCGCCCGTGATTACCATAACAATCTCCAGTCAGACGGGATCGAAATCGCACAGGAAATACGCGAGGAAGCCCGGAAGGCGGCACTAGATTCACTGCCTCAGCCTGGAACAGGAGCAAACATGAAACCACTGACCGAAAAACTCACAGAGGCCGATGTTGTGGACGCCCTCATGGAAGCGGCGTCCGGGAAAGCAGCCGGGATCAACGGTTTTGCCACTGAGTTCTGGCGTCGCCTCGAAGCAATCCACAAGGAAAATAAAAGGAACAAGGAGCACGGTGCGCCCTCGAAGAGAACGGGTGACATAATTAAAGTGCTCACCTGGGTCTTCAATGACATCGAGGAATATGGCATGGTCGAAGGGTCGAAGTTCTCGCTCGGGTGGATGTGTCCCCTCTTCAAGAAAAAAGACAGGACGGACATCGCGAATTACAGACCTATCACAGTGTTAAATTCCGACTACAAGATATTCACCAAAGCATTGACAAATAAACTGAGTAGGGTCGCCCCCTACCTTATACACAAGGACCAATCCGGCTTCATGAAAGGTCGGAAGATAACGGACACCATCTACCTTGCCATGGAAGTGGTCGAATATTCTGAGGAGGACCTGCAAAACGGAGTTATTGTGGCACTCGACCAAGAAAAGGTGTATGATAAGGCCCTCCATCCGTACCTTTGGGATACCCTTCGGAGGCACGGCCTCCCTGAATTTTTCATTAACACGGTCAGATCCCTGTACAAATATGCAGATACGCACGTAATCGTCAATGGCGAGATAAGCTCTTCGTTTCGTGTAGTGAGAGGGGTCCGACAAGGGGATCCACTATCATGTCTGCTATTCAACCTGGCCATCGAACCGTTAGCGTCCATGTTACGGAGCTCAGGCCTTAGAGGATACACCATACCCGGCGTAGCAGAAAACGCCGTAGTTCAGCTATTCGCGGACGATACCACAGCCTATCTGAGTGAGCATGACAGCTTTGAGGACCTAACGAAAATCCTGGATAAATGGTGCCTTGAGTCAGGGGCCCGTGTTAACGTTGCCAAAACCGAGATCATACCATTTGGGTCTCCGGAATTCCGCGAACACCTCCTAGGAACAAGACAGCTAAAGGAAGACGACGACCCAATACCTCCCAATGTCTACATCGCAGGGGAAGGGGAAGCGGTCCGCATCCTCGGCAGTTTCATCGGCAACGGAGTAGATGCCTTCGGCGTGTGGACCCCTGTCCTGGAGAAAATAGACTCAGATTATGAGAGGTGGGCGAATCTCAACCCCACCTTGACCCTGAAGAAAAAGGCAGACCAGATAATAGCCGGTTCCCGCTCCCAATACCTAGCTCAAGTTAATGGTATGCCGAAAGCAGTAACAAAACACATACTAAAGTCCCAGATGGAATTCATCAACGACTCGAAATTGTCCATGATCTCACGCGATGCACTGATGATGCCCCGCGATCAGAGAGGCATAGGCCTACTCGACGTGGTAGCCAGAAACGAGGCCCTTCTATTGCTGAAGGCCGCAGCCCTTGCCGAAACAGACCCAGAAAAACGCTCGCACTGGGCGTCCCTGGCGGTCCACGGCCTATCCGGACACATTGTCAATCCTTCATCGATTGCTGAGGAAGCGAAGACTAACCTCCTGATCCAGAACATTAAGATAAACGAGCGCGACCCGCCCGCATTACATAAAGCAATGGTTAAATGCCTATACAAATACGGCTTTAGCTTTGAGATGGTCAACCCCTCCCCCGAAATACAGAGGCAGCTGCCATTGTGGCACCACCCCGGGGAAGACGACCAAAAGAGACAAGTAAATAACGGCTGCAAAGCAAACTGCCTGAGGAGAAATCACGCCGGACTAACGGTCGGCGACGGTATGGACCTGACACAGCGACTCGATGACCCCATGCACGAAGCGAACACGTCATGCGACTGCGACGCGTGCGAAGAGGACAGAACGGTCCGGGGATGTGAAAACCCACATGCTTGCATAAAAGCCGCTGCCTCCCGCTTGGGGCAGATCCTGCCTAAATGGATCCCCACAATTAACGAGGCTGAGGGTGAAATCCCAGGAGAGCTACCAGCGGACCTGGATGAGGAAACCGGGCCTTTCAAGCCCCCCAAGAGCATAACGACACTTGCGCAAGGCCTCCGTGCAATGACACGAAGAAAGCATGAACCAAAAGAGCGCAATGCTCCATCCGTGAGGCAGAGAAGGGCAGCGGCGGAGCCGACGCCGGACAAAGTGGAAATATATATAGCAGGAGCTGTTCACGCACCTTCGAGGAAAAGGGCCCGTGCCGCCGCTGGGGTCTTCGTCGAGGATGGGAATGGAAGAAACAAGGGGAAATGCATCCCTACCGCAGGAGAACAATCCCAATACGCGGCCGAGCTTTTCGCAGCGTTAGAAGCGATCCGAATCACGAATAGTGAAACGATACTCACGTTAATAAGTACACAGTCTTACGTGCATGACGCAATAAACAAGAAACTTCCCGCATGGGAACACGAGGGCTGGGTGGGGGTCCAGCACCGCGATGTGTTACGCTGCCTGGCCGCCGAGCTTAAAGCTCGCAAGGCACAAACCATCTTCGCCATAGCCAAACCCGGCTCCCAGCTGAGAGCAAAGTGCCGACAAGCGTCCGTGCTGGCTAAAGGGGCGGCTAGGACCCCATCCGACGAGCAGTGGGTGCTCACGTTACCCCCGGGCACGGCCTTGCCTGGCCTCAGCCTGCAAGGGAATCATCAGCGGGTTTTCTATCACAGTATTAGAGAAATCAAGGCTAAAGCGCACGCTTTAACCCCGAGACCATCCACCGCGAAAATGCTTGAGATCGTAAGAAGAGAAGCAATAGACGCCTTCGGGAGATACGTCACCGACACTGACATATGGAAAGCCCTTCGTGCGAAAGACCTCCTCCCGCGGACGGCCCAGTTTCTCTGGAAAGGGATGCATAACGCACATAGGATAGGCAAATACTGGACCTATATACCCGAGTGCGCAGAACGCGCCGTATGCAGCGAGTGCGACGACGCCATCGAAGACCTAGACCATATCCTGCTTAAGTGTAAATGCCCGGGCCGCGAAATCGTCTGGAAAGCCGCTGAGGCTCTTTGGCGGGAAAAAGAGCAAGACTGGCCTGCCATGTCATTGGGCACAATTCTTGGATGCGGCCTTGCTGAGTTCCGGGACAAAAGAGGACGAGTCAAGGAAGGGACACGGAGGCTGTATCAAATTTTGATGTCCGAGTCCGCGTACCTGATCTGGAGATTACGAAATGATCGGAGAATAGCCCGGAACGGAACACCGGCAACGGAACAAGAAATAATAAACCGATGGAAGTTCACCATAAATCAACGTCTGCAAGTCGATCTAGTACTGGCAAACAGACCGCGCAAGGGCAAACACCCAGCTCTAGCGCCCCAGTTGGTTCTCACCACATGGTCCGGAACACTGGACAACGAGCAAAAGCTACCGGCTGATTGGATCCGGGAGCCCAGAGTTTTAGTGGGTACGCGCGCCTTCTCACAGACCCACCCCCGGCAACGCAATGACCGTGGCATTGGGTGACGCGTAAGCCCCACACTACCCAAAGGGTGTACGCAAAGTATTTCTCTGGGTGGTGGAAACCACTCCCATTGGAACTAATGTTCCAACCCTTACGAACCGGGAGGGTTAACCTATTGTTAACTGCTAACGGCGAATGTACCACCAAAAAAAATAAAAATAAAAAAATAAAATAAATTGGTAAAAGGGCTGGAGGGTTCTTTGCACAACACAGAGCCTGCTACTACACTAGCACTATGTAGTACTGGGTTATTACATAGTGCTATGTAGTATTCGACCACTACATAATACTACAGTAGTACTACAGGAGCACTATGTAATTTGTGGATTCCTACAGGCACTACAGGCACTACAGCAAAAATCAGGTTTTGCTGATGTGGTTTACCAACTATCAGGCCATCACTCACCCATCCGAGCCCAACTGTGCATCTCCGATGTCATCGGCTCGGTTGGATCTGACCTTGCTTTAAGATGTGGCCTCCACCGGTGGTGATTTCTTCAGCATGCACAACAACAAGTAAGGCTCTTCTATACATTAACGTTGATGTTAGCTGATGGCACATCGTGCAAAGCATGTACTACATCCTGTCCAACATCAGCACTGTCATCGATCTATTGGAGGAAAAAGGCATCTTGTGGGCCCAATATGCACCCCATCCCTGTGAGATTGAGGCATGTATTGAGGAAGCTGCCCAACGGCCCTTGGTTTCAGAGTTATTGTTTGTGTAAAGATTCAGCAAGGCCTGCATGGCCTCCATGGGAATGCATACAAAAGGATCCATAAATAGCAGTCTGGCGAATGCCGGACCGAAAATTTTGGCATTTTTGAACCTATTTGGGCCGAAAAATGCTCCTGTCACCGTCACCTGCGTGCCAAGTGTTCAGTTCACCTGTCACATGAACACTTGGTCGGATTACTACAGTACACTACCACTATGTAGTATCGGGTTACTACATAGCACTATGTAGCATCGGGTTACTATGTTGCACTATGTAGTATTGGGCTACTATGTAGTACTACAGTAGCACTATGTAGTATTGGACTACTATGTAGTACTACAGTAGCACTATGTAGTTCTGGATTCCTACAGGTACTATAGGGAATACAGCAAAAATCAGGTTTTGCTGATGTACCTTAGTGCATAGGTCAATAGATTCAGAGAAATGCGACATGTTTCTTTTCTTTTCCTTTTCCGATTTCTTTTTCCTGATTTCCCCCTTCTGGAAACCCAGTATACAATGTACAAAAAACCGTGAGTACAGGGGGGTTGTTTGGCTAGGCTTGGCAGCAGCCAGGAGTAGTTGGCAAACACGAACAGAACTTGTGGGAGTCAGATTTATGTCCGTCAAATTCCATATTAAATGGTTTGAGATTGCTTGGTAGAGGGAACCATTCGAGCCGCCAGTTCCTGAAGTGGAAAGGTGTGGTAACGAGGTAGGACAGCCCGGATGAGGTTCAAATTAATGTTTGTGTGACGAAGTATGCCAACAATATGTCCAACATGAGGCAGGGAGGTGCAGCAACAACAGCATTTTTGGTGAAATATCTGCATGGCGGAGACTCAGTGAAATCGGGTGTATGTTGAATTTGGAAGCATGATCAGATGCAGAGAGATCAAATGTTGAAGTCAAAAGAGGAAGTGCTGCGAACACATCTGAGATGCTGAGTATAAGAACTTTTTATCGAAACTCTGCAGGAGAAAGTCAAAAGATGAGGTGCCATGAGTGCATGTGCGGGATCAACAAAACACCTGCAGCACATTCATTGCAAGGGCGGTACATTCCGCCACATGGACGGCACTTTGGCCCCAAGCCCGGCACATCAGCCGGCAAAGTGCCGTGCTTGTGAACAAGGGCAGCACATTCCATTACCGGTGCCGGGCTCGGCATCGGTCTTACGTTCGGCGTTCTCGGAGTGAATACTAAAAGGGACACCTGTCCCTGACATCCCTGCGTCCCCGAAATTCTGTATGTGTTCTTTGTAGCACGAGTTCAATGATTAAAGTGAGTTCAAGTAACATAATTAAGTGCCCGTAACTCAATTCTACCGTTTCAGTTGTGCATCACTGCAAAGTCAAAGAATTCAGACACTACAACAGAAGAAAATGAGGTGAGAAACTGTACCTTCTTGCTCTTGCCTTTCTTTTGTGGCCGGCCTGAGACATCCTCGTACTCTGCAAACTGTTTGCTGGGAGCTCGGGGACGCGCCGTGTGAAGAATATTCCCTACATCCACTTCTTGTCGAGAACAGTGTGATCTCGGGGCACTCGGGCCTGGTTCCGACGACTGCCTGACAGCGGGAGACAGGGACTCTGGTGGCGGTAGAGGGAGCATGGGCAAGTCCAATGGCCCCGCGGAAGCAAAGTCGGGATTGATAGTGGCGCCGAAGTCAGTGGAAGAACCCATAAACCCATATGAAACGAAGAAATCGTCGAGGGGATCTACAGCGGGCATGTCGAAGTTTGAAGGGATGACGGCATTGCCGTTGTCTGTGGCTAGCCCAAAAAAAGTGGGGTCATATGTTGAGAGCATGCTGTTTTGAACATCCTGCACAAATAAACCACTGATATCCGGGCTGTCGAAATTCGAAGAATATGTAGAAACATCTAAGTTCCAGGTGAAGTCGCCCAGAAAATTGAATGTCGAGTCGATCGCGAGTCCAACAGAGCTGAATTCGGGCAGTGACGCCGCCGCAGTGACTAGAGAACCAAATACTGAGTCGGTCGCAAGTTCGGGCAACGAGGGTGCTGCAGGGGTTGCGGAAACTGGAGCTGATGTGTTGTCCGACTGCATGGCATCAACGGGAGTTTGTGGCGCTGAAATTTTGTTAGCACAACTTGTTACACGACAAGCACACTATCAACATTACCGGCTCTTGTCCGCGGTGTTTTAACGCGCCCACTCGAGCTTGCCGAAAGCATTTCACCTGATTTCTCACGCTTCCCCAACACGTCCTTGGCGGCTTTGAGTTGTGCTTTCAAGGACTTTGTTGCTAGATTAGAAGTACAACGCTTCTCCGCTTCGGCCTCGATCTGGAGCCGGAGCTCTGTGGAGATATCCGCAGCCTCGCGTGACTTGTTGGCCTTGCGCATGGTAGAGGAATGGTGCTGGGTGCTGCGTGCCATGCGGTGCGACAGTTCATTGTTGGGGTTTGGCAGAATGCCGGTTTTGAGGGACATTCTGATCTCATCGGCAACATTGTGGTCCACCTTGCGTCAACTGGGCGCCATAAGACTTGATAAGGAAAGATAACGACATTCATTACCTTTTGAGCGCCTCGACTGGAGTTAATTTGATGCCTGTCAGGCTATTTGTCCAATGGTGCTGCGCTTCATTGGTGTTAGTTGTTGATGGTGTAGCATCCCATACGTCGGCAGGAAGTTTCGACTGAGATTTCATGAGACATGGGATAATCCAGGAATGCTGTACTTTATGCCGCCACCAAAAAACGAACCGCGTTGGACCACTTTTGCGAATATAGTGAGTTCCCATTCGTTCAACTTGCCCTCGATCCCTTTGTATGTGGTGTCGCCATCGAAGGAAGTAACCCTGGGATCGTCGAGGAGCTTCAAGAGGTAAGGAACACATGTGAGAATGATTATCTCGCCTTTCTTCATCTCGATGTAGCTATGGATGTACTGCTCAGGAAGTGGCTTGGTCAATATCTCGGCCTTATACATGAGATATATGGCTGCGAAATGTGAGCAAATTGACATAATTGTGGGAATCTTCACAGCTTACCATCAACACCGAGGCCATTTGGGTACTTTTCGAGTTTTTCCGCATGGAGCATGTCGCGCTTGACACACTTGTTGTGGAGAAGAGGAGCAAATGCAGACGGGGTCTTCCCATCAAGGAGCATCTTGGTTGATTGCGCTATTTCGATTTTTTAGCCCTTAAAGGAATACGAACCAAGGAAATAATCCTGACCGTTGTCGATTTTGGCCACCCTGGCTCCGAGGACGCCATACGATTTGATGCACCCCCGGTACGTGTCCTTGAGACCAAACGACAATTTGGTGAGTGCCGGCATGGGGTGGTTATGGCCAGTGTCGTTATGAACAATCAGGACTTTACGAATGGACAGGTCTTTAGGGACGTAAATCGAGCGGGTGGCGGGGCAGGGATAATTGTGAAATTTTCCCTGGACCGGCATTCCATTGATGATATGGGCATGAGCTAATAACAAATCAGTCGAGTCCGATGCGATGGTGAAATAAATATAGAACAGTACAGCAATGTTTTTTCTTGCCCCCAGTATGCGGGTGAATGATACCACTGCAAGGAGGAGTGTCCTTGCTTGGATCATCTGTCAATGGTAGTTCCACAAGGGCGTTTGCGACAAGATTTTCGTCAACGTTATCCGGAATGCTGTGCGTTCGATGGCCCTGTCGAAATTTTGTAGTCCAACCACTACACCCGACAAAGTATTGGTGACCACGCGAAGCCTACGATAGCAGGAGTAATCAACAAAAACGATTGAACATTTTTGAAAGGAATACCTGAGGTTTGGGTTTCATTATCGGGCCACCTCGGCACTTATTGCCGCTCGAGTCAACGGCATCGCACTTGGCATTGCGTACAATTTTCATAAGGCTACCGAGGCCAGTTAGTGGGTATAATAAAACAGACTGAAAACCCACAGAACGGCCCGCTCTTCAGGAGAGTTCCCTTCTCTGCGGCGGGTCTCTTGCTGAGCGGTTATGATTGCATCGCGTGGTGCCGAATCCAGCTCAAAGCAGACCACAGTTCGAATCACTTTGTCAAGCTGGTCGCATGCATGAGCACCAACACACTTGTAGCGGATTCGTCGGCAGTTGACAGGCTTCTTGCCCGGCGCAAAAGTAACAAGGGCAGTTTGGCGGGAGCCACCGCCAGACCAGTCCCACGAGTCATTGTCCTACCGCAAGAAAAAGGTACAGATCAGAATTCAAGCATCAAATGTGGAAATGAAAACAAACGGCATTCATGATGATAGTATTAAGGGTGTACAACTCTTTCGTGGTTGGATCACGAAACAAGTACATTTGATCACTGAGGTCGATGACAGTTCCGGTGGGGGTGTGAAACATCGGATAGATAGCAGCCGGGCCCTGCCGGTATTCCATACGCTCGACGGTCAACTTCCTGGTCGGACGGAAGTGGCCGATACGGGCGAACGACATGCCGTCATCCAGCCATACCATTTCAGACTCAATTAATTCAGAGGTGTCGTCCTCTGGCAGACAAAATGAGTGTTTGACAAGCCAAAAAACATTCTACATACCATCCGAGGACTCAGGACGTGCATCAATCTCTGCAGAGTCAGAATTATCGCTGAGACCCTGTTCGGGATCTACGCAAATCAGTGAGAGAAGTGAGAAATGGCCGCTATGTACGCACCAGGCAGAGGGATTGCGCTGGACGACCGAGAGGTATTCTGCAGTGCCTCCATCACCTCCAGATCCGAATCCCGGTTGTCGGCCTCGGGTTCTGAATCTGAAAGCAACTCAAAGACCTCGCGGCCGCCCTCGTTTAAAGCGCGGATCTTGACATCGGCAGAAGCACGGGGCGCGCTCGCGAATTGAGGCTCCGCTTTGACCAAGATAGGCGAACCCGGTACCGTAATTCCAATTCCTCGTCAAGACTACGATGTGCACTTCGCTCGTGGATCTTGATCCAATTCTCCTTTTTGAAGTCAAAGAGCGACACAAGTGGAATACGGAGTTGTGAGTTACACCAATTTCCGGGGAAGAAATCATCGTTGTCATCATCCAGCTGCTGTATAAAAGAGGCTGCGATAGCCTGGAGTGCCGTAGGTTCGGGGGACAAGGGTGAGAAATTATTGACAGGCTCGGGAGCATCATCCGAGCTGTCCATGGGAGGGTTCGGGACTGGGTGCGACTCGGATGGTGTAGCCTGTGGTATTATTGGTTCGGCTTGGCGTCCAAAATGACGTCGTAAACGTGTCTTTGTCGTTCGATGAACATGATCATCACGGACATGCAGTTTGAGCTCAGCGAGGAACTCAAGATTCTCTGTACCGAGCCGGTTACGAAGTTTGGTGAGAATGTTGCCGAAGACACTGAAAAGATGTTTGCAAGAAGCAGAATTGGCGCAAATGGAGAGAACTCGTCGTGCAAGCTGAATAAGTGAGCATGACTCAACTCCTGGAATCTCGAATGCATCATAGAAAGACATCGGATCTGGTGTAGAGTTCTGCAACATAAATTAGCACATGTAGGACAAAAAATGAGTTAAATTGAATACCTTGCGCTCGCAGTCAAGCAGTATTGCTGACCGCAAGTCATGCATTGGCTGAAACATGCCATCCTCCCGAAATATGCCATGCTGGTGGCATAGAGATCGGGAGGAGCAGTGTTGGTCTTGTTGAATCGCATCCAAAGATGAGCAAAAAGCTGATGGATCCCAGCAAATGCAAAATCTTGACGAGGTGCGAACGGTCCTGTCTTGAAAAACGGGTTGAGAAGGACAGCTGCAATGAACACGTCTTGGTCAGACTTTGCCCAGCGCTGCTCGAGGCTCGCAATGATGACATCCCGGCCGTTAGCATCTTCTAGATCATCGAGGGCAGAATACTGCATTACCAACCGACCCAAGGTCAGAAGGACTTGGTCAAGCCGACAAAATGCCGACTGAGTGACATTTGCTGCTACTGCGAGCGGTTCCAGGAAGACTTTCATCCTGACATGGAATTTTAAGAGTTTGATATCTGAAATAAAGAAGTTACTGCGTACCGAACCAATGCATACCAAAATGATGAATTACGGATCACCTGGATCATTGTCCTGGCTTTTGCTTTTGCTTTGGGGTCCCCTTTGATTAGATCGGATTTGGAACGCAATGCGTCTGCTGCAATAATGCTCTCGAGTGCTGGCCGCAGCTCAAGAAGGCGACGGTAAGCTAGATAATGAGCAGTCCACCGTGTGAGCACAGCACGGATGACCGATAATATGTGATTATTAGCATCCCTCTGAACATTTCGAATGAGAGCAAGGATGTATGTCTTGCTTCTCAACCATTTAATCAAGGCGTCGGCTTGTTTTGAGTACATCAGAAAGTTAGAATCGGACTTGAAGTAATCGCCAACAACCAAATTAATCTGAGAAGCGAATTAATAGATGATTAAAAGAACACGAATCCAAATGAATATACCTGATGTGCATAGCAGTCTGGTGCAACAAGCTCAGGATATCTTTCCACCAATAGCCGACGGGCTTTCCGAGACTTGCCAGATGCATCGGTACATACAGCGACCACTAAAACACCCCACTTCTCCTGTGCGGTCTTTATTACATCGACAAGGAGTGCCAGGAGATGCTCAGCATCGTGTATTTCATCGGATGCATCGTGCACCCGCACAGTATGAACCTAGACAAAAATAAAGAGTGTAAGTTTAGCAGAAAATTACAGAACAGTCAGAATGGTCAATTACCTGCCCCTTTGCAGTCATCATGAATGCCATTAAATTATGTTTATTGCTGCCAGTCCATCCATCCTCTTGTATAGTCGCAAACGATCCAGCGGTCTGCAACTGGGCTTCTGCACGGAGCTTCTTCACAGCTGTGGGTAGGAGTCGGCGAGTGAGAGTTTTGCGAGACGGAATCCGTGCACTGGGTAAGACTTCCTCGCAAAATAAGAGCCACTCGGGATTATCGACCCAGCTAAGGGGAAACCCTGCTGACGCAGTCAAACGCAAGATCCGATTCTCGAAATTCTCCTGTTGAGTTGCAGTCCACATAGGTGCTGATGCCGGGGGTAGTCGTGATGCAGAGGCCGTGCGTCTATGGGCTCCATGAAACGATGAGCGTCGACTGGAACCTGAGGCAGAAGATTGCTCCGAGGGCTCAGGACTATGACTGCGACTGCTTGAAGCAGAGGACGATGGGTCAAATGGAAACCAATGTCCTCTGTGACCCGAAGCTGGATACGGTTGCTGAAAGTGTGATGGATGTGATGGGCCAGCAGATGGAAATCCATAACTCGGAGCTGGATACGGTTGCTGAAAGGTTGATGGATGTGATGGGCCAGTAGATGGAAGTGGAGAGTTCAAACTGAATGAAGTAGGGAGTACATCCAGAGGGGGAACATCAACATGGAGTGTATGCAAAGCTTCGAACTGCTCTTGGCGGCTTGGTGAAGTTCCCTTAGTATGACGTCGCTCACGAAATTCGTCCTCAGCTCGCTGGCAAACCTCAACCGTCTGGTTTGGACAGTCTCTCAGATGATTTATCAAGGTCTCGGTAACGGAACGGATCCAGCCTGCGTGGCTGCCTCTGGTTGAGCGACTGAGAGTCCATACTGGATGAACATAAAGTTAGAACTTGACACAAGCACTGATGCAAGAACATACAGTGAGATTCGAGAGTTTGAACATCTCTTGAATCGGCTCTGACCCCATGCCGTACTTCATCTTCGTCCTGCTTCCTCAACGCCGCAAGGTCATGAGTAAAGCATGATTTGCAATAAACCTTGATCTTATCTGATCCCCCAGCAAATGCCTCTTGGCGCGCAGGGCCAGTAAGCTTGTAGGAAGGATGGTCATGAAAGTAGCCACGCCAAATTAGTCGGGCCTTCGAAGTGCCTCTCGAGGTCGACATCCCACAGAGCACTGGCAGTAGCGGGGTAAGAACACAGAATTATATTGAATATCTTGCTGATATATATGGGTAGTAATTTGTCCGAAGTATTCCAACAGTCGGTCCGAGTGGTCATTGCGATTCGTTGGCTGCATTCTGGCCATCATTGAAGCTGCAACATCAAGATTTGATTCGAGCGTAACTGATTATTCTTCCCAATTAGGTATGCGGCTATAGAATTGCCGGAGCCGGCATAGTCGGGTCATTTTGATGGTCATCCGACTAGTCATCGACTAGTTACCGACTGGATGACTTGACTATGTGAAAAGTCAGTGACTGTCCTTCACTGACGTAGAGTGCAGGTGTGTGCGTCAAAGGAAATCCAAGGTGTGGGGTGCCCTTGAAATAGAATGTCAAGTAGGTTTACGAGGCAAGATTCTTCCCAAGCCCTTGAAGTCGGTGTGGCGGACGTGGACGTCGCCGATTGCTCATTGGTCGGCATTTTCCGCGTGTGCCGTGCCACACTTGATCATTGATGTGCCGCAGATGTGTGCCGAGTGCCGCAGATAAATGGCATGTGCCGCACTCTTTGTGCGCTGCATCTGAACAATCCCGTGGTCACACTGGGGGGAGAAAGCCTCGGTGGATAGGCATTCATGAAATGATAGTCACTTGTGAAGCAATAGGCATTCACCCGCAAAATAGGCATTTTATTATTGTGATAGGCATTAGCCCCATCAATAGGCATCATCCAATGCCTATCATACTAAAGTTGTCGTGCCTCCCCTTTTTTTTTGTCAAATTTGAAGTCAGATCCGAAGTCCGGACAAAATTTTGGCTGAGAGCAGCTTAGATACAGTATCCGGACAAAAATTTTGAACCCTAGGTGGCCAAAAGTCCGGACAAAATTTTCAAATGGCTAATTTTGGGATCTAACCTCCAAAGCCATAATCATGGGTCCTGGTGTAGCGGAGAAAGACCCAATGATGATGACTAATCTACTTGGGGGTAGAGGGCCGTGGCTGTGCCTGGCAGGATCTCGTACTTATCTTTTTTCCCATCATGCCGATTACACCACTTAGTAAGCTGGTCATCCCTGGAATCCAACGATCTGCCAAACCGTTGGAATCCAATGTAAATTGATTGCCGAAAATATTGTTTTTTTTTTTTGATCAAGCCCACTTCTTGCATTCAAAAAATATGAAATAGAGCGTATTTGCACTGCCCATTTTCTTTTCGCCATCACTTGTCATTTTTTAACTGACCCAAATGATTGATGTGATTTCAATGAGGCCCAGGCAGACCAGGCCATGTACTTACTTCGGCAGGTCCAGAGAAATATTGAAAATGTGCTGGGGGACTTGGAAGGAGGTATATACTAGACTTATTAATGTTTGTACCCTCTGAATGAGCCAATGGGCAGGCATGGGACACAACGATCTTAGCCGAGTCAAACCTGCCATATTCGGTTGCATCAAATTTCTGACAAGCCACATCAAATTTTTGCCAAGAGAGTCGTTTTGACGGGTGCAAATACACTCTAATGTAGCAAGCAATGGAGCTGTGAACCATTGGTCAACAACCCGGTATGCAATGATACTACAACTATTGCCATCAAAATAATGTCCATTGGATTCCAACAGTTTGGCAGATCGTTGGATTCCGATGACTTCTGGGTTTGCCATGTACAGTACACCTACTGCCCACTGAACCACGCCTGGACATCGCAGTTGTTCAAGAACGTAGACAGCAGAGAAAGAACACGTGGGTGGACAAAATCGGATCGCACACATAATTGAGGAGGCGTGGATAGACAGGCACCATTTAAAAGTGTTTCAGCCACGCTACCCTGCAAATATGTACTCAACTGACAGAAACACAATAGAGAACAGAAAGACAACCAAAACATACCCGGTGATAAGTACAGATTGGAATGCACACATTTTCGAGGTGGTGTGAACTGACAGCAGCATTTGAACAGGAGTAGGCGATGCTGATCAGAGAATACATACTCAGGGCCCAAAGAGTCGGGAGAGAGAGGCAGGACATAAGCTGATCACCGCCGTACGGATTGAGAAGGCTGGACATTCGGCTTTCAACACCGCTTGTTTTCGGCCGAAAGCTGTGAAGAGGTGGCAACACCAGGGAAAAGAGACAGAAGTAAATAAAAACGGCACAGCCCTAGGCCACACAGCCACTAAAGGGGTAAGGAAAAAGTGAACGAAGTATAGGGACAGCCACTAAAGAAGTCAGACACAGCCACTAAGGAGACTATCTTAAAAAATTGGAGACAAGTAAAATAGGGAGACTTTTAGCCCTCGGAGGAATGAAAGGAACGAGTATTATGTAAACATAAGTACTCGTAACGACATGCGAACCTAATACAGCCAAACTCTCCGAGATACTCCAGACCGACCACAACGCGTAAGGTAAACAAAGTTCATGGACAATCAAGTTGTCAAGGCAATCTTATGAAGGATTAGTAAGTATAAGTCTGTGGACAATAAGTCGTCAAGACTTCTTGTGAACAATGAGTAAGTATAAGTCCGTAAACAATAAGTCTGGTCGGAGTTGACAAAGAGCCAGTGGGCTGTTGAGTAAGATGGAATGAGTAAGTCGGATAAACTCCAGAGGTGGCGGCATGATCAGCTGAGCTGACTAATCGCTGGTAGCCAGTTGGAGTTGCACAAACATAACACCAAACAGTTGCAGCAACCTTCTGTACCACTTCACCAGCAAGCCCTTTCAAGGTTTCAACGACTCAAATTTCTGCGGAATCCAGGCCCAAGAGCCACGCTCATAGTCGGACGCATTCTCAAGCTTGTCAATAACAGCATCTGCATCCACTTGATTCACATCATTGTCAAGCCAGGCTTCGTCTGCGGGTGTGATATTCTCTTGCTTATTAAGCCGTTCCAGAAGGGCATCTCGACGTTTTTTTACATTCTCCTTGAGGTTGGAAAGACCTTTTTTGAGACTGGCCGGCGACAGATGAGGTGCCATGGTGAGCGGCAAGGCAAAAAGCTCGTGGCAAGCAAAGAACAATACACAATAATGAATACAAGATAGGGGTGATTTATGGGTTTTGCACCCGGAAACTGTATGGATTATGGAGTATAAGAGATTTATGGGTTTTAATTGAGAACCACCTAGGTGGACACCAAAAATGTATGGTATTTAGCAGATTATGGGTTATGAGGGGTATGGGTTACACTGCGGGCAACTGCCATGGCCGTGGGTTCACGGCATTTGACTGGCGTGGGACCGACACTTGCCATGGTGTTTGCCTCGCATTTGCCATGGCGTCGCACAAACAATCAATTTCCCTTTGTCCATCGGGCAAGGCCGGACCGGTGATTGGTCCACAAGGTTAAGCCAAACATTGAAAGATCCAAATTGAAATAATAAATTATGTCTTCCACTGTCTTGCTGGAGCATACCTCAACTTCTCTGAAAATGGTCGGGGAAAGGAGTCTGAGCAGTATGGGGATATTTTCCAGGAAGACAAGCACAAATGCAGCTGCGTGAGGTTTGCGATGCCGGTTTGATGCCGGTACAACGATGCACATTGGGTGCCAGTAATTTGCATAGTGAACGGGAAGCTGGGGGTGTATGTAGTCTGGATGGGTGTTTGGATGGAGGATACACAGCTTAGCTTTGTGCAAGCTGTGCTTGTACGGGGTTCAGAGAGGGTGCGTGCAGTTTCATTCCCCTTTCCCTCCTCGCGTCTAAAATATGGGCGACGCTTGAGCTTGCAATGTGTGCCAATGTGAAGCCGCAATATGTATGTAGACTTGTACCAATTAGCAGTCTGCCTTTACCTTCAAAACAAACACCACATGGTATCCATTTCAGAATTCAACAAAGAACATGATCTGCATGTACAAACCGTGGAAGGAATTCGAGACCGCAGCCCAAATAAAATCACACTAATACCAGTGTGTCTCGCTGACAACCTCAACACACACCCGCCGTACACCTCGCGCGTGCTCTCCGCACTCTTCAGACTCCACACCACTCATTTCCCACTCATTTCTCACGAACTTCAAGAAGTGACATCGGCCGAAGATGCCCGATCTTTGTCCAACGCCTGTCCAATGCCATGGCAAGTGTCGATCATATGCCGTGAACCCACGGCCATGGCACTTGCCCACAGTGTTAAGACAAGTTCGACTGTATATATACCACTTAGGTAGCTCCAGCACTTCAGCTGGAAAATTAATGTTGTTTCCATGTTTCCTTTTATGGACTGAGTCCTTCACTTTCAACCTCATCCCCGACTCGACTCTGGAGTTATGCCCAAACCTCTGGATGTTGTCTTCGTACTTTGCCTTTACTTCCAGTCTATTTTCCAGTCCATTTCCGGTTCACCTCGTTCTTCTTCATCCTTTGCCTTTGCCTCCATTCGACCTTTGGTTCACCTCTGGTCGTCCCTCTGGTTCCCACGCCACTCTGATGGAATTCTGGTTTCCTCCAGTTTATCTCTGGGAACCTGCCCCTCGTTCCTGGCAAGGTATTGCCTTTTCCAGAGTAGCTCTACTCAGATCAGACTTCCGAGTCATGGAATGTCTCTGTTCTAGTCCCAGCTCGACAGCCAGACAGTCGCACACCCTTCTGAGCTGTGGTGTTTGTGAGAACAGCCGAATCTTTGCCTCCAGTCCTGTTTCCGGTTTCCGGACATCTTCTGGATCTGGACTCTGGCCAGACTTCTTTGTCCCCCTCTGGCTCAGGATATAACAGAAGTAGGTGATTGCACGTGCGCTAGTGTGCAGACCACATTCATCAAGCATGATCACAGGACCAAACATTGGTGTCAAATGAATGAAAACCTATATCAAGGGTCCACCAAACTGGCTGGCAGAATGCCTCAATTACACCATGTCCCAACCAACGTTGAGTCAAATCTACAATCCAAATCTGTCCTTCCAATGTGTTTATCCAAAGTAATGTATAGTGAATGCTGGGTGTGATTGGGAGGTGTTACTTGGTGGTTGGGCATTGTACAGTAGACACCTGGTCCTTGATTTGCCCCCCACTCCTTGATCCAAGCTTCTTCAACCAACGTCTCCGCGGCCTCAATTTGGAAGCCAGCCCTAAGATATTTGTATGACACTCTAGTAGCCTTCAGAACTACCTAAATACATAAATTTGGGCCCAGTTGGCCTCATGCAGCATTGTCAGCATGCAGATTTGGCACAAGAATGAGGTAAAATAGGTGATTAGTACTTTTATTTGCCTCACTGCAGCCAATTACATCCAAAATTTACCTACTTTGGGGCTTGGAGACACTTCTTGAGTATATTGGCTACATCCCCATCTCTTACATTGAGTGATTTGGCTGAGAAATGAGGCTGCAAATTGACTTCCAAGCGGACGTCTCGAAAGCATGACATCAAAATTTTCTCTGCCTACCCACATTGGTAACTCTATCTTCTAGAACACTAAATTGACTCGCCAAAAGATGGCAAAGGCCCTCTCAAATGCTGTCAAGGCCCAGAAGACGGTGACAAAGAAGGAGGAAAAGCTAAAAAGAGCTGTAGAGGTGGTTCATCACAACATGCTCAAACCCAAGGAGAAACAGATGAACTTACACGACCTTGTGGACCTCCATGATGTTAACAAGGATACTTTGCACCATTGGGCTGCCGGAAGCGTGTCAATAAGCGACTTCAACATGATGAAGCAAAAGCTTACCCCTGCCAAGGAGCATGTACTCATCAATCATATCTGGATCTCTGCCAACCGCGGTTTCCCAATGACACATAAGGCAATCACATCCCACACGAACAGCATTTTGAAGAGCCAAGGGGGCAAGCCAATTGACCCTGAGTCTAACTGGAGTTACAGATTTGCCAGCAGACATCATGACGAGCTTCAGACTCACTGGAGCAAACCCCTTGACCGTCAGAGAGCCCAGAGTCTAAACGACACAGCGGTTAAAGAATGGTTTGACCTCGTCAAAGAGCACATCCCTGACAAGGACATTTGGCCAGAGGATATCTATGGAATGGATGAGAGCGGTTTCATACCTTTGGACCAAGGGAGACAGAAAGTGTTTGGGCACTGTGGGGCGAAGATGCAGCACAAGCAAGGAGGGGCTGATTGCAAAACCGTGACTGTGATGCTATGGCTGAAAATAAAACAAGCCTGAAATCTTGCGAAAAGCATATAATTAACATATGCTGTCAAGTACCGGATATCCGTCAGGGCCCGTCGGGGTCTGATGGTCCCTGTCAAGACAGTAGTGAAGTGAACGATAAGGATGCATGTCACAAAGAGGAACTCCATTGGATAATATGAAGTCCTATCGGAGGCCGGACAGAGGTCCGACTCGGGGACCGACGGAAGGGAGTGGACTTGGCTTCAGCTCGTGCGCTGCGCCCTTCTCTACACCCAGTGTCCAATTTCGGAGGAGAGCGGAAGACCGAGAGGATGCGAACTGAGAAGAGGGAAACTTAGTCAATATTCAAACTGACTAGAAGCGAGAGTACATCGAGCTATTTAAATGATATCGTAGTGTAATTAATCATTGGAGGCCGAGAGGCTCTGCAATGGGAATGAGTATGTAGGAGTCAATGTAAGTCAATGCTGTGTCGGCGGACGTCGGAGGGCCAAGGACGCCAACGAAGAAAGTCATAGTGAATCATAGGGAGTCTTGAGCATATGGTGAATGAAGTAGCCAATAAGAATGGGGACATTACAATTTGGTGATTCTTGGAGGCCGAGGGAGTCCAATGTCATGGTACGTGACAGTATCCCCCACTTAGCACCGAACCCATGAGGTGCTGGGAAATCTGCATCAGCGGAATGGAGTTCGGGGCCGATTCCGATCGGTCCGAACACTTCTGCAGCACCTACACAGGAGCACGTGATGTGAAGCGAAAATTTTCACGTCTTGTCAACAACCATCACCCACATACCCGAAACCACCCCCACTACCTGTAATGCCCGCAAGCTAAACGAGACACAAGACGAGTACCATGCCCACGTCGAAAACATGCGGGAGTCCGAGGCCGAGGAATGGTCGGAGGGGAGGCTTCTCTCTGCCACTGCCTGCGCGCAGCGACGAGGAGGCGCAGAAAGGAAGGAGGAGGAGGTGGTCCGTTGGGCAGCCACGGAGGCCGAGAGAGTTGAAGCTGAACGGGTGGAGGCAGCAAAACGGGCGGCCAAAAAGGCCGAGCGGAAACACTTGCGGGCGGAGAAAGTGGAGGCCGAGCGGAAGGAGAAGGAGAAAGGGAAACACAGAGCGAGGTCCGACGAGGAGGAGGAGCGAGGCCCGGGTTCGGGGCCCAGTCGGGCCTGAAGGGGAAGAAGCAGAAGATGGGGGATGAGTTCCCCAACAAGGTAAGTCGGGGAGTCTCGGGTCCGACGGAGGCTAATCTCCTCCACAGTGTGACCATTGCCAGAGCACCAGCTCGCCCTGCCTGCGCCGCGAGAAGGGCAAGAAGGCTTGTGTGAAGTGCTACACCAGCAAGGTTCAGTGTAGCTTTGCCATGGGGGAGACGGAGGTCGTGTCAGAGGCCATCAGGGCCTCCTTGGAGGCCCTGGTGGGTGTTTTGTCGTCGGGTGCCGAGGTGACCGAGGAGGACCGACGGCGCCGAACGGTGCGAGAGAAGAAGGAGGCCGAAGAAAACATCAAGCACCACCAGAGGGCCGAGAGCAACCTCCTTGGCATCATGGGGGCTGTCGTAGACAGCTCGGATGCTGCGGAGGTGACCGCTCGCGCCCTCCGCAACCTTGTGACGTTGGGAAGCGCCTGGATGCAAGTCGTGCATCCAGAGGTGTGGGCAGTTGCTGCCCCGCAGATGTTGATGCCGGAGCCCGAGCGGGACAAAAACGGGAACATCATCAAGACGCCGGTGAAGGGAAAGGAAGGGGAGTCCGGGTCGGGCCGAGTGGGGGGTCAAAAGGGCCGGGACCCGGCAAGGCGGAGCCGAGTGGGTCTGCCTAAAAGTGTCCTCTTGTAGTATAGAAATGAATTTTTTTTCTTGAGTCGTGAAACATGTGATAAGTAACATAAGGAAGAAAAAGGGTTTTTAAAAAGGAAAACACTCAGAAGACCTTCATTGCGTAAAAACCTGTGCGAGACATTTTAAATGAGTCGCATCGGTGGCCGTCGGTGTCCGATGTTACAAAGGGCCAGGACAGTTAGGATGTTGGTGTGAAATTCTTCAACAAGATCTGCTGCGTGGGCAAGTTCATCGGCTCGTAGCCAAGATGTCTCCTCCGCTGTTCTGGCGCAGCCGTCCCAGCGAACAAGGTAGACTAGCGGAGGCCGACGGCGCCGATCGATTTTGCTGTCCAATATCTCTGCGATTTCATACTCGAGGTCCCCTTCTATCTCGATCGGGGCCGGCGGAGGCCGTTCTCGACCTGGTATAGTATTTGGATGTGAGGGCTCGAGTTGAGAGACATGAAAGACGGGATGAATTTGACGCATGTCTCGGGGAAGTTTAACGGTGAAGGAAGCGGGTCCGGGCTGGGCAATAACTTCAAATGGACCATAGTAGAGTTTCCGAGATTTCCTAGTCGGTCGGGCCATTCGGAAGCCAAAGGCATTGATGTATACCTCGTCTCCGATGGAGATCTTCGGGTCCGCGGTTTTTCCGCTTGGTCTGCGGGTCCCTGATAGCGCTTCTGTGCAGCGGCCATCTGAGTGCGAAGCTCTTGGTGTAGAGCATCCAAGTCCGTGATGAAGTCTCGGGCCCGAGCGGAGGTAATATCCCGCTCGGGGTGCACGGTAACCGACGGGTGATAGCCCTTGTTGGCGAAGAAAGGAGACACTCCGGTAGTTTCATTAGGAGTGTTTTGTAGGAGAACTCGCCAGAGGGAGAAGTGCAGCCCAGTTGTTCTGCTGGTAATTGCAGTACATCCGGATGTATTGTTCCAAGGTCTGGTTGACGGCTCGGTCTGTCCGTCGGCGGAAGGATGGTATCCGGCGGTGAAGTGTAGACGCATATTGAGCGCTTCTCCCAAGGAACGGAAGAAATGGTTAAAAACTCGGTGCCCCGGTCTGGAGGTGACATGGCTCGGACTCCGTGCTTGGAGAAAACGTGAAGGACAATAAATGGGCTAACTCGGACGCCGAGATTTTGCCGTGACAGGGAATAAAGAGTCCCATCTTGGACAGGCGGTCGACAATGACGAGGATGCTGGTATAGCCGTCGGACATAGGGAGCTGTTCAATGAAGTCCATAGAAATCGAGTCCCAAGGCCGCTCGGGGACCGGGAGTTGCCGAAGGAGTCCGTAGGGTCTATGGTGAGTGTATTTGCCGTGTTTGCAAGAAACGCAAGATCGGACGTAACTTTTAACAAAGTCTCGGAGTCCGGGCCACACATATTCCTGTCGGACCAAGGCAAGGTCTTTGTTTTGTCCCCAATGACCAGCAAGTAGATGATCGTGTTTGTCGAGCAGAACCCGAAGTCGGAGTTCCGCGGCGTCCGGGACGTAGATACGTCCATCGTGATAGAGAAGTCCATCTCGGGTTACCCATCGGGGTCCCGAGGCATCATTAAGATGTCGTGAGCAGAAGGGTCAGAAGGTAGGGCATCTCGGATGTCCGCGTGAAGTTGATCAATGTCCATAATGTGACCAGCTCGGAGCGCCGGGGTCCAAAGCGCGGATGCGCGAAGGGACGCACCAATCTGATGCTGAGTGAATACTGGTCGGAAATTATGCGGATTTGCACTGGCGTAGCCACTATCCCCCTCTTTAGGGTAGACGTCCCATCGTCTAGTGAGAGCGTCGGGCTTGCCTCCGAGGCGTCCCGGTCGGAACCGAAGGATGAAATTAAAAGGCGACAGATACTCGGACCACCGAGCTTGCCGGCGGTCAAGAGTTTGTAGTCGCAAAATACTCCAGGTTCTTATGGTCAGTGACCACGTCAATTGGTGGGACTGCTCCCTCCAGATATCGGCGCCAGACTCGGAAGGCCTCGAAAACGGCCAAAGTTCCTTGTCATGAGTGTCGTAATTGAGTTCGGGGGTCGAGAGGGTCCGAGAATGAAATGCGACTGGGCGGATTTCTCCGTCCGGCGATGTTGTGGAGAGAATCGCCGCAATGGCATAGTCGGATGCGTCGGTTTCCAGAGTAAGTTGTGCACCTGGAACCCAATGCGTAAGAATCGGAGCAGTGGTGAAAGCATGCTTAAGGGTATCAAAGGCTTCCTGGCATATCGGGGACCAAAGCCAGGGTTCGGACTTCCGAGTAAGCCGTGTCAGCGGCACGACGATGTCCGAATAGTTCGCAATAAAGCGACGATAGAAATTGGCGAAGCCAAGGAATGATTGCACATCCTTGACTTTTCGGGGCTCCAGCCATTCCCGAAAGACCTCGATTTTGGAGTTGTCCATCGTAAGTCCTTCCGGTGATAGGATGTATCCGAGGAATTCAACAGTTTCCACGTTGAAAACGCACTTTTTGAGGGAAGCAAATAGACCGGCTTTCCGAAGGCGCCGAAGTACTTCCCGAATGTGCTGTCGGTGTTCCGATGGGTCCTCCGAATAGATGAGGATGTCGTCCAGGTATACCACGACGGTGATGTCGAGGAGATCCGAAAAGAGGTCATTCATGAATCGTTGAAAAGCGGCAGGGGCATTGGTAAGGCCTTCAGGCATCACCAGCCACTCAAAGGAACCGTAGCGAGTCCGGAATGTTGTTTTCCATTCGTCGCCGTCGGTGATCCGGACGAGATGATATGCATGTTTAAGGTCAATTTTAGTGAAGACCTTAGCGCTACGACCGGCGTCAAGGAGGTCCGAGATGAGTGGTAGCGGGTACCGATCCTTCCGAGTAATGCGATTAAGTGCTCGGAAGTCTACACAGAGCCAAAGCTCACCAGACTTCTTCTTAACGAAGAGGATCGGAGCGCCGTGCGGGGAAGTCGATTGTCGAATGAAGCCGTTACTAATATTCTTGTCAAGGAAATCTCGGAGGGCCGCCAATTCTAGCTGAGAAAGGGAGTATATAGGACCGGGCAGAGGTGATGCCCCATCCTCTAGTTCGATCTTGAGATCGTATGGCCGATGAGGTGCTAATTTTTCCGACTCGGAAGCCGAAAAGACATCAGCAAACTCATGATACTCCGACGGAAGTCCGGACAAGTCCGGAGCCGAGGAAGTATCAGATGAACGTCCTAGGACCTCTGAGAGGCCTAGACGAAATAATTGACTACCTTCGCTGCGTAGAATACTGGCGAAGGCAGCTGCTCCTATCAAGGAGACCGACGGAGGTTTAGCATCAGCCAAAGGAGCGACAGAGGGCTCCCCTATGGGAGGGATGGAGCCGGCAGAGGCCGACGGGAGGCCTTCGGACAGAGCCGAAGGTGGAATTGCAGAGCCAGGCGAGCGGAAAGATATTTGGCCTGAAACCCAGTCAATCAACGGATTGTAGCGGGTGAGCCAGTTTGTGTCCCAGGATGACAGAGCAAGCAGAATCCAAGGTGGTGACATAGAATTCAACCGGAGTTGTGTCACCCGAAGGGAACCGAACGTCGAGACGAACGATTTCAGAGATGATGGTCCTGGAGGACCCATCAAACAGACGGAGGCCGATCGGAGGAATAGAAACGCGTGTGAGATTATTGGTCATACAAAATACAGGGTCTGCAAAACAATCGGACGAACCGGAGTCTATAAGGGCTCGGAAGTCCGACGGAATCTGCGGAGACTGCAGGAATGGGCATAAGGAATTTGGGTCCGTGAGAGCAGAAGCATTAAGTCGTAAAAAAGAGTCGGGGGTGCGATCGAGGATGTCTTCGCGACCCTCGGGCCGCACGGACTTTCCGAGAGTCGCTACTTAGTTTCCTGACTGGGTTGCAGTAGTCGGAGTTGCCGCGGTTCCCGAAGTGGAAGCAGCACGTCCGAACCCCTTCCTTCTTGGGACAGGCGTCGCTGCGGTGGCCTTTTCCTCTGCAAAGCAGCACAGGTTTCTCGGCGAGCCGACGGGCTTTCTCGGCAGGAAGGAGTTTGCCGTCAGATCCCAGCATCTTTGCCCAAGGCTTCTCCGAAGATGTAGAAGTCGAAGTTGCGCGGGGGATCCGCCGGAGTTCCCTCCGTTCCCCCCGCCTCCCTTCTGCTTCTTTTTCTTGGAGTCGTTATTGGCGTTGTTGGGAGTGGGATGATTGCCAGAGTTGCCTGAGTGGGCCGGCTTTGAATTGTCGGAGGTTCCAGATTTCGCCGGCGGGGCCCGAGAATGCCGAAATCGCTGCTCCTTCTGCCATTCCCAATGGGAGGCGTCGATGGATTGAGCAGAGATCTTGAGGACATCAAGGGAATCGGGTTTCCCGCCGGGAAGATCACGGAGTTTGAGCTGAATACGCTCGGGAAGTCCATCATAAAAGACCTTTCGGAGAGCGACGGAGTTCCAGCCTGTAAGCTGTGAAGCTTATTGAAGCGGACCAGATACTTCTGGATTGTTGTCCGTCGCCCATACGAGCAACTATCTCGTTCTCGGCGTCCTGTCGGGGATCGTAGGTGCCGAAATTGAGTTGGAGTTCCGAAACAAAGGTTGTAATCGTTAAGCCAGTTCGGAGTGTTGTTCGGGTCCGGATTGACGTAGGACGGTTCGAACCATCCGAGGGCATCTCCTGTGAGGTAGGAGATCATGTAGTTGACCTTCTGCTGATCGCGGACGAATGCCGACGGGCGATCGCGGAAGTTCAGAATGCCCTGGAAAAGGAAGGTTCGGAGTTTCTCGGGGTCCTTCCCATCGAATGTCTCGGGATCCCGAACTCGGGACCGAGTTTTGTCGTGGAGTGTCACGTTGATTAAGCGCATCACAATACCCTGAGACATGGCTTGGGTGAGGGACGTAAAAAACAAGGTGGGGTTGCTGAACGGGTTCGTCCGATCGGGACATCTCAGAGGCAAGCCTGACGATGGGATGTCTACCCTAAAGAGGGGGATAGTGGCTATGCCAGTGCGAATCCGCATAATTATCGACCAGTATTCACTCAGCATCAGCTTAGCACGTCCCTTCGTGCAACCCAGTGTCCAATTTCAGAGGAGAGCGGAAGACCGAGAGGATGCGAACTGAGAAGAGGGAAACTTAGTCAATATTCAAACTGACTAGAAGCGAGAGTACATCGAGCTATTTAAATGATATCGTAGTGTAATTAATCATTGGAGGCCGAGAGGCTCTGCAATGGGAATGAGTATGTAGGAGTCAATGTAAGTCAACGCTGTGTCGGCGGACGTCGGAGGGCCGAGGACGCCGACGAAGAAAGTCATAGTGAATCATAGGGAGTCTTGAGCATATGGTGAATGAAGTAGCCAATAAGAATGGGGACGTTACGATTCGGTGATTCTCGGAGGCCGAGGGAGTCCGATGTCATGGTACGTGACATATGCTTAGCACCCTGTCCCAGTGATATACAATTAGAGTCAGAGTGAGCTCCAAGCTGCTGATTGTATAGTAATGATGCACAAAGAGGTGTAGTGAACAAGCTGGGAGATATATACGACACTTATGAACACGGCGGTCAATATATCCAACCAGTCAGTTTGCGAAGCCTAGCTGCTGTGGCTTATAACTTGGAATGAGGGCAAGTCACACAGCAACACTAGCTACCATACCCAGGAGATGTATAATATTCAATGGGTGCACAGTATCTATGGACCCAGAGGGTAAACCAAAGGTCATGACAGGCAAAAGGGTTCCTGGGATCATCTGAAGATGTTCGCAGAGTGCCTTGGACTATTAATAGATCTCACAGAGAGGTTCACAACAGCGACTCCCAATAGAGTTGGTGAACATGACCATCGTGGAGAAACATGATCATGGGATACAAGGATCAGCTGAAGCTGTATCCATGAGACTGATGCTGACACATCAGCCTGGCAACACAAACAACATACATCCAGACAGGGGTCCAGTGGGTTTTCAGAGACATGCCTGGGCATACATAGGCCTGTGAAGTGACTCGACAGAATCCCGGGAGCCAATACTGCTGGGATAGTTCCAGCAAGGCCCAAAGTACTGTGGCCAGACAGACACCTCATTGCCAAGTGGGCTGGCAGGTTCACAAGGGCAATAATATAACCATAAAAAGCATCACAGAGTCATCCAAGATGGCTGGAGCATATGTGGACACCCCAAGGGTGGAGCCACTGGAATTATACCCTTCCTTTGACTTGTAGTTACTCAGTGGTGTATATTTAGATTTCTCAAAAGTAGTACAAAACCCCAGTAAAAACTCGCAATTCAGTAGTACATCCCTGTTTCCTGTAGCTGAGACCTCGGTCAAAAGCTTACATAAGGACATCGGTGGCCTCTGAGCAGACTCACAACAATTTTGTTTAAATACATTTCTTAGTGATTGTTGTTCTAAATTTGAAGACCTTTGATTTGTTGGATATCTAAGAAAGCTTTGAAGCATCCAAGCTAAGTCTCAGGGATAATCCCAGAGCACTCAGAAAAGGTACCTTGTGGAATTGAGACCGCAGTAGGAGCTCAATCCATGGTCTGCCATTGGAATCAAGACCACAAAGTTAGAGCCTGGTCACAGTACCCAAGTTTGGTTGTTGGAATCGTTCTTTGAGTTCGGTTGCAACTATAAGGCACTCCAGTGTGTTCAGGGTCAATCCCGGGAGATTGTGCATTAGTCTAAGAAGTGTTTAGACATTCATTTGAAGTGTCAGTGTACCTTTGCAAATCCAAGTTCTTCACCTGAACTTAATATTGTATGTTCGCAGAGCTACTTATTGTAGTCCCAGACTTGTTTGGAGCATTCATTTATGAACTATAACAACATCTTGACGTTGATTTCACCTTTCCAATAAAAGAAGTTCAATCTTAACTCTAATACTTGAGTGACAAACCCAAACTAAATTGAGGAAGCACTGCTAGTAGTAGTGCAGTTGTGGTAGTTGTTGTGTGTGAGTTGTGTAAAGCAGCTCTCGCATAGCAGCTATTTCATAGCTAGAGACAAGTGCACCGTTTCAGCGATCATAACCGTTTTGAGGATGGGACCATATTGAATCCGACACTCATCTTTAAAGGGAAAAACATGCAGAAGAAGTACGGTGAGAATAGCATGGCAGATGCATCATATGTCGCTTACCTGGCTGTCCTCAGTAACCTGCTAACATGTGAATAGGATCTGCATGTCAGAGAATGGCTGGACAGACAGTGAGATCGCACTAGAATGGATGATTAAAAATTTGATGTGCAGATGAAGGAGAAGGCAGGGGGACGAACTCAGGTCTTGCTCCTCGATGGCTACAGTTCCCATCACTCTCCTGAGTTGCTGAAGTTCACCATCAAGAACAACATTGTTGACATGCCTATCGACCATCTGAGCATGAGCTACACAAAAATAGAGGTGAGCGTGGCTAGAAGGAGGAAAGGTGATGATGTGAGTGTTTTGGTGGTTCACAGCTCTGAGACTGGAAACTGTGCGAGGCTGGCTACACAGGAGGCTGACGAGTCGGAAGGAGGCGGCGACAACGAAGACCGTGAGTAGAGGCGAATCGAGACATAATCAGAGGTGTAGGCAGAGGCGATAGAGACGAAGGTGATGGTGAAATGAGGACGAGAGCAAGACAAGCACGAGACAGAGGCAAAGACAAGACAGAGGCAGAGGCAGAGGTGAAGACTAGACAGAGATGGAGGTGGAGGCAAAAACTGAGCACAAGTGACTTGAGCGGGGAGGCAAAAGTGATTTATTGAGCAGAAAGCCTTAGTATTTATACAAGAAGGGAAATCAAGACAAGTGGAGCATACACAATAGAAGGAGAGACCAAGACCTAGTACAGGAGAACAAGGCAGTGATAACTGAATAGATTCGGGTCAGAAGAAGCAGGGCACGTGGAAGGAAATAAACACAGAAGAGGAACTGAATAGATGAGTCAGAGATCTTGGGCATATCGGGGTTCTTGCAGGCAGGCCGTGTGTGGGACGTAAGATGTGTCTGAGACAAGAACAAGGTGGAAGTAAGACTGTGGTGGTTTGTTTGGTCATGTGGGTCTGATCACTGGATGTTGCCGAGGCATGCAATATGGACATAGAGCGCAGGTGTGCACGTCATCGTAATCCTTGGCTACCCACCCCACTGTACCCACACCCTTCAAGGTCTCGATGTGGTGTGCTTCGTGTGCCATAAGAGGATCTGGAATGAAGAAGTTGCTAAGTTCGAAGAGTTCAATCAACGAAAGATTGGCAAAGGGGGCTTCACTGGGGTATTTGGGACGGTGTTTCTATGTGCATTCACTCCAGCAACAATCAAGGCCATGTTTCGTGTCATCAGAATCTATCCATTTGATCCAAACGTCACCAAGCCCCAGCAGATGATGCCTGCCAAGGCAGCATGGGTCAAAGGAGCATTCCCTCTGCTCCAACCGAGCCCCGTTCACGCTGTGATGGCTGTTAAATTTTGTCATCAGTGCCCACCAGCATTTGATGTCAATCCAGACACTCATGCACCAGCAGCAGGCGGGAGCGCAACAGAACCGTCTATCCCTGGGCATTGGCAGCATGTCAGAGATGCTGACATCGACCAGATCTTTACACACCTACAAAGTGCATGCTTGATGACGAGCGCCCTCACTGGCACCTCTTCAGGCAGCTTCCTTGTCTCCTCCTCCAAAATCACATCTCTTGACACCATTCCTGCCCCAGTTTTTGAAGGACCGCCACTGCTGCCTGAACCCAACTGGAGTCATTTGACCAATGGAGATGATTCCATTGATGGATGGTCATGATCGCAGTTGCTGGATTATGCAAAGCAGATGAAGGGTGAACTTTGGAATGCACACCAGCAGATCAGGGCACACAATGGAATTATCAAGTCATCACATGCAACAATTGTTGTCCAAACTCTGTTCATGGAGAAACAAACTGTAGCTCTCAATGCCAAAGAGAAGAAGAAGAAGCAAACTGGACAAAGCTGACGATGGAAGGGAGGGGCCGGCACCTCACAGGACAGGAATGAATGGAGAAGACAGCAGAATCAGTGTGGCTGAGAGAGGAGGTGGCCAACAAGGTCAAACAAGCAGGAGAGCGTGAGGCAGCAAAAGATGGCAAAGGAGGAACTGGAAAAGCAATGGAAGAAGATTAAGGAGTACCACCAGAAGGCGGTCGAGGTGTGGAAGATCAAGTGCACACAACTCATTGAGGAGGGTGTGATGAAGAAGCACCAGCCAAAAAAACTGTCTTGCCCTTGGAAACCCAAGGCCCCAGTCACTCCAGAGGTTCCAGATGATTCAGATGGGGAGGATTCAGGGTCAGATGAAGAGTAGGATGTGTTTGATGGGCATGAAGGTAAGATGTTGGAGTTGTGACAGTAATGTCACACAGTGTCAACAATTGTGACAAAAGCAGTTGTAAAAGTATTTCATAGTACAACACACTTATAACATACCATATTACTCTCAAGTTTTGTCTATATGAGACTTATATACTACTAAACATAACTACAAACTTGGATGAACCTAAATCATTGTGATTCCATTGCACACAGGGCCAAATTCAAAGTAGTGTATCAACGACTGGGTGTCTACTGTACACTTTGAGCTTTGCATCCTCCTTTGTGTCCCCCATCTGTAAATACTCTTCAAAAAGAGGCTTTTCTGCCCTCCAAAAATTTGTTGCTGTATCAATCTGCCCACTATGTTTGATGATGTCCATGTGAACCATGCAGACCCCTCTCCAGTGGGGTACACCCATAGATCTAAAGTCCTTCAAAGCTACCTGGAAGAGCCCAAGAGCAGTTTCACTATCCCTTGGGCAACAAAGATAACCCCTAAAAAATGAAGGGCCTTTGCAATAGCTAGTCTTGAATGTGTTTTCAATGATGTGCCAAGATATATCCCTGCCCAGATCAATGTATCCTCAAGGCCATTCATTCCATTCTCCAGATCTGCAAGTCTTTCAAGGCAAAACAAAGCACAGCTCATGGATATATTTTTTAGCTGTTGATATAAATTTTCAAATGATTGCTTTGCTACAGAGAGTTCCCTTCACACAGCTCAAGTGCAGCGGTTATCATATCACAGAAAGTGACAAGCAGAGAGTGGACCTTTGAAGAGCAAAAATATGACCTGAGATATTGAGATTGTTGTAGACCAGTTCAGGTTTGGCTCCAGTCATGATTCCCAGATGAGCCAGATTCATGTAATAGATAGCTGTGTTATAGTTGGTTGATTTTGCATGGACCAGACTGTGTATGAGCTCAAGAACACCTTGACACTTCACATATTCTGTCTTCTGAATGTACATATCGGCCATATCAATATGGATTGCAAGAAAGTGCCATCCTCCTTGTATTCCACAGCTTTTCAGAAGATCACTAGCCATGCAATAGAGTTTGTCAGCCTCCTGAAGTCTCCAAGGCTGAGCAGCAATTTGCTTCTAAATGCATTGCTCGTGCCTGAGCTGGTAGGAAACCTAACCATATTGCATCCTGGCATGCTCTCTGTGCAAACATCTTTGCCTTCCCAATTGCCAACCACAGACATAAGTTCACACCACACCAAGGCAGGCCCTGTAGCCAACATAACTAGCATTGGGCAATTTTGAGCCAGGGACAGTGCCTGTTCACGGAGGTGAAGTGCCTTGACCCTGTTCTTTCCTGGCGCAAATAATAAGTTGCCAGAGCAT